>JAHLJT010002406.1:54050120-54363215 GCA_031308135.1 Acheta domesticus
CTGCCTAAATCCGCCATTTTATCGAGCAGCATTACATAACTTTTCGCTATACCTATGTGTATTACTCCGTCTATACTTTATGTATAACTGGAATGTAAAATATATTTCTTGCCTACGCCTATAGTTTTTATAAACCTGTTTTCCGCGAGTAGAACTTTGCTTCACCTTATGGCAGAAGGTCCGATTTCAATAAAACCTTTGGATTTCGACCATTCCAAGATTTAAAATTTTTCATATCCTCCCACAACTACACTATTAACTACACTATAATGACACATTAAGATTTTCTTTCTTAATGCAATATATTCTTCAATATTATATCTTTAATGTTAGTTTCTTCAAACTTTAGTAGTTTTCCCATAATTTTGAGTTATATGGTGACAATGAAATGTTCTTCGAACCCGAATCTCTTCAATTCACAAGCTATAGATGTATTTCTTAATGCAATCTGATTCAAATTGAATTTTGAAATAAATTTAATTTACAAGTTTGTTTTTAAAAACACGAGTAGCTTTTTGCAATTTATAGAGAGAATAGTATGGTGTCACCAACCTCCTAACGTGCAAAATAGTGCCAAGTGAGTATGGGAAGAGCTAACTCAGTTGGTAGGGGTAATTGATTCGAAAACCAGAGGACTCGAGTTGAAGTTCTGGCCTACTCGTGGCCTTTTTTTATTTTTGAAAATGTTGTACGTGGAGCACAATACTTCGAAATTATGTTGACGTGGGATTCTTATTAAATTTTTCGATTTAAAAAATTTAAGGTATATATTTTTTTCGAATCTCTCGGTCATCGATTGATTAAGAGTTTAATGATAAGGATGAAGTGTTAATAGTGTAAAATTGAAATATATTAATCAACCATCACCAATAATACGAGAAACTAAGAGCTTTTTTATTTGAATGTGTGTAGGTGAAATAACTGCGTGATGATAGGTGTTTTTCTTGAAGTCGATATATGATTTTAGATTCTGTGATTACTTGCTGCAAACTACATAATTTCTTAATTCTTCTCCTGAATTTCGGACGCTGTCGAAACTTGTCTACTACATTTACTTCAACCTTATCACGTCTACCAATCTCACCTTGGACAGAGGCGAAAGGTGATAAGACCTGAGCGCAACCCTAGGAACAAAGTGCTTGCTAGCGACAATTCTATTACGTTGAACCCGATACATTTATAACTAGAATTAACTATTTCATAGGATTGCGTAGATTGCTCTGCATTCTTAATGTCTTTCAGAGGTAATTTATTTAATATTTAAGTTACAGAAATAGGGAAAATCAATGAATGTAAAGACACGTGCGTATGATTCTAAACTGCATCAGTTCGCGGAACTGCATATGTCTGTGTTAGTGGCGCAATAGCCTGGACTCGAGACGGAGAATAGAGGATTGCGTGTTCAAATCCGGTAAAACCCTGGCATTTTTTTACTTGACGAGCAATGAAAATAAATTCCAAAAGACGATGTCGAGAATCTTGTAGACATTCTCTTCTTTTGCGAGAAGAAACAATTTTATTTATTCATTTATTTATTTATTTAATAACCCACAACAGGGCCAAGCCTCAATTACAGTAGGCATTACTAGGAAAATATACAAAAGATACAAAATTAAAAAACAGTTTCAAATGAAAAAACAAAACTAAATTACAGAAGTTACAAGAATAAATCTTTTAGCAAAACTTATAAAACATAACACACCAATAAGATAAACAAAAATCGAAACATGTCTACAAAACAGTCATTACAAAAAAGGAACAGAAATTAGTATAAAAAATGACAATATTACAAAAATGGTAAACGCATCTTCAGAATAATCGGAACATAATAGCGAGCAATACTTAACACAATAAATCCACATTCAGTGATCATTCAATATTTTATTTAAATTCTGTTTATATTTTAGCAAAGAAAAACTAAATTCTAAATCCCACACTCTACTGAATTCATTGAATTTGTGAGACATTCTCAAGAGTGGTTAATATTTGTGAGATGTGTATTTGGTTTATTGAAATATAATAATTCTCGTCCTCTTAAATTTGATACTCGTGCATTAAATGACAATTGTGACAGCAATTCACTGCTATCTGATAGACCATTAACTATTTTAAAAAAGAACAATTGTTCAGCAAAGACTCTTCTCTTCAGCAAGAGTAGTTAGATTGAATTCTTTAACTAAAATAGTATAAGCAATTTCATAAGCAGATTGATTGAACTTTATCACAATACTGAGGGATTTTTTGTACGTACGTTTATGAACATTCTTTAAAAGATTAATCATATTACACTTGTACTATCTGTCTGCCACGTTTCTGAAAGGATATCTACAAAGTGAAAATTCTCAACTTGTATCTAAAGATAGAATTATATCTTGAATATATACTTTAATTTAACACTAGAATACAATTATACATAACCCCATATAAATATTAAGTTTACCCTACATGCATTTTATGATGTACTCCCAAAATTATTTTATCAGAATCAAATTAGACTCTCAACTAGTTCGGTTATGTATTTTCTCGTCAAGATGATATCCAGCACTGCAGTGCCCGCTGATCGGAAGGTCCTAGGTTCGAGCCCCGACCGTGGCAGGATCATCGACTTTAGCTAGATAGCTAGGACGAGTTCATTCGCTGTGTGGGGGGAGTTCCAGCGGTCGGCTGCTCTTCTATTTGTTTTTTTTGCTGTTTTTTCGGATCCAAAACACACGAATACGAAGCAGTACGGTCCACCGCGCCGATCTTCCATTCCCTTTCCTTGTTCTGTCGTCACCCTTTACTTACACACATCACATTTACATGTAATACACTGACAGACGTGCCAGAGGACCCGGTCGGGAGCTTAGAGCTGGTCCCGGCTCTGACGCCGCGCCGCCGTTGCTGGGAGGTATCTGGTTGGGGAAAACACCACTAGCCGAGAGGTAGTTCGGTGCCGGTCCTCACCATCCAGCGGTGAAAGATGAACATCCCTCAGGGGGAAACACATTGCACTACACTTACGGGACTAATTACTTAACCGTTACGTTGCCCGGAAGCACTAATCAATTAATCGATATCAATAATCACCATATTACTTCCTCTACAACAACGTTCTCGTCTGTCCTCTACCGTATGTCTCTGTCAAATGGTAGAGATCAGAGGCTTCTGGGTGTCCTATTGCGGGGCAAAAAATGGCTCGTTTTATTGGCCTTCCAACGATATTTATTAATCAGAATGAATTCGATAAATTGATACTTAAATCACATCATAGAAGAAAATTATCTACCAACTCCATTGGAATTCGCAATATCAGGAAGCGGAGATTATCGCGATGTCTCTTATTATTCGGCTTAACGCAGTGTATAACGTTAGACATTCACAGACATCATTACTACACAAATACTGTCAATTAATATTTGTAATATTGGAAAATTAAGAATAGATAATGGAAATGAGACTTTGTTTTTAACAGCACTTTCCACCGGCTGCGATAGCCCAGTGACATCATTTGTTGTCCATGCAGCTTTGTTGACATGAAGAACCTAAGGGTTCTAATCGCAACTGTGGAGGATGTTTGAGTGTAGTTTTATGTCGGGGTAGCAGTTTGCGTAGCGTGTCACTGCGTTTGGGGATGCTCAACAATAACACACAAAATGTCACTATCACTACGTTTCGTCTAACAGGCGAACGCAAAGAGGCAGATACACTGGGACTACTTCCACGATCTCGATTTGCTTACGACGGTGTATGCGCTTCCCCACAAAATCCTCACAGCAGTCAGGGCTGCCGATGTCTTGAAAGCAAATTATACAATGGCTCACGCTTTAATTCTTAACGCGAATGGCCAATAAGAACCATTTGTTTAATTTATCCATTGCCAGACTTCAAATAATTATGTATCTATTTAAGAGATAATAGAATTTCTTGTATTAATTAAGAAATAGTAGTCAGGCACTATTTCTACAGTTTTTGTACCCATGACCAAGCGGGGACTCCCGAGTGAATAGAGAAAGTGATAATTTACTGAACGCCTGAAGTGTGCTGCTCTCGTCGTGCACAAACGAGAGCTTCTTTCCCGCAGTAGACGCTAGCTGTAAAATGCATTCTGGTTTCTCTTTCGCCAGGGGTGAAGAGGGGGAGAGGGTAACCTCGCCTCTGCGCTATAAAAAACGTCATTGCTCGTCTCAATCTTGCTGGCAGACGCTGACCTTATTTAGCTTCAATGCTCATGACATGCCATCTTCAACAGCCCGCCGAATTCAATCATGTAATCATTTAAAATTAATACAAACGTGCACTCAACAGACCATTTCAAGTTATCAATACAGTATTTAGGTTCTTATTACGGGATGCTCAGCATCTCAGCATCCCCTGACGCTACGGCACTGTTTTTAGAATTTAGCTACTGTTTTGAGTGAATTCCAGTTATCGCCTCCTTTGATGCAGTATATTTCCCTGCTTTCTCCGTAATACCAGAAAAAAAAGACATAACTTAACAAAAGGATAATGGACCGTAATGTAATCTTTCCTTTTTCTTCTTGCCAACACACCCTCACATAAACTTAACAAGCACAACTCTATCACTCATTACGCGAGACCAGTCGGATCTTTGAATCTTGTCGCGACTGGGGGTGTTGCTAAAGTGGGGGATGATACGTGTGTATGGAATCTCTGCATTTCGAAGTGTAGGTGGGCGCCGGATCTACGGCTGCAGCAAAGGCAAAACACCGCCACTCTCAAGATATACATGGACCTCACTTATTGCCTAATTAACATTTTAGTTAACGCTCCTTAAAAACTTAATCAATCAATCAAACAAATCATTTGCAATTTGTTGTGTTTCATTCACATAAATTGAAAAAATGTCATTACTCTTACACTATCGCTACTGCTAAAGTGGTATAGAGAAAGTATCGTATCCTGGGGTGATAATAGGACTTTTCAACAGAAAAACATTTAATTGCCTGTACCCTGGTAAAGAAGAAGAGGATAAATCCATAGTGTTGCTAAATCTAGAAAAAATTATCTAACACATATCCTCCCAGAATCCATGTTTTGTGGATTCTTGATACCCAAAACTTGACTGACGTAAAAACGCCTGTCTGCCCGTCTTTACACAACGCTTGTACCTAAACGGATCAGGCGACTTTCTCCAAAATTGATATTCCCCATTCTAGTGGATGTTGTGGCGGTCCGTTGAATTTGTAACCGATATTTCAATGTTGGTATGTACTTTATATAAACCTGGAGCCTGGCACCTGGAACATTTTAAAAATTTTCAAAAAATGGCAACAAATTGTTGATTAATTTTGACTTCAGCTAGCGTAAAGAAGAGAATGATGCAGATCAAATTTTCGATAAATTTCTTGATTTTTAAAAAAATTGGAGAAATTCAATTTTTTTTTCAGTGTCTTTTTCTACAAGTAGAATTATGAACATAAGTGTTTTTCTGAGTGAAATCTGTTTAAACAGATCTTCAAAGCAAGTCATGTTTAGTTTTTTGAAAAAAATGAATAGTTTTTCAGTAATTTTGCATTTGACGGGCAATATAAATTTTAATACTTGCTTTCTCAGAAAATGGCGCGAAACGTTTATTTTTATTCTTCTTTTTATGTACGAAAGCACTGAAAACCATGATAAGTGGATTAAAAACTTCTTAAGTAAAGCAGTGTGTTTGTTAGTTCTAAGTTAAATTTATTACCTTCCTTAAATATATTATTTCTTTTCATAAGGATATTATTTACATCATACCAATAACCACGACCGACAACAATAAGAATTATTTATATTAATTATAAATCACTATGATGAACAGATTTCATTTGTAAACAAATCTTTATAATTGTAGTGGTATGAAGAATTTCTTCAATTTTTAAAAATCAGGCATTTCAACGAAAATTCGACCTGCATCATTTTCTTAAACGAATTTACTCTAGCCAAAGTCAAACTTAATACAAAATTCGTGCCATTTTTTGAAATTTTAAAAAATGTTTAATGAGCTGATATAAAATACCCCCCAAAATGTCTTCAATATTGAAGCTTGAGATTTATATTCTAAATCCAATCTTTTCTACAATATTAGATTTTAAATAAATTTAATTCACAATTAAGTTTCAGTTTCGAATAGTTTCTGAATTTTTTCAACACAATTTTCTATTGTCACGACATCCTACTAAGCAAAATACTGCATTAGTGAAATTTTGAAAGAGCCATCTCCTAGCCGAAGTGGTAGAGCTTTGCTTGTGGTAGAGCCTGAGGGCTCTAGTTCAAATTCTGACTTGGGGTACGTTTTCATTCCCTGTAAACGTTTGTACGTATGGAGCACAAAAAATGCAAACTAGCTGTAGAAGTGGAGATTTTTTATGAAAACTTTTGATTTTCAATAATTTAAGGTATGATTTTTCCACAGTCTCTCGTTCGTCGTCTCGTTAAGAGTTTTTAAGAGAAGGATGAAGTGCTATTAGGGGGAAAAATGTAATGTACTAATTGTCCATTACCAATAATGCGAGAAAATAAGAGATATTTTTTATTAGATTATAAGGGGTAAACAGTTGGAAAAATAAATTGAGTGACTGTAGGTGTTTTTTTTCTTGAAGGCGATAAATATTACATAGATTTCTAGTTATTTCTTGCTGCAAGTGAATTCTGAACTTTTGAGTGTCGAAACTCGCCAGGGAATTTTAGTTATCACCTCTCCTCATCTCACCTTGCCCGTAGGGCAGGTAAAGATAACGCCTCAGCTCTGCGAGTCTGAGAGCCAAGCGACTGCCAGCGAGAATTAAAATATAACGCTGAACTGAAATATTATAAGTAGACTGTATTATTCTATAGAGTCACGTAAATTGAACTGAATTCTTATTGTCACATAAGAGTAATTTATTTAATATTTTAAATTTCACAAATGCAAAAGTTCAATAAATTTTCTGATACAATTCGTCCCATAATAAACCCGTTACAAGAACGAATAGGTCTTAGGGTAACGGCTTAGACGAGTGAATTGTGAACGGAGGAACGCGCGATCGAATCTGGCAAAACCTCGCCAGTTTTTTTTGTTGATGAGGAATCAAAAACAATTCCAAATAACAACATCCATAATTTTCTAAACATTCCCTTCTTTTGCGAGAAGGAAACCATTTTATCATACTTGCAACACAAAACTTGGAAAGTTTTTTGTATGAACGTTAATCAACTACTCGTTCACAAGATAATTCACTTCCCCTTATTTTCACTTTCATAGGCCTTTTTGGGGGTTATACCACTACGATCGTTTACTTTCCGATTCCTTGTTATTAATGATTTTTACTTTCCATTATACGTACGTACACACGGAGTGCTATACGTAGTATAGGGAAAAATATGTAATGCTGCGCGAAAAAATGGCGAGTTTTTGGCAGAAAAAAATTCATTCCCGGGCCGTGAGAACGAAAAAGTGGATAAAACCAGTTGCTAAATTAGAGTCGTCCGTCCGTCCGTCCGTCTGTGAACACTGATAGCGCCCAAACCATACATTAGATTTCTTCTAAAATGGATATTCCCCGATCGATCTGATTCTAGTCAAAGCTTTGAGATTTTGAAAACGATTCTTCAAAATTTGGGGTACTTTATATGAAGCCCCTCGGGGATTTTCAAAATTTTCTCAAAAACGGCTCCAATTTTTTCCTTGAATTTCTTGTATGAATAGAGTAAAATACACTTATTAAGGTGGCATAGGTCCGATTTTCACGGATAACTCTGAATTTTCGAATATTGCACAAGTTTGAATTTTATTCGGCGTCTTCCTCCAAAATACAAAATTGAAGATAGACATTTTTCATTCAAATAAAATTTGTTCTTCATAGCGAGTTCTTTCCTTAAGGTCATGTACACTTTTTTGAAAAGTTTAATAGTTTTTGCGCAATATTGCGTGCCATATGTGCAATTTTAAAAGAAATTTAAAACACATGATTTTCTCAAAAAACGGCTCCAACTTTTTTCTTTAAACTTTTGGTAGGGATTGAGCTAAATGTACCCTATAAGATGACATAAACTCCATATCGCTCTATTTTATTGTTTTTTGAAAAATTGCAAAATGTAATTTTTTGACTTGTTTCTCAGGTCGTTAATATTTACATTATTGGCGATTTATTTATATCATTATATTTACAAGTTTAAGTGCTTTAAATAATGTCAAGTAAAAGTTTCTCGAAAACAAAACCGTTTTCTGTAAAAAGTAGCTTAAAATTCCGCTTTTCCACAAACGCTCAAACGCTTTTCTCTCACATATGGCTGCAATTTTTTTCTTGAAACGTTTGTAACTGATAGTGCTAGTTACACTCTTTAATATGCAGTAAAGTTTATTTTGAGTTATTTATTTGTTTTTTCAAAAATTATATAAATGTTTTTTTTAAGATCTCTCACATCTTTAATATGCACATTACCAGCAATTTGTAAAGATTATTATTTATGACTGTAAGTGCTTCAAATAACTTCAAAGGAAGTATTACATAATAGTTATTAAGTACTCTTTGTGAAGTACTAATTTCATCTAGAAAACTCCATCTTCCACTTTGTAGGTACACGCCGAAAGAATTCAATCTTTGATAATTTTCGAAAATTGAGAGATAAGCATGGAAATAGATCTATGCCATTTTCATCAGGTTATTTCACTGTATTCTTAGAAGAATTACTAAGAAAAACTGTGGAGCCATTTTTGAGAAAACTTGAAAATGTCCGGAAGTTTTTTAATGAAGCACCCGAAATTAAAATAATTTTTTTTAAAAATTGTAGGTTCTCGATTTTGGTCAGATCGATCAAGGAATGTTCATTTTGGCAAAAATCATACGTAACCTACGAATGGTTTAGGTGCTAGTGTTGTTCATTGACAGACAGACAAGACACGCGGACAGACGGTCGGATATTTGAAAAAACAACTCTTTTTTTTTATAAAAGAAGACCCATGAACGTGCATTTCCGTTGAAATTTCAAAACCTAATTCCTATAGCTTTATATAACTTTCTATAGACAAGCATACAAGTAATAAATCTTGTACTACGTATATCATTCCGTATATACGTATAAATACAAGATAGTAAAAATAAATTAATGCTCTGTTCACTGACAACAGAGTAGGTTACAGGCAAGGTTTCTGCTTTACACAAGACATCTTCAACCTTCGTCCGACGATAATTGCAAGTTCAAACTCACAATTGTGATATTGTTTCTGATAATTAGTTCTTTCGCGTTTTTACTAGTTTAGAATGCCTCGTAATATCAACATCTCCAAAAATGCGTTTCAAATTTGCCAGTCTCTTTGAACACCAAATACTGCCAAATGTCTGCCCCTCAGGATGCAGTTGCAGTGTTATATTGTACTGATACTGTAATATGATATAATATAATGTAATATACACAAATATATCAGTATATACGCCAATATACACATAGGAAACTCAATGTTACATGATTGACGATTAATGAAAGTGATTGTAGTACTCTGTTCAAATAAATCGGGTCTGTGAAGACTTAGATGAAATTTAGAATGTTTTACTTTCTAAGATTATATTTCGTAGATGAAATTTCGGAATGTTTTACTTTTTGTAGCGCAATATTCAGCTACATTTAGTTTATTAAACCCAAAAATATCTAAACAATCACTTCCAATTCAATCAAACTCTATAATTTCACTGCCAATAATACTGACCAGACATATTTTCAATAAATTATAAGGTGTTTGAATAAGTTATCGCTGTTTTTTGTGTGAAAAATAAAGCTTTATTTTTATAGTATAAAGCTTATAGTATAGCACGTCTTATAGGCCAATATCTTTGCTGCCCATCATTTCAAAAGTCTTGAGAAGTTGCTGTTAAAAAGGTTAAAACCAATAATTGAAAGAAAAATATTGATCCCAAACCATCTGTTCGTATTCAGACAGAAACACTCTACAATAGACCAAGTCCATAGAATCATCAATACAATAGAGGAAACATTAGAAGAAAAACTGATCTGTTCAGCTATCTGTCTTGATGTAGCCCAGGCGTTTGATAAGGTCTGGCATCACGGGTTGATATTTAAACTAAATAAGCAATTACCCACACAGTATGTAACACTGTTAAAATCCTACATATCTGAGAGACTCTTTTGGGTCAGAGTAGAATAAGAATACTCAGAGCTAAAAGAGATAAGAGCAGGAGTGCCACAAGGAAGTATTTTGGGGCCCGTTCTCTACTCATTGTATACCAGTAATATCCCACAAAACGAAAACGTAATTGTGGCGACCTTTGCTGATGACACAGCCCTGATGGTTACGCACCCGGACGTGCCGGAGGCCATATTCATATTACAAAATGCTTGTAATCAAATACACTCTTGGACAAAAATTTGGAAGATCAAATTAAATGAGTCAAAATCAGTGCACACAACTTTTACAAACAAGAGAATTGTAAGCACCCCTTCTCTCATGTTAAATGGCCTTAAAGTACCTTACGCAAACACTGCTAAATACTTAGGCATGACATTAGATATTAAACTGCAATGAAAGGAACACGTGAAAAAGAAAAGGAATGAATTAAATCTTAAATATAGACAATTGTACTGGCTTTTGGGACGTGCTTCTCAACTGTCCATACACAACAAAATCTTAATCTACAACCAAATCTTGAAACCGATTTGGCTCTATGGTGTCCAACTCTGGGGATGCATCAAGGAAAACAATATGAAATCAATACAAACCTTCCAAAACAAAGTACTGCGAAACATTGTAAATGCCCCGTGGTACATTAGAAATAGGGATCTACATCGTGATCTTGGAGTTCCCTATGTGTCAAGTGAAATTAGAAGATTCGCTGCCAAACATGAAATGAGACTGCATGAACATGTTAACTTAGAAGCCATTCAACTGTTGGATCACCATAACCAGCGGATGAGACTAAAGAGGACCAAGTCCTTTGAATTAAGTTAATATTGACAATAAATTTATTTTTATATTGTGAATTAAATACATACTACACTATTGAGTGAACATGTAAATAATATTTTAACTTAGATTTAAGAATATATGTAAATTGATGGTTGGTCATTTGTGACCAGTTTCAATCTTTGACGCTCTCGCGTAATAAAAAAATAATTATAGTATGTGGTACACAATATACCACTCAAAGTATAGCCCATCACTAGCTACTACTTTTGCCCAATTTTCTGACAACAGAAGAATTCCGCATTGCAAAAACGATGTCTTTGGGACTATCCAAGAATCAACCCGTTTTTTGGAATCTTCATACGAATGGAAGAGCTGCTGCGCTAGACCATGTGCCATTGAACAGAATAGGTGATAATCTGAAGGGGCGATGTCTGGTGAATACAGCGGGTGGGGCAGGGCTTTCCATTTAAATGTTTTCAAGTAGGTTTTCACCGGTGTCGCACCATGTAGCCGAGAGTTGTCGTGTAACAAAGTCACCTTGTGTTATCTCTGCTCGTAAAGTGGTCGTTTGTTTCTTTAGAGGTCGGCTCTAGCGCATCAAGTGCAGTCGATAGAGATATTCCGTGATAGTTTCGTTTGGTTTGAGAAACTCGTAATAAATTGCACCCAGCTGATCCCCCTCAAATGCAGAGGAGAAGCTTCAAATCCTGGATATTTGGCTTTGCGCAAGATGTCGATGCGTGGCCGTCTTACCCCGCGATCTTTTGCCCTTAGGCTTACTGTATCCACTTTTCATCGCCAGTCACGATACGATGCAAAAATCTTTTCTTCTCTGCTTTTGAAGTAGCATTTCACACGTGAGGTAACGCCGTTCGACATCTCTCGACTTAAACTCATTCGGCACCCAATGCCCTTGCTTCTGGATCATTCCTAATGCTTTCAAACAGGTTTGCGATGTCAGCTAGCGTTTGACATGCGTCTTCATTAAGTAATGCCTCCAACTCTTTGTCTTTAAAGTTTTCGGTGCGCCAGTATGTTCTTTATCTCAAAGATCAAATGCGTTATTTTTGAAGCGTCGAAACCAATCTCTGCATGTCGCATGTTCACGGTAAATCTCAACATGAATTCTGTGTGCTTCAGCTGCAACTCGACATGTGTAGCACTCAGAAACAAAACTTTGTTTACACTGTGGCGAATAAAGGCACACTGACGTTCAAGCTTACCGGCAGTACTGCCATGCGTTCGCGTCGTTAAAATCGTTAAAAATTATAATAAATCGTGGAATTGATCTCAACCTCTCCCGAAAAATCATGAAAGCTGAAAATTGCTAACCCTAATATTATCCCCTTAATATTAGTATATTATGTGAGTTACAATTATAACACTCACAGATAGTACGAGGAAGTTTGTACTATATCTAAGCACCACTGATTTTTTAACAGATGATTTTTTTAAAAAACACAGTAACATTAATAGAGTTAAATGAATAAGTTACTCTTATCATTAACATTAAAAGGTTATATCGTGCATGGCAAAAAGAGTGACCGAATTCTTATTTCAAACTCACAAGGATCAAGAACCCCATAAAAACCTGGTCGTCATGCGTGGCTCAAGGCGCGAGGAAGTAATTTTCATTCACCTTCGGATCGAGCACTGCCCCTTCTTACAAGGACATCTTATCGCGTTTGCCCACTCCGCACTTGCAAGAAATGAACAGACCTTACCCTATAGAATGCTCTCGTGCACTGCAATAATTTAAGCGGTATTCGGAGAAGACATCGCGAGAGATGAGGGTGATTTTTAAAATGCCTTCTATGAACTGATTTTTTATTGTTCATGAAACATTCTCTTTATCAGTTATTTCATTTCATAATTAGTCAGACTTTACTATATTTTTACTCAATTTATAATAAATAAAAATTATTTTACTGATTGGCACGAGCTCCAATGACATGTTGAAGCGCCTTTAAACCCTAATCATAATCATCATATGATTTAAAATCAATCTATGTATTTGTCACATCTTTTCTGGCAATTTTGCCAATAATGTTGCACTACGCAATTGTTAAGGTGATTAAGTACAATTCACGTTTCGTTTATTTTAAGAAACTATGAAGTTGAATTTTGTGTCAATAGTAAATAAAATGTATCAATTGTTCGGATTTGGAGTCTTGCGAGTTCATGAAAACATTGATGTTGTAGGTGTCTATCTAAAATCAAATGAATTATGATGTTTGATGCACATTATTGTATTGGGATTCCTCTTCTAGGCAGAAAATATTCCTCATGCGTATACCTTACAAAGGCAAAAATTATTTCACAAAACAATAGAAAACAAGGACCGTGTGATTCCTGTGAATAAAACGGTGCCGTACTTGAATATCGATAACTGTGGTAAAGTGAGTTTCCTGGAGTTTCTTTGGATTGTGATGGAGCTCCTCCAATCGAACATAATACTCCAGACACTGTTTATGGAGGTCACACTAAAACATAATATAAGTTGTGAAAATAGTACCTTTGAGAACACCTGTGTTCCATTTAAACATTTTAACTGGAAAATTGTAACGGCATTGAAATTTCTTAGCTACAAACTCAGTATCTTTCAAGTTTATTCAAAGACGTTTTTGTTACTTTCTTAATAGCTCGTTTTAAGAAAATTACATCGAATCGTAACATTTTAAGACTTTATTTTTTCTTCTAATTTAATTTATTCTTCTTTTTAACAGGTGGTTATTCAAAAATAGTTAATAAAATATTTAACTTGAGTGAAGATTTCCACAAATAAAAAATTAACATTTGCTATGTATATTCGCATTTGCCATTTATGTATAAAGAATTCGATAAAAATGCCATTGCTCTTGCCCCATGACCGGCTGGCGCGTGGGTCGTCAGCGTCCGTTTCGCCTGCGTTAACTTACCTGCTCCCCTCTCCGATAGCGAAGCAGCGACGCCGACGTCAATCACCTCAAAAATTGCTCCGCCCCTTTGAGATAACGAGGAGGAAAATCTTCAAGGGGAGGAAGGGGGAAGTGTCTGAATCTTGGCGCAAAAGCCAATGATAAGAGCCGCTTTGCCTAGGCTCCGGGATTGGTCAAGTGCCCAGACGTGGTTGTCCAAGCTGTGGAAAGGCCAGATTTGGCCGCATAGGGTATCGCCCAGAATTTGTGTCATCGACTGTACATATTTTGACGTTTAATACTACATATTTTTCCGGTCTGTAATTGTCACTATTATACTCTGGTCCACATCCTCTTTGCTCTGGTCGGCTGTACATCCTTTTTCTTATTTTTTTGCAAACTTTAGTATCGTTGCAAAATCCGGAAGGATGCCAAACTTCGCAACATCGAGTGTCCGACGTTGCTACAGAACGAATACTCATAATTCATACTTTGCGCCACGGAGCTGAGCCAAAGAGTATATATGAGCTGAGCACATCGCCACCACAGGTTTCCGGCTAGCCAATTAAAGCACGCCTTAGTGAGACGAAGCTGTCTATACTCTCTGCAGGGAACTGCTGCTCTTGTTTGCGCGATGATCAACTCTGGCGCTATCTTTCTGGCGAGTCATTGGATCGCATTAAACGTGATGATGATTATCAGATTTGGGCAAAATACTTGAAAAAAGTATTTCAGATACAAAATAATTCGTCGGAAGTATTTTAGATACCAAATAAAAAAAACTTCCATAAAAGCATTTTAGATAAAAAATAAAAATAATTTTTTTAAAATACTTTTGAAAATACAAAATACAACCAAAAGTGATCCAGTTTTACAATCTACTTTTCAAAACTTGCTTGTGATTTACAATTGTGTACAATTGAACACATTTCCCTTCAACAATACTAATTTTTACTTTCCCGTATACGTACGTATACACGGAGTGATATACGTTGTATAGGAAAAGTTATGTAATGCTGCGCGCAACTAGTGGTGCTACAGAATGGCACAGACTTTCCCGTATTTGTTTTCTATTTCCTTGGGTCTTCGCTAGCTATTGGGAATAGCCACATACTCTTTCTTGCCAGCCGCCATCTATCACCACACGAACTACATTTTTTGTCATTTTCTTAATTTTTCGGTTTCCTATTGCTGGAACGGAAATATTAATTTTAGAATATTAAGGAACCCAAAAACCTAGTCCTAAATGACGATTTTCTTTTAAAAATTATGTGCCGTTTTAAAGAAAATTGCGTTTTAGCGCTACTAAAAATGCGAAATTTGAAGCTCATTTTCAGAGAAAATGTCTGAGTTTTGATAATACTTTATTCAAAGTTATTTGAAGCACATACACTCACAAATATAATAATCTTTACAATTTGCGGATAATGTGCATATTAAAGATATGAGAGATCTTTCAAAAAATTTACTTTTTTATAATTTTTGAAAAAAAACTCAAAATAAACTTTACGTCTTATTAAAGAGTGTAATTATCACTATCTGTTACAAAAGTTTCAAGAAAACATTTGCAACCATATATGAGAAAATGGCGTTTGAGCATTTCTGAAAATGCCGAAATTTGAGCTACTTTTCACAGAAAACGGTAGTGTTTTCGAGAAACTTTACTGGACATTATTTAAAGCATATATACTCGTAAATATAATAATGTGAAAAAATCGCCGATAATGTAAATATTAACGACGTGAGAGACAAGTCAAAAATTACATTTTTGCAATTTTTGAAAAAACAAAAGAATAGAGCGAAATGGATTTTGTGTTATCTCATAGAGTACATTTAGCACTATCTCTACCAAATGTTTAAAGAAAACATTTGGATCCGTTTTTGAGAAAATCTTGATTTTGTATTTTTTTAAAAAAAAAATTGCACATATTGCACGCAATATTGCTCGAAAAGTACTAAAATTTTCAAAAAAATGTACATGACCTTAAAAAATGAACTCACTATGAAGAACAAATTTTATTTAAAAGAAAAATCTATCTGCAATTTTGTAGTGCTATGAAGACGCTGAAAAAATTTCAAACTTTCACAATTTTCAAAAATTCAGAGTTATCCGTGAAAATTGTACCCATGCCACCTTAATAAGTATATTTTACTCTACTCTTACAAGAAATGTAAGCTTAGGGTCTCATGTAAAGTGCCCTCAAATTTTGAAGAGTGATTTTCCAAACCGAGGCGCCAGGAGTGGACGCAGATCGACCGGGGAATATTCATTTTGAAAGAGATCGCACGTATGGTTTACGCGCTAGTGTTGATCACAGACGGTCAGACAGACGGACTGACAGACGGACAGACGGACAGACAGACGGACAGACAGATGGACAGACGGACGGACGGATGTTTTGAAAAGACCCACTTTTTCGGTATGAGGGGACCCTAAAACGCGTATTTCCGTTGAAATATCGAAATCGATTTTCCGCAGCACTTTCCATATACTACATATATATTACTCCGTATATACGTATGTATACAGGGAATAAAAACATATTCATTAATTACCGCATTTGCATTTGAACGAGAAATGAGCCCTGAAAAGCATTTTAAAAAATGCTGTCAAAAGTGGTCGGTTCAGTTTTTCGCGAATTTCTGGATAACCAACAATCTGTTTGAAAAACTGATTTTACCAGTGAACTAGCTTTGCAATTTCGGGCGGGGGCGTTGGTTCTGCCATCGATTTCAAGTCCTAAAACTTTCCTAATAATACATTTCTTATTGACAGAACTTGAAAGCAATATTAGTTACACAAAACATTGATGTCAATTAGATGTCGATGGGTAGGAATAACAGAAGTCATTTAACTATTTACTTCTCAATGGCCGTGAAAATATATACGCTCTCTGATAAAATAAATATAATTTTAATAGTTGGGTCTGGAGGACATTACTTCAAAAAATCTAGAGTAATCGGCAAGGTTGTCTGTTCATTGCCATCAACATCTCAGGCCAAGATATTTTCGACGCGAAACATTGTTTCCTTGTTTGCGCACGACTGATTAAAAATTCTTTGTTTCCTTTCTATAGAGAATATTAAAATTTTGAATCGTATTAGAGAAGAAAGAACGTTAGAGAGAAGAAATCCATTTATAAAGATATAAATCCGAATTTCACTGTTAACTCTGAATTTTCAAAAATTACAAATAATTAAATATTTTTCGCATCTTATTAAAACTACAATATTGAAGATTGAGATTTTTACTTTAAATGAAATTTCTTCTCCGTAATTAGTTTCTAAAAATTTATTTTGATCAATTTTTTTGAAAATTTTACTAGTTTTCCCTTAATTTCATTTAAAATATGGTCAATATTAGAAAATATTAAAAACAAGATTGTATGAAAAGTGTTCCAAATTTTTCGTACGATTAGTAGGCCTACTGAATTCACTAATTAAGATGATACAAACGCCATTTTGCTAATTTAAAAAATATACGAATGTATTTTTTGTCTCTCTCTCTCGTGATTAATATTTACATTATTGATGTTTTTCATACATTATTATATTTGTATATACATGTGTTTCAAACGATTTTTAATGAATTTTTGCGAAAACGCAAGTTTTCCCTTAAAAATTAGATCAAAATTGGCCACTTTCCGAAAGTTTCAAAGGACATTTTCCCAAATACGGCTCCAATTTTTTTTATCGAAAATGTTCGTATAGGATTAGGTTTAATTACTAAAATATTCTTAATATCACATTTTAGTTCTATTTTAATAGCAGTGAAAAATTGAGAAAATATGAAACTAAAAAATTTGGCAGCAATAGAAGACAGCTGGGAAAGTGATGCAAAACCGAAAAGCTAGTTAAGTTAAAGAGATCAGAAGACAACCAGTACGAGAAAGTCTGTGCCATTCTGTGGCAACACTAGTTTCTTTTTATATTACTGCGAAACAGCTCTAAAACGTGCGAGGTGTGGCCTACAGGGAGTCACACCTACCAACTATGTCCCCCTCCCCGACAACAGCAATCGATTGATCATAAATAGACGAATGTAATGACGTAACGTATGTTAATATTTTGATATTATTTTGAGTCCAAAATAATACTTAGTGAATTTAAATTAAATGCACTTGATTTCCTGTGGCAACCTCGCAATTATTGCCTTTGGGGGAAGTTGCCTTCGCGGCGCCAGCACTTTAGGGGGAGAGGGAAGAGGGGAGAGACCGCGAAGGCGGCAACCTTCCCTCAAAGCGACAGCTGCAGCGGCTGCTACGGGAAAAATTGCACGTTTAATTTAAAATTTCATGATAGAAAGTATAATTTTCTGCACAAAATACTATAAGTCGTCGTAATACTATAAGTCATAAAACTATTGAGTCGTGGCTAACTGAGGAAATTGGGTTCTCTGAAATTTTTCATTCCCATTACAAGATACTTAGGAGGAATAGAAATAGTAGAGGGGGCGGAGTCTTTATTTGCGTCAAAGAGGACATAGATATTAGATTAGAATGGGTCAGTAGAGAGTTTGAAATGATGGGAACAGAAATTATTACGTCAGGAAATGATTTAGAAATTATTGCATGCTACAGGCCTCCGAGCGACGGATATGACATTTTAGATAACATCATTCAGAGAACGGGAAACGAAAATGGCCATCCTATTGTTATCGGAGGCGATCTAAATATTCCGAGCGCAAACTGGGAGGGAATCGTGAGCGAAGGGAAAGTCCAAACTCTAGTTAACGGACTGGTTTGGGAACGCGGTTTTATCCAGGTAGTTCGGACCGCGACGCGATAGGATGCGATTTTGGATGTCTACCTAATAAGGCCGAAAGAACTTTTCATATCTTGTGAAGTTGTTGAGGGCATTAGTGACCACAAAGCGGTTCTTCTTGACTTAGACGGAAATATTTCAAGAAAAGGCATTACAATAGGAACGAAAGTACGGCAATACAAGAAAGCCAATGTAAGCTGGCTTCAAGGTTTCTTTAGGGAACAATATGAACGCTTTCTAAGAACAGAGGGCGGTATGGAAGAAATATGGGGCGTGTTCAAAGATATTATATACGACGCTTTGCAAAAGTTTGTTCCGTGCAAAATTCTAAAAAATAATCCGGATCCAGAATACTACAATGCAAAAATTAGGAGAATGAAGAGGATAACGAGAAAGGCATTTAACGACAGAAAACGCAGTAGCGAGCATATGAATATTTTTCGAAATCATATGAATATTCTAGATGGGAAGGGAAATAACTCGACAGGTTTTCATAAATATGTTCGTAGAAGGAAAGGAAATAAAGAGGATATTCCAGTTATTCGCGAAAATGGAAACACGCTAATTACTGACAATCGGGCAAAAGCGGATGCATTTAATAAGTATTTCAGTTCGGTTTTCAAAAATAGTACGAACCATCCATTTAGTCAAATGTCTTCGGTTGCGAATCAGTTTAATATTAAAGTAAACGTTCTATGGAATAAAGTAAAGTCTATGAAAAATGGTAAGTCAAGGGGTCCAGACGATATTTCTACGGATTTAATTAAACTAGGAGGAAAGGCTATATTACCGTACCTAATTAGAATTTTTCACGTGTCTTTGAATAATTCAAAAGTACCCGAAGATTGGAAAATACTTTGTCGTACCAATTTTTAAAAGTGGTGACAAAAATAAATTATGCAATTATAGGCCTGTAAATCTTACGTCAGTGGTCTGCAAGCTTAGGGAGCATCTAGTTGGGAGTTACATTAAGACAGAATGGGAAATTAAAAAATGGCTCTACGATGGGCAACACGGGTTCAGGAGTGGTTACTCATGCGAAAGTCAGGTAATCACGCTATTTCAGGATCTAGCAGATGAAATTGACGTGGGCGGGAGAGTAGACGCAGTAGTTATAGATTTTGCCAAAGCGTTTGATGTCGTTCCACGCGATCGGCGTATACAGAAATTAATGAATTCAGGCATAGATCCCAGGGTGGTGGCGTGGATTAACGAGTTTCTGCGAGAGAGAAAAGAGAAAGTCCGAATTGGGCAAGAGTTATCTTCCGGGGCAAGCGTTATGTCAGGAATACCGCAGGGGAGTGTCATTGGACCCCTTCTATTTCTAGCTTTCGTCAATGATCTGCCGGCGCAATTAACCTCAAATGTTCGGCTATTTGCACACGATTGCATAATATATCGTAGTATTAATTCGAAAAGAGATGAAGAAATACTGCAAAAGGATCTTGATGCGTTACATTACTGGGCGGAAAATAACGGAATGTCCATAAATAGCTCTAAAAGTAAATCCATCACTTTTGGCAGGGGTCATAATTACAGTGAAACACATTACCGTTTAAAGAATGACATTATTCCGAGAGTTTCCTCGTGCAAGTACCTAGGAATTCATTTCGATAGTAAATTAAGTTGAAAAAAACACGTAGATTTTGTTGTAGGGAAAGCCTGGAGATCTCTTCACTTTGTAATGCGCATCCTAAAAAAGAGTACGGCAAACGCGAGGGAAATTGCTTATTTATCTCTTGTTCGTCCGATAATGGAATATGGAACAATTTTTTGGGATCCGCACAAGATTATGCAGTGTAAACACTTGGAAAGGATTCAGCATAGGGCAGCTAAATTTACTTTCAGGGACAAGAATATGGCAGGGTGGGATTCACTCAAAATCAGGCGATCAGTAGCAAGACTCTGCGCCTTGTATAAAGCTTGTAATGATCATCCAGAAATTAATCGGCGGCTATGTATTCCTACATACATCAGTAGAGTGGATCACAGGCACAAAATAAATTGAAGACAGCAGAGAACGGATGTCGGGAAATTTTCTTTTACAAATCGAACGATTATGGAATGGAATAGATTGCCTGCAAAATCCTTTGAACCCTTTCCTCAAAGCGTTCAACAGTTTAGGAAATTAATTTAGGGTATTATTAGGTAAATGAGGGAGAATAGTGGGTTATGTAGCGATGCATAAGTGTTCTATTGTGAAGTGAGATATCGTGCAATGTATGGCAGAGGAGTAAAGAAGGAAATGTTTTCAGGTCTTAGTGAAGTGAAGTGCAGTGAAGTGCAGTGTGAGTTTTTTCTCTTCTTTTTCTTTTCTCTCTTAATGTAATTTAATATTTAATGAATCAGTCAGTTTTTATATTATTATCATTATTTTACCATTATTATTACTATAATCTCCTGTATTATTTCAGTAGTATACCTTTGGGTTCCGGCTCGCACACGCAACCAATCTTTGTAAATAAGGGCTCTAGAGAAAGAGAATTTGACGTAGACTTGACGAATTCCATTTTGACTTTAAAAATATGGATGATTTCTTTAAAAAAACGCATCGAAATATTCATGTAAAATGCAACCCGCATCACATGTCAACATACATCGGCAAATAACTCATAAATAAAGCGTTTTAGAGCCTTAAAAAGTAAAATTTTGAGGCTTGAGCCTCAAAGAATCATTTTTCACACCATAATCTACAAGATGAGACATTCGCCGATCCATTTAATTAATTTTAGGTTCCACGCTTCAATACTATCAAGGCCACCTCAATATTTCAGCCCTTCCTGCTGGTTGCAATTTTTGTGGCGACACGCTTAGAAGGCTTAGATTCCACAATCTTTAATTACGCTTTCTGTTAACACCGGAGTTTGTGCAGTCTGACGAGGTTTATTTGCATAATCATTAATTCAAAATTTGCTCTCCAGCAACAACTAGAAATACTATTATAGTTGCTTGATACCTATACCTATGAAGATTGTTTCTTATGCGCGTAGTGAAACTATTCAATTAACGTTTTTTCATAGTCTATAAGTGCTGTGTACTTAATTGTGGAGAGATGTGGGTGTTCAGTGAAGAGTGAAGACTGTGTTTGTGTTTTACCTGTACCAATATTTTCGTTATCATTCGATGAAATTTTCAAGTCAACGGGTTCAGACACGTAGCTTTCTCAAAAGTAAAAATCTAATATTTTTGTGACTATCACGAAAAACTAAAACCTAACTGACATATAATATTGAATAATTACTTCAAATGTCTTTAAGTAAGTGTTGGGAATTGTTCCGAGCAAATTCTCCATGATATTGAATAAATATTTATTGAAAATTTCTTTTACACATTAATTGCATTGCTTTTTTTATTTTATTTGTAATTTTATTAGTCCATTGCAAGTTACCTTTATAGATTTTAAACAAATAAACACGTTACGTTAACTACTTTCCCTCTTAGAATGAAAATAGAAGGATAGGGATGAGTGTGGGATCTTACATGCGAGAGTTGTCGCACGGGTACGCAGAGGTGGTGGGGGAAAACTTGTGCTATGGCACAACATAAAGAACAAACTTTTTAAAGTAGTTAAATTAAAATAGGTTGAAATAAGTGGAAAACAAAAATCAAAACGCGCTAGCCAACAATACTATGTGAATCAATTAAAAAACAACTCAATTTAAAATTATAGTGCAAGTCACCCGACAACTGCCAACGATCGCAATCCAAACGCACGATTTAAATGTTGGCGATATCTGGAAGTATGTCCACCAACGCCCAGCTGCAAACTCATATTGTAAATAAAACACCGTTTGGCGATATCTGGAAGTATGTCCACCAACGCCCAGCTGCAAACTCATATTGTAAATAAAACACCGTTTGATATTAAACTCAAGGTGTCGGTTCGTTAAGACATTAAAAATGCAAACATCGTTTGAGCAACATTCCCATGTACCGAAGTGGGCTTCCTAATGCCTACTAAATTGTTTCTAATGCTAACAAATGGTATTTAGTACTCAAAGGTGACAACATTAGTTTGATTATTTTTTGGCTCGGAATTGCTTTCCTTGAGGAACGTAAGGACGCAGAAAATAATTAAATACTTTTTAGTACACAAATAATTTTTCAATTTTTTCACCCCAGCAAGCTGGCACCCTGACTCTTCAAAACCCACTCGGTTCTTCATAACAAATCAAGGAAAGTTAAATATTGCAATGAGTAGGTCTGTTCTTGCCTGATCCGGTATTTTCGCACTACTTTACTTGGCCTTCTCAAGATTAAAAACCTTTTCTATTATTTGACTATCAAGGGAAGCGAAAAGCTAACTCTCAAGGAGGATTGAAACATTTCTTCAAATGTTGTTTTTAAAGAAGTATGAATTGTGCCAAGAACATCTCTCTATAATGTTGAATAAACGTTAATTGAAAATTTGTTTCAAACATTTATTACATTGTTATTTTGTTTGATATTCTGTAAGTATACATTAGTAGTTCCTCTCCTTCATGGAACGGATGGACAAATGGATAGGGAAAGGGTGGGATTTAACATGCGAGAGTTCTCGCACGGGTACGCTAGTAATAATAATAATAATAATAATAATAATTATTATTATTATTGGTTTTAGTGTTTTGTTACTGAGAGACTGTGTATATTTATGTTTTTGTAATTAGCTGCCACCGGGTTATACCCAATTGTAGTTTAAATAAATCTATCTATAAAAATATAACATATAATATTAACATACATCATTGCATTCCTCTTTTTACGATCTATCTATTGCTTGCGATAAAATATATGAATCCATTTAAAAAGTTAAAGATGATTAAATATTTCGAAAACTAAAAATATTTCAAACAATTTCTCTACACCATTTCCCTTGCCCCATGATTCCGCATTGTTGAGCGAAAACTGTATTATAGTTGGTGGGACTCTCTATATATCATTAGCTGTATTGTGTAATGGCATCTCGACAACTATGCTCCCAAGCTCAAATCCAATCCGGAGAGTGATTTGGCAGGTTCGAAACACTTCGAAAAGGATGTTTTGAATCAATGTCGCGATTCTTAATTAAGAGATGAGACGTCATCGGACCGGCGGTAGTTACACCACTGTCGGGTAGCTATTAGTGTCAGTCAAGTGGTAGAGAACGCAGACGTCTGCTCTTTAATTGTAGGACGCCAAAGATGTCTTTTTTATTTCGTTTCGGTACATTTTTTTTCAGTTTTAGGGACCCATCAATTAAAAAAAACGACCCAATTATTCCGATTTTTCTCTTTAGAATAACTAGTGGTGCTACAGAATGGCACAGACTTTCCCGTATTAGTTTTCTATTTTCCTGGGTCTTCGCTAGCTATTCGGAATTGCCACATACTCTTTCTTGCCAGCTACCATCTATCATCGCCAAAAGTACATTTTTTTGTCATTTTCTTAATTTTTCGGATTCCTATTGGTAGAACAGAAACATTAATTTTAGAATATTAAAGAACACAAAAACCTAGCCGTAAATGGCAATTTTCTTTTAAAAATTATGTGCCGGTTAAGAGAAAATGGCGTTTTAGCACTACTAAAAATGCGAAATTTGAAGCTCATTTTCACAGAAAATTTTTGAGTTTTCAAAATACTTTATTTGAAGTTATTTAAAGCACTTACACTCACAAATATAATAATCTTTACAAATTGCCGAAAATTTGCATATTAAAGATGTGAGAGATCTTTCAAAAAAATTACATTCATATAATTTTTGAAAAAAACAAAAAAAAAACTCAAAGTAAACTTCACGCTATACTAATGAGTGTAATTAGCACTACCCGTTACAAAAGTTTCAAGAAAAAAATTGCAGCCAAATACGAGAAAATGACGTTTGAGCATTTCTGAAAATGCCGAAATTTGAGCTACTTTTCACAGAAAACGGTAGTGTTTTCGAGAATCTTTACTTGACATTATTTAAAGCATATACACTCGTAAATATAATAATGTAAAAAAATCGCCGATAATGTAAATATTAACGACGTGAGAGACAAGTAAAAAAATTTACATTTTTGTAATTTTTGAAAAAACCAACCGATAGACCAAAATGGCTTTTATGTCATTGATAGAGTACATTTACCACTATCCCTACCAAAAGTTTAAAGAAAAAATTTGGAGCCGTTTTTGAGAAAATTTTGTTTTTGTAATTTTTTAAAATTGCACATATTGCACGCAATATTGCACAAAAACTACCAAAATTGTGAAAATCATTTACATGACCTTTATTAAAGAACTCAATATGCAGAACAAATTTTATTTGAAGAAAAAATCTCTATCTTCAATTTTGTAGTTGGAGAAATACGCCGAAAAAAATTCAAACATTCACAATTTTCGACAATTCAGAGCTGTACGTGAAAATCGGACCTATGCCATGTTAAAAAGTGTATTTTCCTCTATTCATACAAGAAATTTAAAGAAAAAATTTGGAGCTGTTTTTGAGAAAATGTTGAAAATCCCCGGGGGGCTTCATATAAAGTACCCCCAAATTTTAAAGAATCTTTTTCAAAATCACAAAGCTTAGACTAGAATCAGATCGACTGGGGAATATCAATTTTGAAGAAAATCGACCGAACGGTTTAGGCGCTAGCGTTGATCACAGACGGACAGACGGACGGAATGCCGTCAATCGATTTTTAAGTATAAAGAAGCAACAAATCATGAATTTTGACCACACCACGAGATAGAGAATTTTTTTTCTTAATTTAGCAACTGGTTTTATCCACTTATTCGTTTTCATGGCCCGGCAATTAATTTTTTTCCGCCGAAAATTGGCCATTTTTTCGCGCAGCATTACATAACTTTCCCTATACTACGTATATCACTCCGTGTATACGTACGTATACGGGAAAGTAAAAAACAGTTGCTAATTCAAATACGTATCAGAGATCATCAGTATTGTAATGTTACTTGAAAGTAACATCTAAATATTTTAAAGAACAAGCGAGAGAACGGGCAGTTTAAAAAATAATGAGATTAGGTTTTAGAGAATTTAGTTAAAGTGTTTTTGGAAAATTGTCATTAACTTTCATCTTTCGTAAAACTATTCCAAATTTCTTGAACCACTGATGTAAATTTATCAATTAATTATTTGCCGGGTTTGTTGATCAGACAAGAGGATCAATGTTTTAGATACTGTTCACACGAACAATATGAAAAATTGAATATTTTTAATGTTGAAAATATCAAGCTTTGTAAAGAAATTTACTATGTTTTTAACGGCTTTACTACGTTTTTAACGGCACTTTTACAGGTTTAGATAGCTCAGTGATATCATTTCACATGTCTCTACTAAGTCGCTGATCGGGAGATTCCAGAGTTTGAGACTAGACAGTGGCGGCTGTTAAAAGTCTAGTTACAGTTTTGGAAACAAAAATTGATCGCGGCCGTCTGCGGCTAAGTTCAGCTTGTGCACGGCTTGGGCAGCCCTTGTCATGACGAATCGTTGCAGGCGGAGCCTCACAAACCTAGGCAGCCAATCTCAACACAGAGGGGAGTGTCCTAACAGAATTACGCCGTACAAAATGGCGGGCGTCGCTAGCTCCAATGTGGAAATATTTTCGAATAAAAATACATGGAATGAAAGACTTTTATGAACATGAAAGTAAATTTATTCAAATATATATCTGAACACATACACTTAACCACTGTTAACACAATTCGTTTTGAAGAAATTACGTTGATGTGAGATAAAATAACACTAATTTTAGACCAATTACTTTCTTATACACATTTTAAGTTCAACATTGTTGTTCATACACAATCCATGAGCTTTACCAAAATGTCCAGTTTACTTCAGTTTTTTTATAAGAAAAAATAGTATTATTTCAAATACGCAATAATAATATGATTCTAAAATTTGCAAAAATTGCAATATACTGTCTTTCTCAAATCGATAGAGGACTCCTGAGGAACTATTTCAGTAAAAGACAATAAAATTCAAAGACCAAGTGTATATTTATTATTAAAGCAACAATTAAACTAGATATTAAGCAATCAATTTGAATCTCTTGTAAAAATTGTGATTTTGCGATATTCGACTCAGGGACAATTTGAGCACCCCCCAGAAGGTATAACGCACATTTCGAAATTGTTTATAACATTTTCAATTATTGCAAAATTGTTAATTCGCAGTTTTCGGTTCTGAGTCATCGGGGAACTCTTCCCACTTTAGAATTGCAAATGTTGGAAATTGTTTATAAATTTACAAATTTTGCAATACTTCTTTATTCTCTCATTTTAATTGCCTTTCAACCAATTGCGCAATTCCGCAATTCAATCGTTGCTATCGCCTTTCGTTTTGGAGATATGCAATTGTTTGTAGGAAATTAACATCTGATACCAACCCTCATTTGTTTTACAGACAATCCAGTCGCTCTCCCCCCCCCCCCCAGTCGAGTATATGGTTCAGATCGTTTTGCAGTATCTCGCATTCCGCCGAATATACTTTATTAACGATTTCTGACTTATCGGCAAATTGATTGAAATATTTGCTAATGAACTATTGCTCATTTTTATCTTTCCACATTTTCTTTTAATTCTTAATACTTCGTTCGAACTGTCGTTTCGATATTTTAATTCGTCTGAGTTATAAATAAATTATCAAAACGCCGAAATTGTTGCCCTGCGAATGTGAACGTAAAAGTTTACTACTTGTTTGCCTATATTCTAGTCGATAGTGCAAACTGCGTGCCGGTACCTTTATCATCTAGTGATGAAATCTGTTATAAACAAATTATTTTGAAAATGCATTTTGCTGGAGCGATGGCACATACTATATAATTACTAATTAAAAATTTTGTATCAAGATGTTTATCTCTCGGATTGTTTTCTTGATTTTTTTTAAGTGCCTGTTTGACCTAACCGGAAGAAAGTTTTAATTTCATCTATTTCTCTATTACCGTAAAAATTGCAGAAAATACTAGTCGGTAATACGAGGCTGCTGCCGAAATTCGCAGTGCGATGTAAGGAATTATTTCGAAACACCCTAGTGATACATTCTGGAGCATCATATTTTCGATTTGTATTAATAATAATTAATAACTAGCCACGATGCAAGTGTTGTGCATTTTTTGAAACATTTTTAATTTTGCAGAAATTGAACAATATTTGATTTTGTTCTACATAGATTTTTTTGCTGAAATGATTAGATTATTTAAAGAGGAATACAATATCTCAGTTGTTACTAACTTAAAAGAAATATAGAGTAACAAATATTTTACCTATCTTGCTTTGAAATTATGAAGAGTTGTTGGTACGGGAAATATTTGCCTTGAGATGCCAGTGCGGCGATCGCCTTTGGGACACTTGGCCTTCGCGGTGCCGCGACCTTTAGACCTTAGGAAAGTGATGGAATGTATGCGTGAAGAATATAATCATGGCAGGGAATGCCTAGAAATGGACATAAATGTTTAAAAAAAATCGAAAAGAACGATGTAAGAAACCGTCAGCTTAAGAAAAAAAATATTAATGGCCAATTTCAGACCTAACAAGCATTGACCTTAATTTGTAACGGCGACAGAAAAAAGCCTACATTTTAAAACATTTCAAGTAGAAGGCAAGGGATCAATAGATTAAGATGTTTTACAGCAATATCTCGAGATAATTAAACAGATCATAGATTTGCAGCAAGTTTCTAATATTCTTTACTGCTAATCTACTTCCTCCTTTGTTCATGAATGTAACAAATTTATAAAAGGAAACAAAATGTGAATTGTAAAACTTCTCTTCTGAAATATATTTTCACCGCGACTGTTGCCCCCGCACTTATATTAATTTATCAAGAAGAATTTTGAACAAAACAAATTCACATCAATTGTTAGGGACATATGATAAATTAGCCTACGTATTCACCATATTTCGCAATTGATTATTTTTATGATGAAAGTGAAAAAGATTTTTAATGAGACTGTGCCTACGACTCCAGAAGGTATGTGATATTACTATAAAGCAGGGAACAGTGCGGTGAGGAAAACCCCGAAAGGACGACGCCAGGTCTCACGTTCCAGGGAGGAAGAACACGGCCCAAGGCCAAATTTAAAAGGATTCGGGAAACCCAAGAGCAATATTGACAAAATAATGTCAAAAGGCAATATGGGTGTAGAAATTGTTAATTTTAGTTCCAGTAATGAAGATGTGAATTTTTTTCAAATGAAGAAAATATACTCGATAGATGAATCTACATTAAAACTACACCCCCATTAACCAAACTATCCTAGTTATTTTATTATTACAATTATTATTATTATTGTAATCAATATTAATATTAATATTATTATTATTAGTAGTATTAATTATGTCAAATATTAAACACTAGGTCATTTTTTACTTTACCGTATACATACGTAAATACGGAGTAATATATGTAGTATAGGGATAGTTATGTAATGCTGCCGAAAATGGATTTCTAGATTTTAACGAAAATACACGTTTTGGGGTCCACTGATACCGAAAAAGTGTTGTTTCTTTCAAATCGTCTGTCCGTCCGTCCGTCCGTCTGACTGAATAACACTAGCATCTAAACTATAAGTACGATTTCCTCCGAAATGGATATTCTTCAGTCGATCTTCCACTCGAGGCGCCGCGATTTTGAAAATCTTTGTTCAAACTTTGGGGTACTTTGCATGAAGTCCCCCGGACATTTTCAAAATTTTCTCAAAAAGGCTCCAAATTTTTCTTTAAATTTATTTTAAGAATAGAGTAAAACACACTTATGAAAATGGCATAGGTCCGATTTTCACGGTAAACTCTGAATTTTCAAAAATCGCAAAAGTGTGAATTTTTCTCTGCGTCTTCCCACAACTACAAAACTGAAGATTTTTGCTTCAAATAAAATTTGTTCTCCCTAGTGAGTTCTATCATTAGGGTCATGTATCGTAGTGGAAACAAAATTTCTGCAACAATGTAAAGCCAACTTCTTAGATATATGAACACCAAATTAAAATAATAATAATAATAAATATATTAATAATGAAAATAATAACAATAACAACAACTACGCCGGCCCCGTGGCTGCGCTAAAGACGCTGCAGGTTCGAGTCCTGCGTAAGCATGGTCGTACTTGTGATTGTCTCTTCATTCCTTATCATCCTATTACCTTATTATTCATAATTCAAGGCGAAAAAAACTTTGTCGTATCAAGGGATACAGCCGTAAAAAGTGTATCTCCATAGTTACACATCTTCAGAAGGTGACCCAAACATCGTCCGCGTACGCGATACATAGGTAAATTGCAAGGAAAAAGAATTTTAATGTATTGCGTTATTATTCTTACTTTTACAAAAATTAAATTATTTTTATTTTTGTCCGTCAAAACCGACCATGAAAATGCGCTCGTAATATAAAAAGATCACCATCAACAGAAATGCACACAAGAAGTTACCTCGGGAAGAGAATCACCCATCAAGAAAAAATTCTAGCGACAGGAATTCATTTCCAAGTTGAAAAGTTACTCACTCATCAGAAGAAGTTCAGTCGTTGTGAGACAACAAAATATTCGGAATTTAAACCAAAACATACCGTTATTTTTTGTTAGGGGATGTATAAAACTGCATGATTCTTTGTATTATTAGTTCAACAATTTTGTGTGTATATGCAAGCAATATACAGCGAGTCGCACCGATTGAGAGCCACCCCCGTTACTTCTAAATCTAAACGGTTTCCGATATATGCAGTTTTCGGTCAACAATGGGGAATCATGGGGCAAGCAATTTGCCGGAGAGGTAGTTTTCAAAATACTTTTTGTTTTTGAGAAATTTAATCATCTTTGAGTTTTTAAATGGAACCACGTATTTTTCTCACTAGCAATGGCGAGATCATAAATAGACGAATGCAATGATGTAACATATATTAATATTTTGATAGTATTTTGAGTATAAAAATATACGTAGGTCATTCAATAATTAAAGAGACAAATTGGTCTGGAGAGAAAACAGTGGGTAGGACGAGTTTGGTAATTTTAGGACTTTGCGTTGGCATCACTAGGATGAACCCTGACCATCTGAAGGATCAACATTGTTGTGTTCATAACCTCAAAATTAAGATGAACGATGGCGAGTCCACTTGAAAATTCCACATTGATTGAAGATTCTTTGATTCGTTTTCAACGTGCTGAAGGTGACAAACAAGCTAATATATATTCTAGAATGATCATAATGTATGCTGAAAGTTGTAAGAACTGTGAGAATTTTTACAATTTGGTGGAACAGTTCAAAAATGGTCGAAGCTCAGTGACTGACAAACATCGTTCTCGCCACATCAGCAAGAAAAGTCATGTTGACTGAAATTGGGGATGCTGTAGGTGCGTTTTTTGTGATTATCATGAAGAACAGTCTTTAGTAAACAGCCAATATTGTTTAGATATGTTTTTGAAGAAGGTGAAGCCAGTCATGAGAGAGAAAAGTCATGGATCTCAGAGGAGAGATGTGATTCTCCAGCAAAACAACGCACGTCCTCACACTCCACAACAAACCCGTGAAACCATTGACAAAATGGGTTGGGAGGTACTGCCTCATCCCCCTTACAGCCTCAATTTAGCACCATGTGATTTCCATTTGTTTGGCCCACTGAAGGAGGCATTACGTTGGGAGAAGTTCCAAGATAACGAGGTTGTCAAAAAAATTTGTGGGAAATTGGTTCAAACACCAAGATAAAAAGTACTTTGCAGCCGTCATACAAAAGCTGGTAGCCCTTTGTAACAAGTGCATAAATGTTGGTGAGAAATATATTAAAAAGTAGGAGAAGTCCTGTTTTGTAAAAATAAACATTTATTTCTCCAGACCAATTTGTCTCTTTAATTATTGAATATCCCTCGTACTTCCTGACATGTGATTTTAAATTAATTCTCGAGATTTCCTGCAGCAACCCTTGCATCTGCCGCCTTTGAGGAAGTTTACCTTCGCAGCGCCTACACTTCTGCGGGGAGAGGTTGCGAATAACACCTTCCCGATAATTGCAACGGCTGCTACCGGAAAAACTGCACGTTTCGTTTAAAATCTCATGTTAGAATGTATAATTTTACACATAAAATACTATAAAATATTAGCATATGTTACATCATTGCATTCCTCTTTTATGATCTATCTGTTGCTAGTGAGAAAAAATGTATGGTTTCCTTTAGAAAAACTAAAGATTCTTTAATTTCTCCAAAACTAAAAATATTTCAAACAATCTCTACACCATTTCTCTTTTCTCTTGCCTCGTGATTGCGCGTTGTTGAGCGAAAACTGTATTTCGATATCGGGAACCGTTTAGAATTACGGGGATGGTCAATAGTTAGTGGGTCTCCCTTAAAGTGGGACTAGTTAGTGGGATGGATTTCAGTAATTCCAGTTTTAATTCCATTTGATAAATTTGTAATTGTCTAAATATATTGGAGACATTTCAAACGTTGTCGACATTTGGCACAATAACTTACGCCAACAATACGTAAGTTTATGTAAGAAATTGAAAGATGTATTCGTTTGGCTCAGTGGTAGAATCCTTTCTTCCAGAATCCTCGACCGCAGGATCGAACCCGGTTCTTGTCCATAGTTATTTAGCTTATCCGTGATTTGTTTTTGTTAAATTAACTGTATTACAAAACTATCTCCTTAGCGTAAATATATTATTTTGATTTTAAAACAAGGTGACCCTGAAAAGGGCTTTTTATATTTCTATGAAATAATTTTTTATTCTCCAAATTATCTATTAGAATTTTTTATATCAATTGTTTATTCATAAATCTCTTATTCTAAGAAATACAAGGAATACATTATTAACGAATCCACAATTCCTGGTTTAATAATGCGATAACTCGCTCTCGTGAGGCTTGGCTACGGTGAGCCATGTCAAATAATGAAAACGGAGTAGTTCAATTTGCTTAGCCGCGAGTGAAAATATTGATTTTTCTTTCTTGTCAAGTGGCAACGTCGCAGAGCTGCTTATCTCATTTTGACACGGAGTCGAAAACACGGAAGTACTGCGAAGGATGCAATTTAAGATCATATTATTTTGGTCTCAATGCCGCATGTCGAGACTGCGTAATGCCATTATTTTAGAATTGCTGGTTCGCATTTCTTTTTCGCAATCGCGAATTTTGCTTAGATTATACATAACTTTGACAAGACAAATGTATAATTTTGCAATTTAATGAATTTTTTTGTAATGTAGAATAAAAAAAAAGTTACGAAGACTAGGACTCGAACCCACAGCCCTCTGAGTTCTAGAGAAACACTTTGACACTGAGCCATTCATTTGCTCCTCTCACACTCTTATTATAACAACACATTTCACATTAAAAAAAACTTGAAATCAACAGTACGTTTGCAAAAATTAATGTAAATTCAGTTTTGTAGGCAGGAAACACGGAAGCCTTTTACTTCTGTACTACTACTATTTTGCTCCCGATAAACGTCAAAGTATTTTATACGCTCTCCAATAAAATAAAAGTAATCTTCATAGTTCGATCTAAAGAACGTAGATTTAAAAAAACTAGTGGTGATACAGAATGCGACAGACTTTCCCGTATTAGTTTTCTATTTCATATGGTCTCGGCTAGCTATTCGGACTTCCCACATACTCTTGCCAGCTGCTATGTATTGTCGCCAACGTACACGTTTTTTAAAGTTTCATTTTCGATTTCTGAATAGTAGAACGGAAATATTGTTTGAAGAATATTAAAGAACCATTAAAATCTCGCCCTAACTGGCAGTTTTCTTTGAAAAATTTGTAGCCGTTTTTAAGAAAATGGCGTTTAAGCGCTACTGTAAATGCGAAATTTGAAGCTGTTTTTGAGAGACAATTTTTGAATTTTCGAAAAACATCATCAGATGTCATTTGAAGTACATCAACTTACAATTACAATAGTGTTTACAAATTGCTGGAAATATGCTTATTGACGGTGTAAGAGATGTTTCCAAAAAATACATTTGTCTATTTTTTTAAAAATCGAAAAAATACCCCAAATTCAACTTGTCGTCATATTAAAGAGTGCAAAGAGCACTATCCGTTCGAAAAGTTTGAAGATAAAATATGTATCCATTTATGAGAAAATGGCGTTTGAGCGTTTCTGAAAATGCGGAATTAGGAGATTGGTTTCACAGAAAACGGTTGAGTTTTTGAGAAACTTTATTTCACTTTATTCAAAGCACTCATAAATATAATCATATGAACAAATCGCCACTAATATAAATATTAATGACGCGAGAGATTCAGGTCAAAAAATTTCATTTTTGTAATTTTTGAGAAAACAAAAGAATAGAGCAATATGGCGTTTATATTATGTTAAAGAGTATATTAGGCACTATCCTTACCAAATGTTTAAAGAAAAAATTTGAGCCGTTTTAGAGAAAATCTTGTTTCCACGTTACATTTCCCGCAATTTGTAAACACTATTGTAATTGTGAGGTAAAGTGCTCTTATAACTTTAAATAAAGTTTTTCGGAAACTCAAAACGTTTCTGTGAAAAGAGCTTTAAATTTTGAATTTAGAGTATCGCTTACACGCCATTTCCTTAAAAAACGGCTCCAAAATTTCTAAAGAAACTTGCCAATGATGACGAAATTTTGCTGTTCTTTAATATTCGTAAAATAGTATTTCCATTCTATAATTACGAAACCAAAATATTAAGAAAATATAAAAAATGTACTTTACGCGGCGATAGATGGCAGCTGGCTAGAGTATATGGCCAGTCCGTACAGGCGCGGATCCAGACTTCTCTTTTGGGAGGGGTCACGTTAAGACTCAAGTGCATTTATTTCGGAAAGGGTACAGAAAGTAATAACATATTTTTGACGTATGTTAAACGTATATCTGTTTGACTTTATTATTCAATAAATATATTTAGAATTACTAATAAAATATTTAGAAATTCAATATACCAATAATCGCATATCAGCTTACTATTGTTACGCTCCTCACCCTTATCCCCTGGGGGAGTGGCGGGTGTAACTTTGGAATTTTAAACGGTAACCCCCAATTTTTGTTGCAGATTCGAATTCTGCCTACAAAAATATATCGATTTTATTGGGTACATTTGTTTAAAAAAATTAAAATTTATAACGTTATCAATAATAACTTCAAAATTAGCAAAAATAACTTTCATTTGATGCAATATGAAACAATTTGTGAAGAAACTTATATGAGAGAAACATGTAAATGTGTAATGAAAAAATATATTTTTAATAAATTATTACAATTAAAAAATACATACATATAATAAGTAAATAAACCAAATTATACTTTTATTTTATCTTACATTTTTTTCCCAATTTCGTTTTCTCTTTTTTAAATTTTTTCATTTATAGTGCTCATTCATATAATTATAAATTTGCACCACATTTGAATCTCCCTCAATGGCGATTCTTCTATAACAATGTTATAAACTTCATTATAATTTTGGAGACAACTACACCGAGACATGCAAACATGAATTTAATTTAATGCAACATTTAATATATTGCGAATAACTGATCTGATCCCTTTTGTATACCCAAGGTGCTTTGTATAATTAAAACCCAAATAAAGTAACATCATTGCAATACTGTTCATCAAGAACGAGAGATATCAAAAGATACTTTTGATACCGGATTCGAACTCAGCGATAGCAAAACATTCAAGATATTTTAGGCGTCAGACTCTATCCTCGCTCATCAGCCGAACTAAAATTCTCTTACCGGATTCGGGCTCAGCGACAGCAAAATAGTATTCAAGAAGGTCTTTTAGAAGTAGTGAAGCTGATGGGTAATCTGGGAGACTTATACTACTCAAATTATTTTTCAATAAAATCTGTCGTTGTGTAACATTCTTCAATATTTTTGTTACTGAATCGTCGAAAATTAAATATGTTCGACTCCTTTTCCCCGTTTACGCGCAAGGGAATTAGCAGGACTGCAGAAATATACTCTTTGGGGCCGGTAGCTGAGCGAGGAGCCTGCCAGTGGATAGACACCGGCTGGCTCTGCCGCGCATGCGCACAAGAGAACGTGCGCTATCTCCCTTTCTTTTGCATTGACTGGGCAACGAGCCCAGCAGGAGCCTAGGCTCTCGGCAGGCACGGACTTGTACAGCGATGCAAGCCCACGTCTCGATCAGGCAAATTCACCTCATCAACTGTCGTTGTGGGAAAGTAGAGTTGTTTGTGTGCCGTTTGTGTGATTTTTGTTCGTTTTTTTCTTTACGAAACAATTAATGAAACTAGAGATATAGTGTCGCAGTCAATGTCCCACTGATTATGCCTCTAAAGCTAAAGATATGGTGTTGCGGACAACGTCCCGCTGGCTATGTCTCATTACTTCTAAACGGTTCACGATATCGAAATGCAATTTTCGATACTTGAAATGTGGAATCACGAGTCAAGTAATACGCCGTAGAGATAGAAATAGTAGCAATACGTAGTAATATATTGTGTTAGATAGGAAGAGACTATTGAAATCTGCATCAAAGTAGACATGACTATGAATGAACTTTCAGGGTGAGAATTATTTGAAAGAAACAAAATTGTATCTTGTTAAATTATTGATACAATAGTGACTCAGATGGACTGCAGGTTTCAAGATTTCTAAAACTTTCATTTTATTGAATTTCTTGACGAAAATCAGTTTTCCATCTACAAAGCGTCCTTTCGTTCAGAAAAATTTTCTTTTCTAATAAAACAATATCCACTCCTTGACAGTGAGCAGCCTCAAAATAAAATGACAAATGTATACTTTAATAATGCAAAATATATGCCTGCAGTTTTTTTTGTTTTTTGCTGAAGTATTTGTTAGTCAAATTGGTCTAGAAAAAATATCAAGAGACGGTTTGGTTGATACAACTCTGTCTAACCTTCCCTCTATAGAAAGCATTATGTGAAAGGAGTATTATTACATTAAAAGAGTTAAGACAATCCTGAGAGATACCGGGGGAAATTAACTGTGCAGAAACGAAAGCTTTAAAGAACAAACTATCGACGTTTTTGTTGAATAAAAAAACGATGAATGGAGCTAATTTACAAAAATATGTAAGATAAGATTTTCAGAATACCCAATTGCATGACTCTAGCTTCGCCACTGTATTTTAGGTGTCAAACACTCTCCTCGCTCATCAGCTGAATTAAAATTCTCCAACTCTAATTCTTTTCGACAAATCTATACCACTAACCCCTGTTAACTTCTGCTAAAAGCGGCTTCTTACGTTCTTACAAAACCAGAACCGGCATCAGACTTCAATGATCAAATTAGGTTCGCCGTTACTGATTACGTTAAGCATTTTTAGGTTAAATATATATTGAGTTCGATAGAAGTTCCGATACTGAATTCTAACAAACTCCTGAAAGCAAGATTGATGCCAATTTTATAAACATACCATTATTACGTTTAGCTAGTTCTATTCCCTTTAAACAACAGTTGTGACTTTTAAGCAGAGTCCATGTGTTGACGTCTATTTTTCCCATAGTTCTCTCGTTCAATTGGTGAGAAAAATTCACATTAAGTTGGCAACACTTGTAACGCGCAGTGCATTTGATTCCGAATTTAGATATGTTACTTGTTTAGATTAATTTCTTTTTACTAAAAATATTTTTAAAGTCCTCTTGAAAACACTTACGTTTTTATTCAAAGTAAATTCCAATTTCTATATAAATTCATTAATTTCAGCACTGCTAAATTTTTAGAAATTTCTGGAATTGTCTGAAAATATCTGAAAATGCCTCGGGCAGTCCGGATTCTGAAGGGACACTGGAAAGGTTAGTAGTTTCTCGGAGTTTTTTTTAGATATGGTAGAGTTTCTCAGAAAATTGTGACGGTTCATCATTTGGGGGGTGTCATGACCCCCGTGACCCCCCCTTGAATCCGCGCCTGAGTCCGTACAGCTAGCCGAGACCAGAAAACTAGAAAACTAACACGGGAAAGTTTGTGGCATTCTGTAGCACCACCAGTTTTCATTTATTGCCAAGTTCAGTTTTAATTGATACCATTAATGCGAGAAGCTTTAGTTTCAAGGCTATTTTAAAACAAAAAGCAGAATGCTATGTTTTAATTATGAATTTTACGCTAAAAATACGAAGAAAAAATTAAGAGTAACAAAAAACTGACGAGATAGAATATTTTCGGTATTTTTTTCGTTTTTACCGAGTTGAAGTCTGTAAGAAAATATATAAAACTCCTATGCAGTTTTTTACTTGCAGATCAGGTGTAATAAAATAAAAGTACTCGCATAAACCCGTTTTTATAAACACAAACTCTAAAGATAATAACGTCCCCAGATATAAGCAAAGAGGTGATCCGATGATTGGCGGAATCGGCCGAAGAACGCTTCGTAGAGGCAACGTCTTAAAGAGCGTGATAAAGTGAATGACATGGAAGCTAATCAATTATCTTTCATTCCTACTTGCGAACAGTGTTTTAACCCACAATGGAAAATGTTACGTTTGTATGAATGCGTGTCACTTCTCAAAGTTGATGCCAATAAAATCAAAGCTTGAAAAACGATCGCACATAATTAAACAGATGCGGTACCCAGGGATTACCAGTGAAAATTAATTTATCATCAGTTGTGATAGTCACTTAAATGATCGATTCTACTTTGAAAAAATAAGCTTTTATAAAAAAATTTCTCGCTTACTCTTTCACCAAATCCTGGGTTCTTCTCCAGAACTGAAGATCTCTATTTCTTTATTAGATCCCTCTATTGACCTTCGAATGATACATAAACAGTTTTTAAAGAAGCTACTGCTGATTAGGTAATTTCAAAGTTACCAGAAAGTTTCAGGGAAAATGTTTCCAAAACTTTAATTGTAGTGCTTACTGAAATATGGGGCAATATAGTTATTCAGCTTTTGAATATGAAACAATTGCTTCGGTAAGTCTATAGATGCTGCAGCTTCAGAATCAAATTGATGTATAACTTCTATTACAAATTCAAAATTTTGAGCATTGTAGCTCATAGCGTCGATCCAGGTGCCCCATATTGTTAATTCCTTTTTTATTGGAAATCAATGTGTCAACTTTATAAAACTGAGATCTAATCAGTTCGGCAAACACAACGCATGTACCAGATAGGTTAGAAGTAGTAATTTTGGAACAATAAATGCAGGGCTTCTTCTGCCTTGCACATTTACGGCGCTGCATTCGTATCAGAAAAAAGGCTTTGTGTTTAACTTCATTAGGCCACAAAAAAACGTTGTATCGTTAAATAGTTTTGTAATTTATGGTTGCATTTGGGTAACACACACTTCACAAGTTAACAAAATAAGACTTACATTTTTAAACGTTCATTCAACCCATCACAACCTTGCCAAAATGATTTCCTTGCACATCAGTTCCACAGCGAGATTTTACTTTAGATTTTCGGTCCAGAGATAATTTACGAACAACGGTAGAGTGTCGCATGTAAAAATCAGGGAAAGAAAAATGTCAACAGCCCTTCTTGAGCTGGTGCATGTCATTTTTGGTGAAGATTATCAAGGTCAAAGGAGACTTCTAAAAGACGCGAAGTGGTTGCGCGATATCGCTTGCTAAACAAATCATTTTCACAAATCAAACTTCCTTTCTGTTTTCTGCAATACTCGCGCTGAAAACTAACAGAACAGAAGCTATGATTGCATCGTCACCTTGTCCTTTTACTTGCAATACCCTTGGCATTTATGGATACTCTCATTTCAGCGGGTAATAACAGCGGCATTTTAGAGAGGAGAGTACAGAAAAAATATTTGACAATTGGTAAATTGTTTGTTTGGATGATTCCTTATCAAAACCATAGAGGAAAAATAAAGAATTAAATTTTTTAAATGTAGGATAACGGAAAAAGTCAGTACTATGTAAAAATATGTTCATTTGTGTAAAATATGTATTATTATATGTAGTTTCGGGTAAAATATGTAAATCTAAAAATTCAACGTGTTTAGCTACTAACCGATGTGAAATGTGATATATCGTTGATTCGACTTTATAGAGTTACCTTAGGAAAATATGTTATTACATAATTATCCGGGACCTAGTAATAACAATATTAAAATACTACACACGACCGCAGAAGTGTTTCCAATTCCCCAAAGTTTTGTCAACGCTGGGGTACGAACTCACTATTTCGGTTCAGCAAAATATTACGTCCTCTTTACTATTTGCCCTAAGAATCAGAGCCTTTCCGACACTTAAAAAATGTTGGACTGGTGAACTATTTTTTTTAATCGACGTGCGGGCTCACAATCCGGCGCGCAGGGCGCGACTACTGGATGTCTGAGATGACCTTATTTATGAGTTTCGGGAACTTCTGTAAGAACTCAAGCTTTCCAAGTCTGATTAAATAGCAAGCGAGCTCTATCATGCGACCCCTCTGAAGGTCATTTCCAAACACTGAAGTCTGAGGAACGAATAGACACTGAATGTTAATGAATGCAAGAGAGTGTATATATTTGGAATAAATATATTAATAAAACATTTTCCCTGTAAAATTGCTCCCTCATTAAAATTAACTGAATTCGTTCTTAATTTTCCATACCATTTATTAGCAATTTCTTTAATTACACATATTTATTTACATGTGTGTATAATTACAATTTGCAGTAGTGTAACTCTATTGTTTGTTTCTATATTGAATTTAAATTATTTGTCACAATTATCCAAGAGGTCGTTGCGAAGCGTTCTCCGATATTACTGGATTAGTGCCACATTCTTCAGACCCGGCCTTTCCTTTTATGCCTTTTAAGGCGAAGAGAAAGGGGGAAAAATTCGGAGGATATGCTACTTGAATTGCTAGAATAGCCAATGATAAGCGTTGGTAGCCTTAGAATTGAGGATGGCTCAAGTCGCGTGTCAAAAATATATTTTTACTCTAATTATTACCAAATGAGGCATCATTCTATCTCTCTTTACACGATCAATTCATTTCAAGTAAAAACATACGCAGTTCCATTTAAAAATAAAATGTGATACAATTCCATCAAAACTGAAAATATTACGAATAATATATCTGCTGCACAACATTCGCCTCGTGGAATAAATATTAAAATTATCTAGCGTGCCACCGTTCCTACGAAATGTAATTTTAAAAGTTAATTTGTTTATATCATAATTCTATTAATAATAAAATGATTTGTTTATAATCAGTTTCTCGCTAGGCGGTAAACTATTGGCAGACACTTTGCACCAGTAACTAGAAGATACCCAAGCACATAATAAAGAAACCTACACATTTGCAGGACAACAGTTAGCTTCTGCGTTTTGAAATTTGAAACAAAATTTATTTGTAATGCAGACGAATGAAAATAATGAAACTCAAGTTTCAACGATGTAGTAAGAATATAAAGGAAATGTTCAAAGTTAAAAAACAGCAATAGTTCCTTAGCAACAATTTATACCGTTTTGCCGTAAGTCAGAAATTGTTAATATAATATAATCGGCGGAAAGCGAGACCCTGCAAAACGATCTGAACCATATACTCGACTGGGGGGGGGGGAGAGCGACTGGATTGTCTGTAAAACAAATGAGGGTTGGTATCAGATGTTAATTTCCTACAAACAATTGCATATCTCCAAAACGAAAGGCGATAGCGACGATTGAATTGCGGAATTGCGCAATTTGTTGAAAGGCAATTAAAATGAGAGAATAAAGAAGTATTGCAAAATTTGTAAATTTATAAACAATTTCCAACATTTGCAATTCTAAAGTGGGAAGAGTTCCCCGATGACCCAGAACCGAAAACTGCGAATTAACAATTTTGCAACAATTAAAAATGTTATAAACAATTTCGAAATGTGCGTTATACCTTCTGGGGGGTGCTCAAATTGTCCCTGAGTCGAATATCGCAAAATCACAATTTTTACAAGAGATTCAAATTGATTGCTTAATATCTAGTTTAATTGTTGCTTTAATAATAAATATACACTTGGTCTTTGAATTTTATTGTCTTTTACTGAAATAGTTCCTCAGGAGTCCTCTATCGATTTGAGAAAGACAGTATATTGCAATTTTTGCAAATTTTAGAATCATATTATTATTGCGTATTTGAAATAATACTATTTTTTCTTATAAAAAAACTGAAGTAAACTGGACATTTTGGTAAAGCTCATGGATTGTGTATGAACAACAATGTTGAACTTAAAATGTGTATAAGAAAGTAATTGGTCTAAAATTAGTGTTATTTTATCTCACATCAACGTAATTTCTTCAAAACGAATTGTGTTAACAGTGGTTAAGTGTATGTGTTCAGATATATATTTGAATAAATTTACTTTCATGTTCATAAAAGTCTTTCATTCCATGTATTTTTATTCGAAAATATTTCCACATTGGAGCTAGCGACGCCCGCCATTTTGTACGGCGTAATTCTGTTAGGACACTCCCCTCTGTGTTGAGATTGGCTGCCTAGGTTTGTGAGGCTCCGCCTGCAACGATTCGTCATGACAAGGGCTGCCCAAGCCGTGCACAAGCTGAACTTAGCCGCAAACGGCCGCGATCAATTTTTGTTTCCAGAACTGTACATAGTTAGGTCGTATTTAGCTACTGATTCGAAGAGAATTCCAGCTGTCACGGCAGGCCGCCTGTTCTTATCCTGTACTTTCGTCTGTTTTTTTACGAGAAATACCAGAAAAATGTCGGAACAATACCACAAACGGACCGCGGACGGCGGATCATTCCTTCCTCATTATTGTCTGCTCTCCTCTGACACACACATTCACACGCACATTTACACACACACATTCACACACACACACACATTCACACACACACATTCACACACACATTCACACACAAACACACAGACACATTCACACACACATTCACACACACACACATTCACACACACACATTCACACACACACATTCACACACAAACACACACACACGGAGATTCCCAACTCTCCCACACATGACGGGAGATCAGACTGGAGAGTAGATCAAGTTAAAGCTCGAGCGTTGTCTCGCAGGGAAAGATAGCTGGAAGTGAAACACTGCAAGCCTAAGCGTAGGTAGACGGCGGATCTACGGTTTAAGCGGGGGAAGAATACCGCCACCTCCCAAATTGTAAAATGCACAACACTGACGGTACTAATGAACATTGTAGTAAGCGCGACAGGAAAAACAAAACAATTAATAGAAATTCCAAGTACTCGATGCAGGAATTAAAAAAAAATTGTTTGATTAAATCATGATGAGCTTCACATAATCTACTAACAAAATCAATTACGGATTAAGGTTTTATTTAGCGTCTAATGAACATTACCAGTAAAATACTGCTTTTTAGAAACAACCCTCAGATTAAAACTCACAGGAACTCACTATTGCTCCAGCTTTACTTGTTAAAATGGCATTGACTTTCTCGTACGTGCTAGTGTCATAACAGCTTTTGTCTGTCTTTTTTTTTTTCGCCATTCTCATCCTATTGGTGCCTGTAACACATTTTTACTTTCTCGTACTTACTTCGTGACCAGAGAAAGTGTTATAACCGTGTGCGGGCGAATTTTGGACCAAAATCTCTTGTTACTAGGTCTTGGTAACGCAAAAATGGGTAAATCTTGTTCGCATCCGAGAACGTATTAAATTACTTCCTCTAATACATTGTGAAATCAGAATCCATGCTTATTGGGTCCTTAAAATCGATTGACGGCAAAACGTCTGTCAGTCCATTCGTCCGTCTGTGGTGTGTCAACGCTAGCGCCTAAACTGTACTGCCGATTTTCTCCGAAATTGATATTCGTCGATCGATTTAAAGGAATTCGAGGCCCTCTGAGTTTGAAACAGACATTTTGATTTAATAAACAGGCTCAACATTTTCTCAAAAATGGCTCAAATTTTTTTTATTAAACTTTGGCCGTGGATTAAGTAAAGAATGCTTAATTGAATGGTGCAGGTCACATTTTATTGAAATGACTAATTTTTGGAAAAATAAAACGTCCGAAAAAGTTTTCTGCACCTTCCTACAACTACAATATTGAAGTTAGAGATTTATTTCTTAATGAAAACTGTTCTTGAGACGTTTTTGATGAACTGTCGTTTAATCTTTACAAAAATACGCAATGTTTTTCACAACACATTTTCACAATGCATTTTCACAACACATTTTTTAATTTTAGAGAAACTACATTTGAAATCTTTTGAAGTACTTTCACTCACAAATGCAACTATGTATTAAAAATGCCCATAATATAAATATTACCGATATGACAGATGTTTCAAAAAATTACATTAGTTGAAAACAAATTCTAGAAAAATCAAATAATACATCAAAATTAAGTTTATTTCATTTCATTCAGTGAGTTTAGTACTATCCACACGGAACATTTAAAGAAAAAAAATGATGCAGTTTTGAGAAAATCTTACTTTTATTATTTTTTTAATATTGCTCATTTCAATAACGATTGCACGAAAACAACTAATATTTTCACAAAAGTTTACAGGATATTTTATAAAGATATCTTTGTGATGAACTAATTTCTTCTGAAGGAAAAAGCGCTTCAAGAATATCATCCACAATGTTTAAAGAATTCCTTTCAAACTGCAGGGCCTCAATTAGACCTGATGGATATTGGAATGTTTTTCGACAAAAATTCTACGTATAGTTAACGCACTAGTGGGTTCACAGACAGAAAAGCGGACTGACGTTTCGAAAAAAATAAGTCTTTTCATATCAAAGGAACCCAAAAAGTGTACTTCCATTGAAATCTCGAAATCGAGTGCAGTATTCTGAGAAAATGAAGGGAAACGATGAAGGACTTCTCGACGAGGAAACTTCGAAACGTTTACATTTCATTTTTTAAATTATTTTCTCTTCTGTAAATTTACAATTTGTTCATTTTTTAATCTTAAGCAAATGATATACAAAATGCAACTAATTCATCCTAACAATCTTTATTATTAGTTTACTTAATAGTGTTAATATTTGCTTTTGAGAGACAAGGGGTGTATTTAAAGAACACAATAAATTAAAGAAATTGTCGATGTTATGATAATGGTAAGGTAGTGTCGTCGTCGTTGAAATAACTGATTCTTTCACATGCTCAGAAAATTTGTGCGTTCCCATAAGATGACCTTTTTGGCATTTACGTATTTAGGGAACATTTGTAAGACCTCAAGTTTTCATAGTTTTGAGTCAATAAGCAATGTCCTCAAACTTGCATTCTGAAAGTAATTTCAATTAGCATTGTGGTGTCAGGGTCGGATGGAAAGAGTGCTTGTAAATGCACTTCACATTTGTAAAACAGCTCGAAGGGTAGATTTTCGTTACAACTGCGAAATGATTGGCTCCCATAGAAATGGGAGTTGTCATGACATGTTAATTTTTTTATAAATAATTACATATTTCAAAACGAAAGGCGATGGCGCCGATCGGATTGCGGAATTTTCCATCTCGTCTAAGGTTGGTTTAGAAAAGACAATAAAAAATGGCAAAATTTGCAAATTTATAAACAATTTCCAATTTTTGCAACTCTGAAGTGGGAAGGGTTTCTTGATGTCCCAGAACCAAAAACTGCGAATTAACAATTTAGCAACAATTAACAATTTTATAAACAATTCCGAAACGTGCGCTTTACGGCCCGGGAGGGTCCTCAAATTATCTCGGAGGTGAATGTTGCAAAATAATTTTTACAAGAGGTGCAAAATTATTACTAAATACCTAGTTTAATTGTTGCTAAAATGTTAAATTTCGTAAACACTGATATTTGAACACTATTACTTCGCCAAAACTTCTTCCTCCCAAATATTCTTCTGATCCTGGAGCCGCCTTCGCACATTTTCTTCGTCTCGAATATTACTTTCGTTAAATTCGTTCACATACTTGAGTTGTTTTGCATTAAACGAGGGGATGATATTCAAATGATTTTTCGCAAATAAATCTGAATTATGTGAAAAATGTTGTTAAACGTTTTCAAATCCGCTAATTCTAATTCATGTGCTGAAGATTTTATGACGTAATGTAAGACACATTTTTTTTGCTCACGTATAGGCCAACTTGGACCACGCGTACATGCATACTGCCTTTTTCCGGGGCTCAGAAACATTATCTCGCAGGCAGGACATGAACCATTCTTACGGGGATCAGCATTTTAGCCGAATCCCATTTTTATCTCCCAGGGTTGTTAGCCCTGGGCGTATGGAAGATGAAATGATGATAGTGAGGGGTGAAAGGACGGCACACACATAGACATACACAAATACACCTATGTCCGAGGCGGGACTCGAACCCGCGACCCTGCTGCTTTAGCGATCTCGGCCGACGACATAATCTTTATTGATATATTTCTTGTAAGTGGTCTAATGCGACTACTACCGCTCCCCCTGTGCTTTCTGTGCCAATACTGTCAATCCGTAGGATAAACACGCCTATCATTGGTAACGTTCACGCTAGAGATCATGATTGGGGGAACTCGAGACGAAATCTAGCCTCACAGCTTTCAGTCGTTGGCAGTTGGTTAAGAATATTGTTTTGTTAACTATGAAAGAAACAGAAGGCGTTATCCTCCATATAGTGCTGCCCGAATGTGCAGAAAGTCTGGAATTTAGAATTTGGCCGTTACCCATTTTATGTGTCGGCAACTGTACATACAACGAGAAAATGAATACATCATTAAATAAAAATAAGATCAATTGTGCAATTGTATTGTATTTGGTTAGTATAAAACAATTTTTCAAACCAGTCAAGGGCCGCCGAAAAGATCCGCCGGGCCGCATGCGGCCCCCCAGTTGGACAGCCCTGCCCTAGGTAGATCTACCCAGCGGAGAGCTCATATAACTCTCAGAATCTCACCTAGATACTCGTAGTCCGTGGGCCCATCTCGGAGAGTGTATTTACCTCTTTAAAGGATTAGACAGCCAGTTCCGCAGAGTGCTTAGTATCTCCATAGCACGTAGTTATTAGTAAGGTTAAGTGCTGAGGAAGGGATGAAGGTTTGGACATATTCATGAGGGACCGCTACAAACACAATCAGAAACATCCCATTACGTTGATTGGAGACAGTCTAGCTGTCCGCGTTCCTGGATGCACCAATCCCATTGGCGTCACGGACCGACTTACCTTGTACTTGTATATAAATGCCAAAAACATCGCATCAATAGATACGTTTTTATTTCCCGTATGCATACGTATATACGGAGTTATATACGTAGTATAGGGAAAGTTATGTAATGCTGCGGAAAATCGATTTCGTTATTTTAACGGAAATACACGTTTTGGGGTTTCCTGATACCGGAAAAGTGGGTATTTTCAAAACGTCCATCTGTCCGGCCGTCTGTTTGACGGTTGTTCACAGATAGACGGGCAGACGAACGGACGGACGAACAGACAGTCGTTTTCCTTTCAATTGGTTTTTCGGTAACAAGGACTCACAAACAGCGTTTCTGGCTACACCATGTGTTAGGGGATTTTTTTTCTTAATTTAGCAACTGGATTTACCCACTTTTTCGTTATCACGGCCAGGCAATGAATTTTTTTCTGGCGAAAATTGGCCATTATTTCGTGCAGCATTACATAACATTCCTTATACTACGTATATCCTCCGTGTATACGTACGTGTACGGGAAAGTAAAAAGTGGATAAATCCAGTTGCTAAATTAAGAAAAAAATCTCCTAACACGTGGTGCAGCCAGAACTCCTCTTTTATGGGTCCTTGATACCGAAAAGTCAATTGAAAGGAAAACGTCTGTCTGTCCGTCCGTCTGTGAACACTGCTAGCGCCTAAACCATACGTAGGAGATCTTCCAAAATGGATATTCCTTGGTTGATCTGGTTCTAGTCGAAGCTTTGAGATTTTGAAAAAGATTCTGTAAAATTTGGGGGTACTTTACATGAAGCCCCCTCGACATTTTCAAGCTTTTCTCAAAAACGGCTCCAAATTGTTTCTTTTAATTTCTTGTAAGAAGAGAGTAAAGTAAGTGAGGTGGCGTAGGTCCGACATTCATAGATAATTCTGAGTTTTCGAAAATTGGAAAAATTAAAATTTTTTTCGGAGTCCTTCTGGAACTACAAAATTGCAGGTAGAGATTTTTCTTTTAAATAAAATTTGTCCTTCATAGTGAGTTCTTTCTTTACGGTGATGTACATTTTTTAAAAAAAATAGTAATTTTCGCGCAATATTGCGTGTAATATGTGCAATTTAAAAAAAATCATAAATGTAATTTTTTTGAAAGATCTCTCACATCTTTAATATGCACATTACCAGCAATTTGTAAAGATTATTATATTTGTGAGTGTATGTGCTTCAAATAACTTTGAATAAAGTATTATCGAAACTCAGACATTTTCTCTGAAAATGAGCGTCGAATTTCGCATTTTCAGTAGCGCTAAAACGCAATTTTCTTTAAAACGGCACATAATTTTAAAAGAAAATCGTCATTTAGGACTAGGTTTTTGTGTTCTTTAATATTCTAAAATTAATATTTCCGTTCCAGCAATAGGAAATCGAAAAATTAAGAAAATGACAAAAAATGTAGTTTGTGTGGTGATAGATGGCAGCTGGCAAGAAAGAGTATGTGGCTATTCCGAATAGGTAGCGAAGACCCAAGGGAATAGAAAACTATTACGGCAAAGTCTGTGCCATTCTGTAGCACTACAATTGTACACTTTCTACAACTACAATTGTAAATAAACGATTGTTTTTCTGAATGAAATATGCTTATCAAAAACAGATCTTCAAATAAGGTCATGTTGAATTTTTTGAAAATATGAGTAGTTTTTCTCTAATTTCCTGACAAACATAATAGCCCGCTCGGAATTGACTGCGCTTCGTTTTCGTCGTTTTCATAGAACTGCAATTAAAAAAACAGTTTTTTCTCAATTACATGTATTTATCAAAACTACATCTTCAAATGAGTTCTTGCTTAATATTTTCAAAGAGTAGAGTAGAGTAGTTAAGAGTAGTTTTTCTATAATTTTGTGACACACATAATATCCCGCTGTAAATTTACTGCGCTTCGGACAGCTGAGTGCGTCGTAAATTAGAATGTGCAATTTTGTATATTATTTCTTTCTTCGTTTCTTACATTCGAACTTTTGTTATACACTTACACGTTAATATTTTAGAAATTGTTTATTTTGAAATATTTGAAATAAGTAAAAAGAAGTAATAGCGACAATGCAGGTATTGACTTCACTTTGCGCTTTCGAATGGTATTCACCTTGCGCTTGCGAATATCTATGAATTACGCGTCGTTGTTGTGACCTGATGGAGCTGTATGAAAAGGAGTTGTAATTGTCTAATTTATGTTATTTGCATGAAAATATTTAGTTTTCGCACCAAATGCTGTACCATTTGTAGTGAGTAGAGTATATGTTGCATGGTTTTAAAATACTCTAATCATGGCCCTATGGAATGCGTGTCTATATTGTCCAGGGTATCAGTTTTCTTTTTCCAATACAGGTTTACAAAACGTTTGTATTTTATTTTTGTGCAGTTCTAGAATTCACATAGTTCTGACAACACTGCGATGGAAACAGTTAGTTGTAAGCTAAGATGTTAGTAGCGCATGAAGTGCAATATTTCAGTACTACGTAACTGTTTCCTCTAATACGGGAAAGTAAGTGCTGTTGTAGCACCACTAGTTGTTTCATTTCCTTTCTCCCAATAATAATACAGTCCTCGTCCCCGAAATACTTATAACTACTGGTTATCTGTCGCCTACACGTTCAGCTAACGTATTTATCAGCACCTACTGCCTATTTTCACCAAATGCACCAAAGAAGATATGAACATTTACCATTAATCGTACTTTTTCTATTAGCTTATTAGATACTTCAGAACATTCAGAAACCAAACTGTATTTATAGTGTCAATTAGATTCGCACTCGTATCGTTATTTACGTCTATTTGATTTGGCTAATCCCAACGAACCTATTGGTTTTGGTCTTCATACGTTTTTCAGATTTTTTATTTATGGATAATTTTTATATTACATATAAGGTTTTAGCATTTTGGTAATTGACTAATTTTTAACTGGAGATTGTGCATTGAACGTTGTGACTAGAAGGACGAAACCGGAGGGTCTATTTATTTATTTACATCTTCTACCAAACTGTGTGTATGATGATAGAGTTGTTCGTAAGGGCTGAGTGATGATGAGAGCTGTGCACTAATCGAATGATGGTTCAGATCGAAAACTCAACCGTGATGCGTGGTGATATGGGGAGACTTACACGTCACAATCTCATAAAAGAGGGCACGTACCTTACATGGAACTCGTACTTTACATGGAACTCGAACACGTTTGGACGACACCGCAATCCCATGCGTCCTGCCGTTCGCTGTTCTTGAGGAGATTCACATTATCGCATCCACATGACTTATTTTACGAAAAAGGATTTCAAAATAAAAATTTACGTCTTGATGCTCTATTAAAAAAAATTGAAAAACATTGCCTTTAATAGTTCATTGAACTTCTATGTATTAATGCATACATATGCCGGGTTTAGGAAATATTATTTCTTTGGATAAATAGCAACAAAAGTGTTAAGTAGGCATTTTACGACAATGAATGAAATACTAGTATAGTTGAAATTTACAGGCATATGAAATAAATTTTATCAGGTGCTAATGTTGCGATTTGTAACTGTATTCTAATTTTTGCATTTTATGCTATAATTTTACTATGAGAAATTTGAATGAATTGAATATTTAAGCTCAGGAATTGATATTGGTATGAATTGCAATTGCAGTGATTGGGTCAATATGAAATGTTCGTTGTTTAGTATTGAATGAAGCCTTTTTATTTGATTGCTTTGTAAATAACTCAATTATACTTGAAAATTTGCTGAAAGCAGAAATATGGAACAATATTTTATTATGTGAATAAAAGGCTCTAAGTCGTAATATCAACGTTATTTTTAGAGGAAAGGAGAATATATGTGCTTTCGTAAAGTAGTGAACTTATCTGTGAAGAATGTTATGATTTTTTAATTTTTTTTAAATCCATTTTATTTAATATGCAAGAATATAATAATTAACAGGGACTTACGGTCACTTCTTTCCTTTTCTCTGTTCATCTTTGTCATCTTGTACTAAATGTTGCCTGTCCTTTAAAGAATGTAAGTAGCTTACTTCCCAAATACCGTTGTAAATACAAGCTTATTATTTGTTTAAGTAATTGCCCCCTAATGATGTAATAACGTTACTAAGAATAAATAAACTAAACAAATCGAACATGGGTATACATTTATATTTCGAGAAAAAGAATTGTGTGCAAACTTTTAAATGCATATATTGATATGAAATAAACATTTAGTTTTATTTTTTAAACATTTGAACCAGTATGAGCAAAGTGATATATATAATTAAATTTTTATTTAAAAAATAAGCTATAGATTTTATTAAAATGCATTTTTATGTTTTCATTCTGTGTGCCATTAAATTGTCTTTTTATGTTTTGGCCGTCTTGGATGTTCTATAGAGGCAGACGAACATCGTGGAATCTACCGCATCATTTTTCAGCAGAATTCTCACAGATGCACAATTTCTGGAAGTACACTCACAATTAAACGGTTCTTGCTTGGATTGCTGGATGTTGAACAGAGCGTTTGCTTTTCCGTTCGGAAAAGTGTGTTGCAAGAACTTGCTGATTTATACTGAGTAAAAGTACATATGTCACAAAATACATGCATCGTTTATTGATATTAGGCTTTGATGTTGCAACATTCGTTGAAACATAAATATTGAATGCTAGTATGTTCCTTTCCATCTCGGAGAAAAAATGAAATAATTCATTATTATTTGCCTTGTTAAATAAGCTTGCGTCGGCAAGTAGAGATCACTTTTTTTTAATTTATCGAACAGAACTTTTACTATCAGTTAACCTAACAGAACCAGCCCCCACATTTCTCTGTAATCCTTTAAGGTTAAACACAATAATATAATAATAATAATAATAATAATAATAATAATTCTTAGAAATAGTGAATTTAGGTAATAAAATTCCAAAGTTTGCTCACACGTGATTTATCTGAAATCATCTCACAAGACCAGACATCGTGCTACGTTGTTCTGTTGTGAACATATAGAGTAACAACTGGACGCCTGAGCCAGGAACCAACATGTTGGGTATTTCCCGTCGGCGTGACAGGGCGAAGTGACGGGGGCCTCCCAAACAAACTTCTTCCGCAAAGTCGGGGGGAGCAGGCTGATTTGGCTCGAGAGCGTTGCCTCTCGCAGGACGGTGTGTGCAGCGGCTTCGTGGCACCAGGCCCTGGCCCCCGCTCAAGGGCCAGTGGAAGGGCTTTTCACGATGCTCCTCTCCCGAAGGGGACAAGTTTTTGGACAAACCGCTAAAGCGCTGAAATACACTATGTGATCAAATGTACCCGGACACGGAGGCTGTGGTGTTCTGATGTGGTCGTGTTTTTCATGGAGGGGGATTGCACCCCTTGTTGTTTTGCGTGGCGCTATCACGGCGCAGACCTATGTTGATATTTCAAACACCTTCTTGCTTCCCCTTGTTGAAGAGCAATTCGGAAATGGCCATTGCATCTTTCAACACGATCGAGCGCCTGCTCATACTGCACGGCCTGTGGCTGCGGACTGGTGACACGACACTAACATCCTTGTTGTGGAGTGGCCTGCACACAGTCCTGATTTGAATCCTATCGAACACCTTTGGCATGTTTTGGAACGCCGACTTCGTGCCAGGCCTCACCGACCTACATCGATACTTCTCCTCAGTGCAGAACTCCGTGAAGAATGGGCTGGCATTCCCCAAGAAAGCTTCCAGCACCTGATTGAAAGTATGCCTGCGAGAGTGGAAGCTGTCATCAAGGCTAAGGGTGAGCCAACACCCTATTGAATTCCAGCATTACCGTTGGAGGGCACCACGAACTGGTAAGTCATTTTCAGCCACTTGTCCGGATACGTTTGATCACTTAGTGTATACACAGACAGACAATGAATAATTTGAGCGCCAAATATTCTATGAGTTCTACTTTTGCAAGTGGTGTGTCAAAATAATTTTGCAGCTGTATATTATTTGAAATCTCTTCATGTGTCACTCTGCTGCATAGATTAAAAAATGTTATTCAATTGGACAGTTGCTAGAGCGGAGCCTTGCTGCACTCTTGTGGCGAGTACAACAAGTTGATGAGATTTTGTTGTTTTTTGGTCAGAATTGACTACAAATTGTTTACATTACAATTGCATTGTGTTGGTACAATTGTAGGTGTGAGCGCAATATTGGTCTAACCCCCCAAAAAGAAGAAGGAGTTATTGACACCATTTGTTTTCTAAGAAGGTGAAGTATTTTCGTACATTGTTGTGTTGACCAGTTTTTCTCTACAAAGTTACAAATAAACTCACTGTTTTTTCTCTTCGCAAGTCTCTTTAACTAATACTATGCAACATTCACTTGATTTTTCTGCGTTTTCATAACATGTGACTTCGACCACAATTGCGCTAGCCCCTTCAATTAGAAATTACAGATTCATACTTTACAATATTACTCGTATTAACTGAATATAGGCACAGATTTTTCACGACAGACAAAAATATTTTACTCAGATTTACAGGTAATAGATAAGAGTTTACATAGTGACGTTTTGGGGTATATTTTCCCCATCTTCAGGCTAGAAATAGTAAAGAAAAGGAGATATAATCCAAAGATTGAAAAGAATATGAATAAGTAGTACTTATATTTCTATTACCTGAAAATCTTAATAACATTTTGTCTGTCGCGAAAATTTGTGGCCATATTCAGTTAATAATATAGCCTAGTTAGTAAAGACAATTTTCTTATTGAAGTGCGAGACTTTATAACTTTTCCATTATTTCCCTACTCTTGCATCAGTTCGACTTCGATATTTCACTTTAAAATTATCGCTGAAGTCGCACGTTGCGATTGCCCCAGTGGCCAGCGGCGCTTCGTCAGCCGGTGCGAAGGGCGCTCACTTGGGCGCCCGCTGGATGCCGCCTCCGTGGGCGCCGGGCCCTCACTTGGGGGCGCGGAGGAATCCCCCGTCGTGAGCGCCGGGCCCTCACTTGGGGGCGCGGAGAATGCCCCCGCCGTGGGCGCGGGCTCCGTGGGCGCGCGGGGCGATGAGCGGCGCGGTATCCGGGGGCCGGCGCCCGTCCTCCGTGCCCCCGCCGCCGCCGCTCCCGCCCGCGCCCGCCCACAGCATCACCACCACCGCCGCGCCGCCGCCGCCACTCTCCGTCGTGCTCACCACCTCTGCAAGCACACAACCGTTAGAGCGCCTCGGAAAAGGTGGGAGTGATTCAAATACTAGTCCGTGCTACCACAACTTTCAATCGATTCATTTAACAAGGTTCAGGTGTTAGATGAAAAAAATCAAGTTATATCACAGCACTTTATGAATTCACTAATATACCCTGGCAGTTAACTTTATATAAGATACCTATAAATATAAAATTGTCAGATCTATATAGATAGAAGCAATACTGAATTATCTTAACTTAAATGAGATACATATGAGACATAGAACACATACAACAATGGACACTGATCATCAAATCGCTCATTCACAAGATTGGAAGAAGAGATGAAGTAGGTAACTATTGACCAATAAGCGAATAATAAAATAATAAAACTAGTGGTGCTCCAAGCGAACATTCTTTTTCAGATTATTTCTAACTTATACAATTTTCGAAAATTCGGAGAGTTCAACGAAAATGAGACCTGGGCCATTCTTTTATGCGTCTCTTGTACTATTCGTTAAAAAAAGAAAAATATTGGAGCCGGTTTTGAGAAATTGTGTTAACGTTTTGCAATTGTTGAAAATACAGAGTGTCCGCCGAGATAGGACTAGCACCAATTTATGTGCCGTTTTTGATACATATGAGGACAACAATTTTAAGAAAAAAATTGGAGCCGTTTTTGAGAAAAAATTGTTTACAAATTGCCTATATTTCATGCAACGTTACGCGAAAACTATTCATATTTTCGAAAAATAGTACATGAATATTTCAAGATCTGCCTTTCAAGAACATATTTTATTGAGAAAAAATCCATATCTTTAATATTGTCGTTTAGGAAGATGCAAAAAAATTGAATTTGTGCATTTTTCGAAAAATTAGGGATTTCAACGAAAATGAGACCTAGAACATTCTTTACGCTATCCCAGTACTAAATATTAATTACTTCTGCCGAACTCTTTGTATTTTCGAAAATTGCAAAAAGTTAACATTTTAAGATTTTTGTCTCAAAATCTGTCCTACAACATCATATCTATAAAAAAATGCATATTCAGTATAAAAAGTAAGTATTTTTTGCGATATCTCTGCTTCAAGTTAATGCGTATTGTTAAAAAATTGAAAAGCCGCACCAATTTTTTCTTTATTTTTTTTCACTAATAAAACAAGGAGCCTTAAAATTACACTGGTCTCAGATCTGAATTTTTGAAAATCGCGAATTTTTAAATAACTCGATTTACGCTATTGTAACTTTACTAGTTCACCCTTTTGTCCGTACCTAATAAGCGGGTTAAATACGAAAAAAATGTGATACTTGAAAACTAAGAGAATGTTTTTACGTTTTATGATTCAGTCCTTCAGGAATGTATAGCTGAGGGTTAGATGGATGTTAGCAATATCGTACTTTTCGCCTTTTTACTGCAACTACCCACATCCATGTCCCTCTGGATAATTAGCCTAATGGATATCTCTAGTAGTTCTTTTTACGTCGACGGAAGGGGAGAGAATATTGCGTGAGAAGACCCATGCTTCGGCTTTATTTCTTATTCAATATTTACTGTACAGTTTAGCCAGTACAGTTTTTATGAGAGTAATAATTTGGAAAAACTATTGAGTGGACTCCAGGTCACCCTGAATAGCACGTGATAGAACAAAAATACTAGTTATGTTGGAGTTGGAACCCAGATCACTCAGATTACCATTGTAAATTAATGAACTACTCAATTAGTGTTCATGGTCAACTGGCCGTCAACAATTGTTTCAATAATTTGCAGAAATTTCATTTGTAACATTAGTTACGTTCAAAAGTAAGTCACTGCATATTCTTGAAAAAAAAAACTGCAATAAGATTTGACTTGTTTTGGATGACTAAAGTTATCGGACTGTGATCAAATATTTCACTCGTAAAATTCCTCATATTCACAATGTTATAATTTTAACTTGTTTTGTATTTTCCTTTCCTTTAAAATAACAGTATTCAACTTCTAACAGGCTTTCAATATCTTATGATACTTGAATGTTGAACATGTTTAGCGATGACGTTTTGTTAGTGAAGTTAGCGACGATTCCCCTTAGACATTATGCGTTCGATCATAATTCATACGTAACAGCATGTACTTAATTTTAATATTCTATTGGGACGAAAAAAATTACAAAATTTTGGGTTTGTGGTCAATTAACATTGTCTCTATAATTGTGCGTGCACTTTATATTTCCTCTTATCATTATTCGGAGCCCTTGTAGAGTGTAGTGAATCGTGAATAAATATTCTGAGAAATTTGCAATCCCCTGGCAAGACAACTCTGCCGCCGACATGCATTTGTCTTTATAATTCTTCCATCTCTACGTCGGTATTTCTCGTGAAATAACCACACAGCAAATGTACTGTGTGATTGCTATTATATCTCGAATGAAGTTCTTATGGAATCTGAATAAAATTGCCGAAATAAAAGACTCTGACTTGAAAATAATGAAATTATGTAATACAGTCTAAATAAATTAGTTAAAATTAATTGATTCAGGACAGCAATGTATTTTACAAAGGATTAATAGTGAGAAAAGATATACTGTGCAACACTTGGGATAAAACCCATTCACCGTCGCCTCAAATCATTCAAACCACGCAAAGTGGAAAGTAGAGTACAGAATCCCACAATTACCATCCAAAAAAAACGATTGTTTAAGCTATGCGCAGAAAGTTTTATTTACTACGAACGTTGTTAAAAAATCTGTGAAGTTTTCACCTATAAGTAATCTGAAAGGCCGAAGAGAAGCATGAAGCATATTACATTTGCAAGTGTTAATACATTCTAGGAAATACTGCTATCGGATATCTATTGTAAAACTTACATGCGCTGTTTTTGCGGCGTGAATCCAATTATTTGCACCACCTTTTTCCATTCTCTACGTTTATGGATCTCCTGGCAGCCCTTCCCTTCTCCCCCCTACTTCTGGATCGTCTCTTTCGCCTTTCTCGAACAACTAAATTGTTTTGACGCAGTCTACCAAACGGTTCCATCAGTTACGGAAGTGCGCGCCAGGAGAATTCCCAGCGTTCCTGCGAAATAGCGAGAAGACACGGCTCCAACTCTTCTTTTCGAAAGAGCAAATTTCCTGGCACCGCTGTTTGTTTAGTACGACTCACGGGGGAAAAATACAGGGATCTCGAGGGACTGCAAACGATCTTCTCTAAGAAACTAAGTAAAACAACCAATAGGTTTAGGTCTCGAATGGCTATCAGCTGAAAAAACTAAGACAGCGCATCATAGCTGAAGCCATCACCGGGAGCGCAGCGTGCTACTTTGCCCACACGGTCAGGCCCTACCACTCCCCGCGCGAGTACAGAGAGATCGTGGACAAGATCTGTGCCCGCCGCCCTCACTGCACCAACGGCAGCAGCAGCAGTACCGGAGCAGCACTCGCGTCACAGGCGCCACACTCGTCCCTCACGGAACAGAACACTGCAGATCCGGATTAAATGCCTCCTTGTTTTCTTTCTTAACTTTTAAACCTTTCTATAGCTATTAACTCTTTTTTCCTTTTCTTGAACCTTTAACATTTTTTAACTTTATAAATTAAAAAAAACTTATTTAACTATTAACTATTTAACTCTTAACCTGTGTATTAGAAATTGTATTCGAAAAAGTCTGAATAAAAATTATACGTTTTTTTTTTATGATCAGAAGAGTAAAATTTTACTGAGCACAAAACGAAAGCAGGTGCAGCCTAACATTCATTTATATAAATTTGTGTAACTCTCCTTTAAGATAAAAGCTAATATTGGCATTGTTGCGTCTATCAATTTTATGAACCGTAGTAGTTTTATGCTTCTCGCCTTGTTTGATTCTCTACGCCACCGAGCATTTATTAGTCAGTGAATAATTATATGATATTATGGAATGTAAGTGTACGTGTATGAATGTTAGGGGAAATGGGACACTGGTGAAAAAAAAAAGATCGCGCGTGGCTATTGGCCTGTTAGTTAAAGAACTTTTCCGACACTCATCTGATCTTAATCGAAGAAACTTAGGAAAACTACTGATCAGAGCAGTCTGCTTCTCCAGAGAGAAACTGAATTTATGTAACTTTGGCAGCAGTATGGAAAACCCGCCGCCGTCGGGTCTCGAACCTTAGAACGCAGCGCAGTGCCCGCTGGTGCGTATTGATTGTTAGTAATTCCGGGCGCGTGGACTGCTAAGGTCATTAGTCCCACAAATGTGGGGCATGTTTTTCTCGGGAGATAGCGGTGGACTTCCCTAGCTGGAAGCGAGATCCTGCGCCGACCTACCCGTCGGCTAGCGGAGTTTCCCCACCCAGGTATCTCCCACCAGCCCCCGCTCACCATCATCACCCCAGCTGGGACAAGCTCTCAGCTCCCGACCGGTTTCCCGGCATGTGTGGTAGTGTAGTGCATGTTAGTGTGTATGTGTGTGAAAGGAGAGGATAGGACGAGGAAGAGGAAGGAAAGATCGCACGCGGTCCGTGGTCCGTTTGTTAAGGTACTGCTCCGGTATTCGCCTGGTGTTGATCTGAGAAACCACGAAAAACTACCGATCAGAGCATCCGGCCGCTAGAATTCCCTTCCAAACACCGACTGAACTCGACCTAAACTGTAAATTTTTCTAACCGTGCCTACGGCAGGTATCAGCTGTTGACGGCTTCATCCAATCGAGATCTTGAACGCCACCATAGTGACTTCACTGTAGAGACACACAATCTCCCGATTGGATGAATCCGTCAACAGCTGATACCTGCCGGAGGCACGGTTAGAAAAAGTCGCAGTTTAACTGTCAAGCTATGGTCCGATTAAAATAAGTTGGTGATTGACAGTTGTGTTTCTGAAGCTGTTGCTTTACACAATATGCGTGTATATATATATATATATCTATATCTATATCTATATATATATATATATATATATATATATATTGAAACCAATCAGCCCAAATGTTGGCTAAATCGATTTTCAGCCATCGAATTGTACGAGATCCACCCCCCGCCTGATCGATCGCGCGCCGCCGAGCGACCGACGGTTTTTCTTATCGGTAGCTGGGAGGGGTGAAGAAGGAGTGTGGACTTCTTATCTGCATGAGTGACGTGTGCGGTAAAGGGAGAGAGAGGGGAGTGCGGGACGCCAGGGACAGATAGTGCATGGACTCCGAGGTGTAAGGTTGACGGCAGAGTCAGAGAGATGTAGTCGTGAGTGAAGTCAACGAGAAGTTGTACCATGCTAAGGCGGCCTTCGCCACCCGTTGTTCTTGTTGCAAGCTTTGCTGTTTGTGGCGAGGCTATTTTTCCAACGGACTAAGGTCGGTATTTCGATCCTTGTAAGTTCTACATCGGGCTTTTTCCACACGAACTGCCTGACGGCGTGAAACTGAGATTATTGTCTCGCAAGAGGTTCGTTTAATGCGTAATAAGTCCAGTGGCTTAAAAGTGCTGCGGTGTTCAACGGGGACATGAGGGAAATAATATCGGAACTGAAGTGGCCACGCATTCCATACTAGAACTGAGAATTTCGAAGCAATTATTTATAGAATACAGACTGGTTTATGGCACGTGTTCACACAATTCACCGTCAGATAATTTTAGGGGCCATTAACGTTATTTCTAAGAAAATGCTTTTGAATATTCTGTGCTTTCAACAAACTATGTTTATTCACTGTAATAGAATACAAGATATACTTCTTGTAATGTCATTTCTTTAGTTTTAAAGAAACTTCTTTTGAATATTCTGTGTGACCAAGAAAACATTATATTTGTTCATTTAATTGAATGGAGATTTTTTTGGGGGATTTTAGAGAATTTCGTGCAAGAAATTATTTGCATATGTGTTTTGATGCAGTGTATAATGAGGGACAGTTAACTGCAATTTACGTAAACGGAAGGTACTACGACATTGAGTCATGCGAGAAACATGCGCCCTTCACTCAGCCCAACCGGCATTTCAGTCTTTCCATTTGTTGAGCTTTACCTTGTTTTGTCACGGAAGATATTTGTGTGATTCTAAGTTGTGCAAATCTTAAAAACAATTCGTGATAACTTTGCAGTTGATTATCCTTTTTTTGATATTTTTTGAATTGTGTTAATATTTTTGTGTATTTTCTTTGTGTATCAATGTTATTGTTATTCTTCAAGTTTTTTTGTGGTTTCACTTCAACGCGTGTCCAATTACATGTTGCTCTGTGGTCACGACTTTGTGTTGTGTTTTACATTTGAAATCTTCTGATGAGCCACGATCCCACTAAAATCCCCCGAAACCGACAGTACGTTCAAACAAAACGTCTCTTCAGGCGATTCTGTCCAGTATGCTTAAGAAACAGAGCATATCACAAAGATATCTCGTGAAACATCACCGCCAAGCTGTTCATTATATATGACAATAATTGTTTATTATTGAACCTGGAAATTATTTACTTTTATATTCATTTATTTTTTTATTTTATGTCGCATCAACTACAAAGGATATTAGCAAGCTGGAAATTAAACAAATAGGGAAATCTTAATAAAATTAATAAAATAAACCAGAATTTCTAGATTACTGATAATTTCTCCTCTTTTCCTTTCTCCTTTTGTTGGGAACTAGCATTTCCGAAAATTTTTATTGAAACATTTCCTGACAAAGGAAGATTTAGTGCCGCAGTAAACTTCCACCAAAAATACACGTTGATCCTTTGTCAACATTTTCGAAGCGATTCTTCTTTCCTAAACGTGAGTTGCTACGATTATGAATGAAATGTGAATGAATGACTGCCCAAGCACAGAATAAGTGCTTTCTCTGTCTTTCAACTAAAATAGCTCCGTTCTCCTACCCCGAAATCTGCGACGGGAGTTGGGTCGTTAAAAGTGAAAGGGAAGCCAAAAGGTATTTCACGCGTTGCCAAATTGCCAAAACAATAGGTTGTGCTCTGAGATATGGGTTACGAGTTGGACTAAAGACCCGGTATATATATATATATATATATATATATATATATATATATATATATATATATATATATATATATATATATATGATTTGGTAACTTTTATAAGTATTTATTTGAAGAGTTTGTTTTCGTGTCCCGGGAACACGTGCTCAGTGGTATGCAACCTGTCAACGTTGCTCCTTTTTATTCGTAACTGTCAATCATAAACGTATTTTAATCAGACCATAGTGTCGAAAAACCTGCCATCGTGGGGAATGGAACACTGGAAACTCCCGGTAAGACGCCCCGTGGCGCCATCAGCTGATGCCCTGAGCCACCTCTCCCGGTGCGCTGCGCTGCATTCCATTAACCACTTATTCATCTTTCATCTATTTCTTTCCTTGGAAATGCGAGATTTTTGAGAGGGGTGTTTTGGCCAGGTTTCGGCGCTTCCTGGCCCGGTTTGCGGTGGCACGGAGACTCACCGTCGTCGTATGTTCAGTATCTTTTTACTTTCTCGCCTAACGAATATTTCGTAAGAAGATAAAGTTCTGTAATTGTGCGCCGGAAAACGACTAATTTTCGCCAGAAAATCTCTTACAGCTGCAGTCTGGTGAGGAAAAATTCGATAAAACTTGTTGCTAAATTTAGGAAAAAATTCTCTACCTGGTGGTGTAGTCAAAATCCATGTTTTGTTGCTTCTTGATACTGTAAAATTGACTGACGGCAAAACGTCCGTCCGTCTGTATGACTGTCCGTTTGTGGTCAATGCTAGCGCCTAAACCGTTCAGCCGATTTTCTTCAAAATTGATATTCCCAAATCGTTTTAATTAGTGTCAAGGCTCTTGGAGTTTGAAACCGATATTTTAATTTTTGGGGGTACTTGACATGAAGCCCGTCGGAGATTTTCAAAGTTAAAAGAAGATGGCTCCAATTTTTTTATTAAATTTTGTTCTTGAATAGTGCGAAGAACGTTTAAGGGAATGATGTAGGTATCATTTTCGTTGACCTCCCCAATTTTTCGAAAATTGCAAAAAACTATTTTAAAACTGCAAAACTGAAGATAGAGCTTTTTGCCACAAAGTCGGTTGTACAAAATTAACACTTTAAATAACTTCTCCACGTGTGTAATAAGGGACGGTAAATAAATAAACTAGTGGTGCTATAGAATGGCACAGACTTTCTCGTCTGTACCATCGTATCAATTGTTTCTTTATCCTGCATTTACCATTTTATAGTTCGGTTCTATTCTTTTTTGGCTTTGTTCGATCCATACGGTGGCTAGTATGGCGTACTAGTATAAATGTCTGTTCGTTAACTTTGAGGATCGGATTTTGGGTCTCGGAACGGAAAATGTTTTCTGGTAGAAAATACTTTTGGTGGTTTATGAAGTAGAGGAATAGCATTAAGGACCATACAGAAGCAGTGCGAGAAAGTATGTGCGTTGGAAGCACCACTAGTTATTATAGACAATCACTTCTTATTTATTCTCTGAATCTGAATCAATGAAATTGTCACTGATTCAATCAGTGAGAGCCGAAGTCACTAATATCGTCAGTCGAAATGTGTAGTTTCGCTGACAATCAGCGAATATGCAAACCTTTTCATAATGGCTGCCAGCATTTCACTGGTTGTCAGTGGTAAAAGTGCCGCGCCAGCATCGCTCATTGATCGTTCAGTCGTCACGTTCAATAGTTTGTCACAGATTTCACTGATTCCAACTGTGAAGTTTCACGGATTAAAAAAGTGGACCCAATTTTACTGATTTGTTCAGTTCAATTCACTGATTGTCAGTGGCAGGGTTATAATTGCCACAATCAGTGAATAGTCACTGTCAATCAGTAGTTATTCACTGATTCAGACTGAGAGAGTACTGATTCTGTATGGAATTTTTAAGGACAGTCGGTTTAAAACCAATAAGAAACGTAGATGGATGGGGAGGGGGGTATTAAAAATATTTAGAGAAAACACTTGTTCTTGATAAAATAACACATGTACGCGACCAAAAATTGGGCCGCGAAACGTTGTAATGTTTTCAAGTTGTATCAAGCTCTTGACGGATTCATCCAATCGGGAGATTATGTGTCTCTGCAGTGACGTCATTATGGTGACGTCCAAAATCTCCATTGGATGAAACCGTCAACAGCTGATACCTGCCAGAGGCACGGTTAAAAAATTCGCAGTTAAAGTCGAGTTCAGTCGCTGTCAATTCCCCTGTCTGGAGGGGTATTCTAGCGGCTGGCTGCTCTGATCGGTAGTTTTCTACGGTTTCTCCGACCAACACCACACGAATGCCGGTGCAGGACCCTAACTAACGTGCCACGGACCGCGCGCGGTCTTTCTTTCCTCTTCCTTGTGCTATCCTCTCCTCTTACACAAACACACTAACATGCACTACACTACCACACATGTCGGGAGACCGGTCTGGAGCTTACAGCTTGTCCCGGCTGGGGCGGTGCCCCACTGGTGGGAGATACCTGGTTGAGGGGAAACTCCGCTAGTCGACGGTAGGTCGGCGCCGGATCTCGCCATCCAGCGGGGAAAGATCACCGCCCCCTCCCGACGCACTACTTGCGGGACTAATGCCCTTTGTAGTTGACGCGCCCGGAATCACGAATCAATCAATCCAGAGACTCACCGTCGTCGTTGGAGGCGGAGGCGGGCGGGCTGTCGGGCGCCGGGAACTGCACGTGCTTGCGCGGCGCGGGGGCGTGGGCGGCGGGGGCGGCGAGCGCGTGGGCGGGGCCGGCGGGGCCGGCGGGGGCGGAGGGCGAGGGCGGCGACGGCGCCAAGCCCGTGGTGGCGCCGGGCGCCGTGGGCCGCCGCGAGCTCAGCAGGGACGTCGCCGTGGGGCGCGGCGCGTACCGCACCGCCGCCGCCGCCGCGGCCTGGCGCACACCACACACATCGCTAATGGCGACCAAAATGCAGTAATGGAGGTAAATGGGGCAAAATACCTTTGATCGCTAATGTTTCCGAAATCGCATTAAATGAGGTAATAGTTATTTATGCACAAAGGGCGTTGTAAGAGTTCGAATGTTACTCTCTTAATTTTTCGAGTGAAAAATTTCGCTCGAAAGACGATTGAGCTACTGTTTCACTCTTAATAGAGTGAAAACGGCCATCGTTTCACTCATTTTAACTCGATACAAGTGATACAAAATACTCTTTCCGGTCGAGTGAAAAATTCCACTCTCTGATGAGCGGCGATGCTCCCCCCACCAGTGTGATTGCTGCCTCAGTGGGCTCCGTCGGGACATTCCACTCGAATTCGAGTATAGTCAAGAGAGGAGGGGGTGCCATTCTGTTTGTTTCTGAGGTCTATGAATCCACGTGCGTGTTCTCTCGTGTTCTCTGCATTTCTGCGATCGAGTTGTTGTGTGTATTTGTGTTCTGTGTTCTTCATGGTGTTGAATTTGCAGAAGATAAACATAAAAATATGTTTACACGACCGAGAAGAGTGGTGAACGTAGTTATACTGCGTGGTATATGATATGTTTCTTGTGTTTTATTGCAATGCATTACTACATAGTAAGAGTGTGGATGCTTGACAAATATAGGATTGTCGGAGAATATAATTATCAAATATAAAGGTAATGTACTAGTTGGTAGTTAGCTGAAAGTATAGATACTTCGATTCCTAAAAGTTATTTGTGTATTTTAAGGTTAGGTGTATTGCTAATGAAATTGATAAAATCCCCAGAAGAAACATTTTTTTAATAAAGTGTGTAGTTTAATATAGTTGTATTGTAGCCACGTGATACATTGTGTAAAGAAATATTCCAGTAGCACATAATGATTCAATCAAGTGTTTATATGATTAACGTAAATGAATATTATTTCAATAATGTTCTGACTGTTGTTTGAAAACTTTTTATGCACCCTGCAGGAGGTGGAATGGAGCCTGAACATATAGTACAATATTATGTGGGAACAACATGACATCAAATTATAATATTCCCAATATTCACAGAACCAAATATTTTAATAGGTATGTTGTCATGATTTGTAGTATTTATAATTTATGCAGTCATCATAAATACAAAAAGAGATGTATTTGTTCTGAACAATATAATGTGTGATAAATGATTGTCAACAAGCCTTCGATGTTTGTTAATGGACTTGTACTATTTTAATTTTCACCAAGACTAAGCATAACTATTTCATCAGGTTATGATACAGTTGAATCTTTTGACAAATTTATGAACAGATTTAACAAGGAATATTTCTACAAAAATACACATGTTGATGATGCAACATGTATGTTTGGAGGATGTTATAAATGGTTGTGTATTAGGTGTGCTGGATGAAGAATCACACGATAAAACTTGTTTTGAGGTTTGTACATGTTACTTCAATTATATCTGAGTAAACAAGAAATAAATAAATCGTTTAAATAGATTGTTAAAAAATGGAAGTCTCAGTAAGTATTATTAATGTATAAAGTAAAAAAATATTTTAGTTTGCTAATTTATTGTTTAAATTTTGTTGAAATACTTATAAATATGTAACTCCATTGTATACCTACATTTGATAATTTACAAAATTAAAATATGTACTATGAATAATTAGTAATAATAAGTAAATGAACTTGCAAAAAGTGCCTACATAATTCTAAGAAATATTTTTAAATTTTTTTCTAATCTTTTTTAAAACTTTTATAAATCTGTTACTTCATTAACATTGAAATTAAATTTGAAAAACATCAACCTAACTCTTAATTAATATATATTGAAAGCTCTTCTACAGTTAAAATATCAGATTTTCAGTCAGCGTGGTCCAGTGATGCAAGGGCTCAGCTTCCGAACACAGTGTTTTCTATCAGTAGGCATTTTTTAGTAAAAAAATATTAGTTATTTGAATATTTTGAATACCAAATTGCTTATTAGAAATTTATTTTAAAATATTGATTTAGTGTTTTTTTTAATAAATGACTTTCTTGCTACATTCATTTTCTGGTTTATTTAGTATAAATACAATATCAATTAATTGTCATTAGTAGAAATTAATGTCATGATGTTTAGCCAGGACCTATATAGCATAACTCTTTAATCTTTTAAACCAGGGATTCTAAACTTAGGTATCGGTAGGTTTGTAGAGGCCACATGACCAACTTCTAAAACAAAATTTGAAGTTTCAGTTTGTTCACAGTTTGTCTATGCTATCAAGATCACACTTTTTCTACTACATTTATGTGTGAAAAATGTTCTATTGATGGTCAACATAAAAAGTATGTACTGCAAGAAGATCAGTTGGGATCCATAGGTTCACCAATGTAATTAAAAATGTTGATGATTAAGATTATATATTTTGTTTCCTTTAATCATAATCTGTAATTAGAGGATCCAATTACCCATTAAATCTGAACAGACAATCAGAGGGAAAACCTTACATAATATGTGATTATTTAAATTAAGCTTGGGACCTAATTTATGTTGGAGGGTACACTCTTTAAAATTGAAGAATGTCCACTACTGAGTATTATCTATTTAAATGAATAATGTATAATTATACAATGTTCAAAATTCTATTGTATTCTGATTCTTTTCAGTTAAGAGGTGTTAGTGGTGTTCAGCCATTTTACTTATTGATGCAATAATAATGGATATAACAATTTCAATAAGTTTATTAAAAGAATCTGCATCAAGACTTTTCCAATTACTTGGTCACCGAGCAATTTCTGTTTTTCATGGAAATCTCCTCTAATGAAAGTGTGAAACCTAAGGGAATTAATTTCTTGCATTATGCACAAGTTCTTCTGAATTGTGGCCCTGTTATCAATTAGTAACACATTAGAAGGCAATTGACTTTCCGACAAGTTGGAATGTTTTGTGTGATAAGTCAATAGCTGCCCAACAGGCATTGTGAGATTTTGTTTTTATACAGATTTGTTGATGACATTGTTATGTTCACATAATTTCAGGAAAAAAAGTATTTAAAATCATTACATTTATTGTAATTATTATTTGAAGACACTGTTGTATATTTTTTTGTTTTTCCAATTAATTTTGTGTGCTCACAATTTTGCATAAGTATTCTTTTAAGGAATATATGTTACAGTTCAACATGTTTCATTATGCTTTACTTGGCTAAATAAAACAAGTGAATATTAAATATTTTATAATACTGTTGTGATCAACTTTATTTCCAGGCATGTGCTAATGTTAGTACGACATTGCTATTTAAGCAGCTTGTAGTGTGTTATTTTATTCAACATCGGTGCAGATGGTCTTGATGAATGTTCTTTATACCTTAATGACCAGACGTTTGCAAAATTTATAAGCTTCGAAGTCTTGTACACACACACACATAGTCACTCTCTTATTGCATCAAAAATTTAATGATGGATTGTACTATCGATAGCACATGCTTAGCATAACCAATTCCTATAAAAATATCCTAAATGTGACAATGTGACAATATTTTGTTTCTTTGTAACACTTACAAGGAATGTAATGATTGACCTGTATTAATCCTGTATTATATAAATTTGGTGGGTAGAATGGTCAGGTTGATTGAGAACAGCTCCTTTTTTTTATTTATTTATTTTAAGACAACTTATTTAATCTGTTTGCCATTTTGTCCAAACTTACTGTACCTCTTTGGAGATTTATTTAGAAAAAGAGAACTATTCAAAGTGAATATTAGAACCTCCAACCTCTATAGTGTGTGTGTTTATATCCTTACTGTTTCTTAGGTCAACACATGATAATTTAAGATGAGTATCATTGTTTTTCATGATCTGTGTTTCTTACAAATGAGTATCCTCTTGCTGTTTCTTTGTAAAGTCATGTCATAACTTATTATACCTTTTGATTATGTACCAGTTTACATGACATGTTTATTATAATAAAACTATGTAAATTACATGTAAACTAATGTAATACAAAAATGATTACTAATGATGATTATGCACATAATTAAAAGTTATAATACAATATGACATGACTTTAAAAACTCCTTATGCTCACCTGGCCATTGTAGCTGCTTTTAAACAAGTAATTTCCTATTCATATAGATTTGACACCAATTTAAATGGGAGTTTATAGATGCAATTTCACCAATAGTTATTTTTTTAGTGTTTCTTCTATATCACATTGCTGTTTCTTTATTTTAGATCATGAAAGTGTGGTTAAGTTATTTTTCATGTTATGTATCACTTACAAATTCCCAAATATTACATATCTTTAAATGCTGCCTTAAAATTAATATATATTTCCATACTAAACAATATGTAATTTTGTCAATTTAAATATGGGGTTAGATACCATTCCACTCGAAATGGATGCCAGATATACTCGATTTAGAGGGAAAATACAGTCTCTGGAGAGTGGCCGCTATTCACTCTAATCGAGGGAGCGCGTCGTCTGCCGTCGAGTGAATCATTTCGCTCGAAGACGGTAGTGAAATCCACTCGTTTCGCGAAGTTCAATTCTAGCTCGAAGGGTGAGTGAAAATTCACTCTAATCGAGTTGAATTTCACTCGCAGAAATTAAGAGAGTAGATTGGTAAAAGGCCTTTAATCGCTAATTTTTGCTAATGTTTGCGAAATCAATAGTTAATTATGCTCGAAGGGCGTTAATAGGTAATATTTAAGCACAAATGGCGTTTTAAAGGTTCTAATGAGCGAGCGACAAAATATCTTAGATCGCTAATGCTTGTCCATGTCTGCGAAATTAAATTAAGCGAGGTAATAGTTATTTAAGCACAAAGGGCGTTATAATGGTTCTAATGATCGAGCGGCAAGAGCCTTTGGCCCTTTTTGTCATCCGACATCATTAGAACAAGTTAACTTTCGTGGTAGACACATAATTTTATTTTTTACGTAATTTTAATGATTCAGATTGACTTATTCACTAATTAACTACTTGTTAGATTGACTCGGTTTGTCTTTTCATATATGCCTCTCATAATTCCATTTCGTAATTCCCTCTCATGATTCCCTCCTCAATCCAGATACGTTATGCAGTGTATATCTAACTCCATATCAAAGGCAATAACAAGCAATAACCTATCAGTAAAAAATAAAATTCGTTTACTTTCAAAATATCAATTTGTGTATTATTATTGTTTTTTATATTTACTGTCAATATAATTACATCGCTTTCTGCTTCTCTCCTGATTACTAAATTCAGTGATGCCTTATTCTACGGCGAGACTTGGACCTTCTCTTCCGTCTGACGATACAAATTTCGCTAAGCTTCTTTCACCATCTAGCGGAGAAAGAAGGCATCAGGTAAAACAGGCGGTTGAAATGCACTTCAGCTCATTTAAGCTTCAGGATGAAGTAAACATGCACTAGTACAGTTACATGCTGTTTGATTTTTTGTTTCTAAAATTCGAAATGTATCAAAGTACTTGCAAGTTGGATTTTGGTAAATAACAATTTTAGATTTAAAACATGTAAATACATACTCTATGTTCAATATCTGAGCAAGTTTATACTACTTACGGGGTAAGAGGAAGTAAAATGTATGACATGAGGCAAATATGAAACCTAAATCTTTTAATATGATGGCATTTTTTCAGGCTGACAGTTCTGTCTTGAACACAGAATTTTTATTTTCAGATATATTAAATTCTAAACATAATGGTTCGCTTCATTCGTGAAGTGAATCGTGAAGTGAAAGCTCCAATCTGTCTCCAAGCTGCCAATCATAAGGCAAAGAATTCGTTATACTTTCTATTGTGCACAATAATGGGGAACCTTCGTTTCTAAATCCTACTTTGAAAAGTATTTAATACATTAAATTCCCTTGAATATGAATTGAAGTGTCTGTCTAAGGCACTAATCGTCAGACAATTTGTAATATTTTGGTGAATGTCAAGTGCGCTTGATATCTTTTTCTGCTTTAGCGTGGTCTAGCGTTTGTTTTGTTCACTGCAGACGCTCTTATGAGGTGAAAGACGACATGTTTTACTGAGATGTGTGGCGAGAGGCGGTGGAAGGAGGCGCCTAACTTATGAGTCAAAAAAAACAAACAAACATTTCTCTAAACTTAAGTAAAATCAAAGGGTTCAATTTGATATATTTGTGATTCATTTTTAATTCCCCCTAAAGTGAAATCAATACATTTAATCACACAAATGCTGCGGGAGCATTTCCTATCAACACCTTCCTCCCTCGCTTTCGCGCCTGTCGCCCTTCATCTATAGTGCGACTTTTGTAACTTTGCCCCTCAAGGCCCGTCTTCACGATGTCACGGTATTTCGCGTTTTTCTCAGTCTTGCCGCTAGATATCGCATGATCGCGACCCTATCAAGCAGTGGTTGCGATCACGTGACTTTTAGCGGAACGATGCCGTGTGATATTCCATCGTGGCCGTAGAGGCTTGAGGGGCAAAGTTATAAAAATCGCAGAATAAATTGCGTACGTATGTCTCATTGAATGATCCCCTTTTTATCATAAAACAAGTTGTAATAAACTTTTTCCAAAGTGGTCAAGCGGAAGAGCAGGCTAAATGGCCTGAGCCTCGCCACCAATGAAGCCATTTATTTATTTATTTATTTATTTAATTATTATTTATTTATTTATTTATTTATTATTTTCTTATTTATTTATTTATCTACTCACCTTGGGTGACAACCTTTGATCAGTGGCCGTGCCTCGTCCCGCGCGGTACTCCTGATACTGCGACACCACGCACAGCAGCGCGTACAGCTGCAACAGCCAGGAGGGGCGCCTCCGGTTATCTCTAGACGCCTTCACATTACATGTCGTTCCTTAACCTTTCACTGGTGACGTGCGGTCTCTGAGACCGCTGAGGAAAAGTAAACGCGAAGCCCTCCTATTCGGTAGTCGAAAAAACTTTTTTTTACAATTACCTTCCTATCTCTTTCTAAGCTACACTCACATGCGGGGCAGCGGATCCAGGGACAGTCGTTCGTCTTTGAGGGCCAGTTATGTTTCATGTGCGGTCTCGCAGACCTCACAACAGTACTGGACCTTTTCTTCCCAAAGTGAATGTGCATTTCAAATTTTTTTATAAATGGATAATTTTCGTGTAACAATACATTATCGTATTTAAATGAAGGTCTTTCTAATGTAGTGAATAATATTTCACACCATTCTACGAGTTCTTAAGATAATTAATAGTGAAGAAATAGTATGGAACAAATTATAGCCAGAAATTTACTCGGCGAGTAATAAATAATTATATTATTTTCATTCTACATATTATCAATAAATTCTTTTATTTTCTTGTTTATTTTAGCATTGTTAACGTAAAGAAATGGTTAAGTCAACATGAAATGGAAAATAGAAAATAATCTGCCTAAAACTTTGGGGGTCTCACAGACAGCACGTCACCGGTAAGAAATGTCTGAAGGCTCGTCACCAGTTAACGGTTAAGTTTCCGGCCTGATCAAAATGTCTAATGCCTAATTAACATGCTAAACACTCTGAAATTTATGTTAATAAAAGAGAGAATCCATTACAAGACTTTTAACTTTTATTTTTAAATTAATCAAAGATCATATAACAGGAGATTTTGTAAACAAAATCCAAAGAGTGATAGAGAAAACAACAAGGGAATCACAAGCACAACATTTAATTATTTAATTATTCATTTCACTAAAACTGTACAGGCAAAAAATAGACTATTTGACAAATGATTTGAATTATATAATAAATTACTATTAGAAGTAAAAAATATGTGAATAAATTAAAGAATTCAAAAGGAAAATTATAAAATACGTGGAAGTAAAAAAATAATTTTGTATATAGTTAATAGAGTATACCTACAGATGTAAACAATGTTTGTAATTTTATGTAACAAATAGCCGAGAAGTCTAAATAAACCAAATCTATCTATCTACATGCTCATCAATGATAAAAAACGTATGCGCTGTGTAGTCTTTTTTTTAATCATTTCAACGATATAAGTTTGCAACCGACATGTCGATCTAGTTTTTGTCCTGTTTCCCTGATCCATTGAGCAAATGCTGAGATGGACTCTTGTTTTGTTTCTGGACATAAATGTAGCTTCACTATGCGCACGTTTTGTTGAGCACTCCTTTTGCTTGTAGTGGTAGGAGTAGAACTGAGGGTGAGTTACTATTTTGTTAGCAATGTAGAAAAATCAAATCAGCAGTTTGATTACCTTTACAATTATGTTTTCCATAACTATTTCTATGACGAAAATGTCCTGTTTTCAAATGTAGCTAGTTTCGCGCTTTTTTTTCATTCTGGACCTCAAGAAAATGTGCGCGGATAATTTCCTCCCTCATAAGTCACATATAGTTTTTACTGTTTTTTGACCGAATAAATTATATAAAAAAACCTCTCCATTTTGTGGACGTACTTGAGTGGGGTGCGATGTGTGAAATCTCATGGCGTTTTGCTCCTTCACGACAACGCATCTGTGCTTACACCTCAGATTGCAAAGAACGTTGTGAGGGACCCTGACTTTAAGGAGTTGGATCATTTACACTGCAGTTCATATTGCGCTCCCTGCGACCTCAACTGCTTTTCAAAACTGAATCAAAACCTTCGGAAAAGAAAAGTTGAGACGAGAGCGATGTGGAAGAAGCATTTGTTGACTATTTTGCGAAGAAAAATTCTCAAGTTTAACAATAAACCAGAAATGTTAATAAACAGATGTAGAAAGTGAATTGGAATAAACGATGATTAAGTTGAAAAGTTACAATTTTTTTTATTTGTATCAATAATAGAAATTAGTGATGCCAGAAACTTATGGAACCCCGTTTGGGACCCACTTCATTGCCCGGCACACTTTTTTACCCAATCACGGAAATAAAATACTCCATGGATACCCTATTAGGACAAATAGGATAAACTGCTAATGAAACTGCAGGAGAGATGATTTTTTTCTGATTCGCAGCAAAAATTAGGGACGGTGCCTCGCTGGTGGGACATACCTGGTTGGGAAAACCCTGCTAGTCGACGGTAGGTCGGCGCCGGATCTCAGCATGCCGGGGGGAGATTACAGACAACATGAAAAAACCAACACTACACTTACGGGACTACTGATCTCAGTAGTTGTCGCACTCGGAATCGCTAACAAACAATCAATCTATCAACGACGAAATCTGTCAGAGGGACACAGAACTTAAAACTGATCTGCAGATACAATCCATTAAGAATACGCCTTACCACAGCCTCTTTGCCAAGTGCATTAAATTAAGATCAATTACATTTTATAAAGTTTTTCTGCTCTTGCACTTTCTGAAAAACGGTCCCCTATTCGCGTTTGTCAAGTTTGTTTTACGCCTTGTAACTTCACGGGCCGAAGAAATTTTCCGATTAAGGCAGGCTTTCGGCTTGGACATATTTTTCTGTATCGGGATAATGTTGAGGGAGTCTCACACCCAACAAAACTTATGTCAACTGATGGGAACTTCGTAATTTTCTGCTTCAAACAAACTCGCTGAGGAATCAGATGTTGATGGTAAAAAGTTTCTTTTAATTCTGACATTTACGCAAAAATATAAACTTGTATCTTCAAGAAAACTGGCAGATGCGGAGCGACACCAGAAACAAGATCGTCGTGACTCCAACATCAAAAAAATTGTACGGGGAAATACATGGTTCCATCTATACTTGGTTAGTGAATAACTCAAATAATCTAAGCATACATTTCGTTAATCTCTCGTAAGGGGAAGGGAATATTTATTAGATTACAACTGCGGTAAAGATAACAGAAAATATCCGCTTTTCGTTTGGAAATAAATGGAAATACTAAATCATCTGCAATAATCCACAAGTGAACTGGCTATTCTGACAAAATGCATATCGTGGATCTAAAAACAGGAACAGCGATTTTCATCCGTGATTGTCAGGTTTCAATTAATGTTTTGCTTTCTCTGCTTGATTTTGAGCTATGGTTTAGAGCAAAAACATTTAACTGAAATTGGGGACGAATTAAATATGAACAGTTAACTCCAGGTGACTTCAAATACGACTGGATGTAGAATATTGGAAAACTGCTGATAGGAGATACAAAAAAATTGAACTAAAATGAGGTGAGGAACAGACTACCGTGAAATGAAATAGTATGCAATCATGCGCATGTATATGGAAATGTACGCATGTATATGGAAATGAGTTTTCAAGAGAGGATTATTATTATATTGCACTTTGAATTTTTTAAAATTTCGTTTTATTGCCCCGTAAACGGTGCCTTAAATTCTATCCAATAATTACGGGAAAAATAAACTAATGGGATTGCACGACATACCGAACTTATTCCTCATCTTTGTGTCATTACAAAACAATTAAACAATTACACAGATTTTAAAAAAATGCATGACATCATTTAAAGATTTACAATTGAATGAATTTACAAAATAACATCCACACTAAGAATCAACATGCTTGAAAAATGGCTTGGGAAATTGAAAAATATTTAAACTATTGAGTAGCAAGGATGCACGCCAAAAATTAGATACATGTGCGATGTGGTTGTTGTAAAGTTAGGAAAGTTCTATATATTCACTGTATCAAAATAGTTTGCATAGTTTTGGAGAAATGGGCATATTTTGCCCATTCTTTTGGGTAACTAAAATAGCGAAAATTCAACGACCTTCTGAATTTAGCGATTTTCGACAGGAGCTCGGTTCTTCTTAAAACCAGCGCTTTAGCCTGAAATTTCATAGCGAATTCACTGGTGATAAGCATATTTCCAAGAGATGGTTCGTTTTCCAGAAATTTGCAAATAACGTACGCAAGACACGTAATTTTCGTCAAAATCGTACTCTAGGAAGTCACCACGTTTATCCGGTTATTTTACATTAAAACTCGTGTCGTATCTTCTAGATAAAGGGTAATGTACATACAATCTCCAGTGTAAACTCCAAGCGGGAGGTCCGATAGTTTAGGAGCTAGAGCGCGTCAAAGTTGGCCATATTTTGGCATTCTTTGAAAGCCGCCATTATTGTAAAAATGCATCTCAGGGCTCATTTCTCGTCCGAATGTGGCAAATAATGGCATTTTATGAACCTATAATTAATTTTAAAAGAGGATTTTGCTTCTTATCATGAAAATATAAAGAGCCGAGATCAATTTTTAATATTGTTCAATATTAAATCTCGAACACTAATGAAATAATGGAGTTCAACATACTCTGGACAATGCAATCACTATTCACTCTGATCCTAGTGCTAAACATCTTTCTGAAAACGTTATACCTTTTTTATTTACTGTAGATGTACGCTGTAGGTAATAGTGACAAAGAAATCCCAGCTTATCTTATAAACGTAATGCACCACATGAATTGCTTTTTGTGGGAGGACGTGTGTCCTCACACAATGCTAGACATTGAGTTTACACACACGCACATAATTTATTTAAAAACATTCTTCGATCTTGAGAAAACTCGCTATAGCTTCTCTAACAACAATTCACGTCGTGTTTTCTTGAAGAGGAAATACCGAATGCTTTCAATAGATATATTATTTCACCCACACGTTTTCTTGAGCTCTAAAATGCCTATCCACACTCGTTTTCTAACATTAGTTGCGGCAAGCGTTAGCGACAAGCGTTGTTCACAAAATCTCATTATGAGAAATGTTTGCTCCCGTATAATAGAAATTATTTTACATCGAAAAACGAGCGACGTGTTTGATATAATTGTCCTGTCGTCGAAATAACTACCCCCTCCCTACTCCTCTCGCATCTAGTGAAATGAAAACTGAAGAAAACTTGCGCGGATAATACTCATACAAAATAATGAACAAAAGAAGCTAGATAAGCGTTCATTCGATTAATTTTATGATTGTACTTTAATTAATTATTTATACTAAAAAAGGCTATTAATAGCAAGCGATAAATCATCTGGAGCCCACTACCCTTCATTTAAAGCCAAAATCACGAAATTTGGTTGAGTGGAATATTGAAACCTCTTTCTAACTGAAAACCCTGAGTGTTTTAGCTATAAAGATTTCTGCAATTTTCTAAATGTCAGAGGTTTTAATAAAAATAGGAACTACACCAACCTTATACTAAATGCTCTTTCTTCTATATGAGAAAAAATGAAGAAAAAATGTCCATCCATTTTCTAGAAAAATAGTGAAAATGTTATAGGGGATTCACGTAAAGAACGCCTAAAAATAATTTTTTTTGATCTCTGGTTCGGCCTAACTAGACCCTACTTCTCACACATTTGCCAAGTTTCAGCTGAAAAGCTTCTAATCTAACAGGGTTACGCGTGGCATCGATCCATCCACCCATTAAAATCGAATGCCTGTACAAAATTGCATGTTTCGCCTCTCCCCTTCACCTCTCAACCAACTTTTAAACAGCATTAATACACCTTAACTCTGACGTGTGTGCAAAATTACAGCTGAAAAGTACCTTTAGCACGGATTTTACGACCGATGAATATCGATTACAAATAAATCATTTGTTGAGGTGATTCCAGTACTTCAAGTTAAAAATATAAATAAAGACATTAAAATTCAGGAAAGTGTACGGCTTTGAAGCCCTATGTGATTCTAGAAAAACGGTAAACTCACATTAAGGCTGTTGAGAAACAGGTCCATGGTGAATATCATAGCGGTTATTGGCTCCAGTGTTACCTGAAACAATTTTCTCGAATTATTTGAAGATACTAATTAGGAAGTGTTGCAAAAATTAGTATCGAGTAGAATGAAGCATCTTTAAATTATGTTATTAGCATAGACGTTTTGAACATTTTATTCACAAGAACTTGAATATTACTGATGTCTCATTTTCCAGTTTTTATCAAATTGGTAGTAATAGGTTCGACAATATTATTAATAATAACAAAATAACAATTATTAATTATCAGATGTCATACAATCAAACATTAGAAAAAAATTGGAGAGAAATGAATTATATTTTAAAATACAGCGCGCCAGGAAAGTCTTTCCATAGTGACCACCTTGCTCATGCTGCCAACAGAAATTATGTTGGTAGCACGGACTGCAGCTTGTAACACAAGAAAACATAAATTGCGTACTCAACACAATCATAATAGATGCTCGAAATGTTGTCCCCTTCACTTGTTTTCTAGTTATCTGGTTGCTACCAACATAAATGCAATTTTCAATACGTTAAATTGAAATATTGAAATTGAATATTGAAAATTTGGCTATAGCCCTGATTCGGCTCGGTACGGAGAGTCTTCTCTGGTGCAGTAAATTATGTAGAAACAGGTAATTTGATTTGCTATGGATAACACAATTAGCATATAAAATATCTTTCATTTTAAAAGCAGAAGAAATAGAAAAAATACACACAGTCGACTCCGGTTAAAGTGAACTTAACTCACTGGTCCCGTTTCACTTACAATACTAATAAACATCAGAAAATTCAGTTATAGTGAACCTGAAACGCCGTTATAGTGAACCTCTTTTACAGGAAATACGACCTACAGATTAATAATAGTTTCCTCCTGGAAAATAATATATCACCTCATTCCACGAATTCCAAACTAGGAAGCTTGAAAACAAATATCGACCAAAGGTCATATTATGGAAGAGTGGGACTTACAACAATGCAAGAGGCATTGGAGGGGTCAAGACTGCTTAGAGACGGTGGGAAATGAATCAAGTATGTAGAGAGAACGAACTTTCGGGACGATCTAGGGAAATTCCTAAAGAAAAATGTACGAAGCAAACAATTGAAAATAATTAAATATTTAACGACAAATAGAGCTATTGATATTTTCAAGTCGGGCTTAATATATTTTACTGTATCTCTATATTAATGAAATCAATAATTGTGGAGAAATTCTCTTTAATTTTGACATTATCGGATATAATAAACATCTGTTACAGTGCGATTTTTATAACTTTGCCTTTCAAGACCCTTGTCCAAGATGGAATATGTCACGGTGTTTCGCGTCTTTCTCGGTCGTGCCGCTAGATGTCACATGATCGCAAGCATTGCTTCAAACGGTCGCGATCATGCAATATCTAGCGGCACGACTAAGAAAGATGCAAAATACAGTGATATATTCCATATTGAAGACAGCCCCTGAGAGGCAAATATATAAAAATTGCATTATAAAATTTTTGGTTCATTATAACCGGAGTCGACTGTAGTACGCTTAATAAGAAAGTACAGCAAAGACAAAACGCGGCGCTTTGACTCACGCCCTGCCACTGGATATAATAAACCACTGTTATAGCCAACCAAAAATGTTTAGTCCTCAGAAGTTCATTATAACCGGAGTCGACTGTAATAAGCCTAATAAGAAAGTATAGCAAACACAAAACGTAGCGTTTTGACTCACACCCTGCTACTGGGTATAATGAGCCTCTGTTATAGCGAACCAAAAATGTTAGTCCCCAGAAGTTCGCTATAACCGGAGTCGACTGCAATACGCCTAATAAATAAGTAATAAAGACAAAAGGTGTCGCGTTGACTCACGCCCTGCGTCAGCAGCCGCAGGATGTGCACGGCGTCCACCGCCAGCGCCGCCACCACGTTCAGGATCCACGGCACCAGCAGCAGCCGGTTGTCCTGCGCATGCGCACAGCGCCGCCCGCTCAGTCGCCGCCTCCCGGGAGGCAAAAGCCGCTCGGCGCTCGTCCATCAATCACGTAACGCTAAAGGGGGTGTCAGCCAGCGTTACGCTGCGTTACACAGAGATAGGGAACTGCGTTGCAAGGGGGAGGGATTATTGAAAATACTCGAAATTTGCGTTACGTCATTTATTGACGGCCCCTAAGCGACGATTGAGGCGAATACTTGTTTTCATCATATGGACTGTGCTAAGTTGTCATATACGCATTGTTTATACCGTGTAATGTTATCATAGTAGGAAATACCACGAGTGCTTGGGAAATTATCGATAAATCCCTGACTCGCGAAGCGAGGAGGGGATTTATCTGATATTTTCCAAAGCACGAGTGGTATTTAATAGGACTATTCCACGAATCAAATTACGTCCAACGCAGTTTCAAAATGCGCCAAATATTGCAAATAACTGAAAGCTACGTCAAAATCAAATAGGTTATGTTGCAGTACGTACGCGGTTTATTGGACATCGACGTAGCGATCGATGTATACCGCCTCCTAAAATAGATAAGTCACTGTTTATGACTGGGTTTATGAAGAAGCGGTAAAAAAAATCGGACAGAAAAACAATAAACTTTTTGAGATACACCACCCTGATTGGGGCATTTTGTGTCATAAAACACTATTGGTTTTAATTTCAAGAGTGGAATAGTCATCGTAATGGCACTCGGTGATCCGATGAAAACCAGCATTCGTATAATTCTTTATGTGAGAAAGAAGAGGAATATAATAATTTATGATAATATATACGAAGTGTCTCCGAATCTATTCTAGGGCAAACTTGAACAAAATTCAGAGTATCCCCGAACATGCTTCTAGGGCATTTAGACGGTTGGAAAATTATCATTTGATCCACTGAATATGTGGGAAATTTCAAATAAAGTAATTGCAGGTGTGGTATTTCCCCTTGATTTGGGGGCAATTCTTCATGCACAGATGTTTGGCAGGACACCGTGATTGACCCAGTGAAGGTGTGATATTGGCGAAAATGAGCTATTACTTCTTTCTTGAGTTTTCCTAAGAAATTGCTTCAAATAATATGAATAAAGAACGTAAGCAATTGATCTTAACTTAAGCAATTTCTTCCATTGGTGAGTCACTTCTCGGCCGAGGAGAAATTACTTACTTTTCGCATGAATAAAATCGAGAATTTGCTTCAAGGGCAAAGCACATACTTCGGATTTTCGGAGCAACTTCTGAAAGTGACCCAAATCGTTTTCAGCCGATAGAAGAGTTGTGATCTGGTTGTGAGGTTTTATGTAGTGAGTAAACAAATTATGGTAGATTTCCTAAGATTTCGCCAACAACGCATGTCAAGTGAACCTGACATGGTCCACGCCATCAGGAAGAAGCACGTGTTGCGGGGAAAACAAACCAGACGAGAATCGACCAATTGAAACAGATCAGTTACTGAGCAATTACCCAGAGAGAGAAGTAAACGCTCCAAATTTCAAACACAAAAATTCATATTCCTACTGAATAACGATGAACACGGAATGTATGCCTATTAGGGGCAAATACAACATGTATAAATTGACATATGCAATTAACCATTAGAATGCCGATGTGGGTGCCCAGCGCTTCGGTCCGAAGCGTCGCGAGTTCGAGCCCCGCCTTGGGCTTGGTTGTTTGCCCCTTGTCTCCCATGTGTGTGCTGTCGCGGAGGGCCTCGCGTTCTGCTGACCCCAGAGCAGAGGAGACCGCAAGTGTATTGGTATCAGTGAATATGCGTCCCATCGGATCGCTAAGTGTAACCGGCTGTCGGCGGGAAAAATACCCAAAAATCTATTGAAATTACCTCTACAAAAATGAGTGAAAACCAGAACAGTAGAAGTGTCATTTTATAAATTCTCAGAAAAAGTTTATTAAAATCAATACCACTGTAACGTCGAGGTGCTTTGGGTCATCATTAAAACCACGGCATTTCAATTGTTCATTAAAAGCATGAAATTACATTGGCACTGAAGTGTAGACTAATATATAAACATTTTATCAGAATTTATAAAATGTAACTTATACCATTATAATTTTCACCCATTCATATATTCATTTACAAAAGGAGATCATTTTCAATCCCTCTACACGCTCTAGAATTTATTGTATAAACACGATATACACTCAGGTTACAAATGTCATGTGATATCAATACACAAATATACAGAGAACAGTTTCATATACAAAAATTTAAAAGGGAAGTGTATTGGCAGAGCTTTCATTAGTAGTCAAGTGATGCAGATGAAAAGATTTCTGACATGATTAAGGCCGCACGACGGGAATTAACACATTTTGAACGTAGAATAGTAGTTGGAGCTAGACGTATGGGACATTTCGTTTTGGAAATCGTTAATGAATTCAATATTTCAAGATCCACAGTGTCAAGAATGTGCCGATTCAGGAATAACCTCTCACCACGAACAGTGCATTGGCCGACAGCCTTCACTTGATGACCGGAAGCAGCGGCGTTTGCGTGGGGTTGTCAGTGCTAACAGAGAAGCAGCCCTGCACGAAATGGCGGCAGAAAATCAATGCGAGACGTACGACAAACGTATCCGTACGGCGAAATTTGGCTTTAATATGCTTTGGCAGCAGAAGATCCTAAGAGCACGACATCGCCTTCAGAGCACCTCCTGGGCTCGTGACCTTATCGATTGGACCCTCGGTGACTGGAAAACTTGCTATGAGCAGAAGAATACTGATTTCAACTGAATGAGAGCTGATGGTAGGGTTCGAGTTTGGGCAGACCCCACAATGCCAAGGACCCACGTTGTCAACAAGGCTCCGTGCAATCTGGTGGTGTCTCCATAATGGTGTGGGCTGTTCTTACACGGAATGAACTTGATCCTCTGGTCCCACTGAACCGATATTTGAATGGAAATGGTTACGTTACTCTACATGGAGACCATTTGCAGTTTTTCATGGACTTCATTTTCTCAAACCGATGGATTTTTACTTTCCCGTATACGTACGTATATACGGAGTAATAAACGTAGTATAGGGAAAGTTATGTAATGTTGCGCGAAACAGCAGCACATTTTCGGCAGAAGAAAATTCTTTGCCTGGCCCTGACAACGAAAGAATGGATAAATCCAGTTGCAAAATTAAAAAAAATCCCCGAACACGTGGTGTAGACACAATCCCTCTTTTGTGGGACCTTGATGACGAAAAACCAACTGAAAGGAAAACGTCCCTCTGTCCGTCCGTCCGTCTGTGAACACTGCTAGCGCCTAAGCCATACGTACGATTTCTTCCAAAATGAATATTCCCCGGTCGATCTGGTTCGAGTTAAAGCTTTGAGATTTTGAAAAAAATTCTATAAAATTTGGTGGTACTTTACATGAAGATCCCCCAACATTTTCAAAATTTTATCAAAAATGGCTCCAATTTTTTTGTTTAAATTTCTTGTAAGAATAGAGTAAAATACACTTAAGATGGAATAGGTCTGATTTTCATGTTTAACTCTGAATTTTCAAAAATTGCAAAAGTTTGAGTTTTATTCGGCGTCTTTCTCCAACTACAAAATTGCAGATAGAGATTTTTCCTCCAAATAAAATTTGTTTCTCATAGTGAGTTCTTTCTTTAAGGTCAAGCACATTCTTTTGAAAATTATAGTAGTTTTCGCGTAATATTGCATGTAATATATGCAATTAAAAAATACAAAAACAAAATTTTCTCAAAAACTGCTCCAATTTTTTAAAACTTTTGGTAGGAATAGTGCTAAATGTACCCTATGAGATGACATAAACGCTATATTGTATTCTTTTGTTTTTTTCTAAAATTGCAAAAATGTAATTTTTTGACTTCACTCACGTCGGTAATATTTACACTATACATATTTACACACACACACACACACACACACACATTTACACACTATTTGTTCACATTATTGTATTAATTAATACATGTTGTTTAAATAATGTCAAGTAAAGTTTCCCGAAAATTCAATAATTTTCTGTGAAAACTTGCTCAAAATTCATTTTCAGAAACGTTCAAACGCCATTTTCTCACAAATGGCTTAAAATTTTTTCTTCAAACGTTTTGAACGAATAGTGCTAATTGCACTCAGCAATTGCAAACTTGACTGACGTCAAGTTTATATTGAGGGATTTTCTGTTTTTTCAAAAATTACACAAACGTAATTTTTTTGTCTTTCACATCTTTAATATACACATTACCAGCAATTTGAAAACATTATATTGGTGAGTGTAGTACTTTAAACGACTTCAAATGAAGTTTTTTGAAAACAAAAAATTTCTGTGAAAAAGAGCTTCAAATTTTGCATTTTTATTAGCGCTTAAAATCCATTTTTTTTAACACGGCTACACATTTTTTTAAAAGAAAATTGCCATTTTGGACGAAGTTTTAGTGTACTTTAATATTATAAAATTAATATTTCCATTCTACCGTTTGGAAACCGGAAACTTTAGAACATGTCAAAAAGAATGTACTTTTGGCGGCGATAGAAGGCAGCTGGCAAGACTATATGACAATTTCGAATGGTTAGTCCAGGTCCAAGGAAATAGAAAACTAATACGGGAAAGTCTGTGCCGTTCTTCTGCACCACATGTTTATGGATGACAATGCAGCATGTCACCGAGCCACAATTGTTTGCGATTGCCTTGAAGAAAAATCTGCACAATTCGCACGAATCATTTGACCACGCAGATCATGAATCCCACCTAACAATCATGGGACATAATTAAGATGTCAGTTCGTGCACAAAATCCTCCATTAGCAACACTTTCTGTATTACGGACGGCTGTAGAAGCGCCATGGCTTAATATTTTTGCAGTGGCCCGTTTGCTGGGGTACTTCTCAGGCATTCGCCTGGTGTTGATCGGAGAAACCACATTTAAAAAACTAGACATTTTCGTTCCCAAGTTATAGAAAACATAATTGCAATGGTAAACAAACTGAAGATGTGATTTTTCTGCATTGCTAACAAAATAGTAACTCACCCTTAGCACTACTCCTACCATTAGAAGCAAACGGAGTGCGTAACAAAACGTGCGCACAGTGAAGCTGCATTTACGTCTAGAAGCAAAACAAGGGGCCATCTCAGCATTTGCTCAATGGATCAAGGAAACTGGACAAAAACCTGATCGAGATGGGGTCATTGACCCGGAAGCTGAAGTACATTACTTGTTACAAGCATATTAGTCTTTTTTAATTTATACAATACAAATGTAAACTAATTCAGTATTTATCATTGTTTTGTTAAAATAAAAATAATTTTTTCTTTTTGACGATCAGTATAGTCTCTAATTGTATAGAGACAGTTATGCAGGAGAAAAGTTTTGACTTTTAACTAAAATTTGTGTACCGACTTAACTGAATAATTTCATCTGGCAATGCGTTGTAAAGTAACGTACATGCATTTAATATGGGTTTCTTGTTCTGACCTATTGAAACTGACACTTGATGAACGTGATTTCTACGATGTAAATCACGAAAACGACCGATCCCGGCGAAAAGTCTCTAGAATTCGTGGAAGCAGTGTCATTAGCCGCCCAAATACTTGCCAGGGGCAGATAATCAGCTACGGTCGATACAAGAACCGAGATATTCCTAATTAGAATATTTTGTTTCAGACTTGCAACTACACCTATACTCAAAGGAATCACCAACTGTAACAAAGCCTAAACTCAAAGGAATCACCTTCATAACTTTAAATATAATGCTTACAGCATGAAGAGGGTCTTGAACAATGAAACAAGACTGCTTTAAACGTTTAACAGTAGTGTTAAATATCTTCTTCTGCCAACATCTCTCACAACATAATTCAGTTACTTATATGGTGATTGTCTACAATACTATAAAAGAAGTCTAAAACACTCTCAGATTTACGCAAACTTTTAACAAATGTTTCTTTGAGGGTGAAATTGTAAAGATTAATTTTTGCTGACTCATTTTTCAATAAAGCCTACGATTTTCAACGTCCTAGTTAACAAACTAGTTCTGTTTAAATCCGTTTCTCTCTCGCCTCCAGGAACTTCTTGGTAATTTTGCAGGCAGTTAATTCCGACAAACGGCCTTTCTCGTGGTGTCACATTAGATGCCCTGGATGTTGTCGTGCGCTCTATTACCAGTTCTGAAGTTGCAAGTGTATTCAACATTCCTGCAATTTGCCTTGTATGTGGCTTCCTCTTCGTCACAATGGTGAACGGCCGGGAGGAAGGAAAAGAGGGCGAAATCGTAAAATAATTTATGAAGACGCTTCTAAATAATGTGCAACGAAGGAAGTTTCGGGGAAACCTCTGGAAGAGAACTCAGCCGAAAGCATAAAAAGTTTCGAGCCGTGAAAAAATCTCTCTCATGAAATTCGTCATTAATCTCCATTAATAAACAAACGCAATATAAAGCGGAAAAACTGTTTTTTGGGCCATAATTGTTACTTTTTGCGGGAGATGGGTTCATTTTCATTGTAACAAAAATTCAACGAAATATGCTTTAACTACGGATTTTATGATACATATTCCTTATAGTATTTCTCAGAGAATACTCCGGGGGCTACTGCCGTTCACAAAGCCGAGCAATCGACAGGGCACATTGAATATGTTCAAAATCAAATATTATAAGTTTGCGATTGAATTACGATTGCGAGATCAACACAATTTTCTACCCATCTTTTATACAAAGGAGCCTGCGAGTCGGCCCCGTGGCCGAACTCAGTAGTGCCGTGGCGATCTTGAACCTCAAGGTCGCGGGTTCGAGTCGCGCCTCTGACATGTGTGTACTTGTGTTTGTATGTGTGTGTCGCCCTCTCATCCCTCATAATCATCATCAATTCATCTTCCATACCCCCAGGGCTAACAACCCTGGGGTGTAAAAATGGACTCAGCAGATATGCTGATCCTCCCCAAAAATGACTTACGTGCGTAAATGCACGGGTACGGTAGTTATCTTTATTTGTGTTGTCTTTTTCTAGAAGTAATACTTCAGCTTTCTTTAATTTTACATTCGACTGCCTTGCGACCGCCGACGCGACACCCGAAGCAACGTGACCCAGGAATCCTTCCTTTCCCACGCTCAGTAGCGCTGGTCAGTGACTGTGTGTGAAGGGATTCGGCGCTTCTCGGTAGCGCCGCCGAGTGGCTTCGTGTGAAGGCGATGTAAAGCGGGCGGCAGAACACAGTTCCAAATGGCAGCCTTCACATTAGACCACTCGGACGCGCCACCAATTGTTTGGTTGCATTGCGCCGGCTTTCCCACGCTCACTGGCGCTGGTCAGTGGCTGTGTGTGAAGGCCCCGGCGCTTCTTGGTGGCGCAGCCGAGTGGCTCCAAGTGAAGGTCGTCTAACGCGCGTCGCCTTCCGCTTGACTCATCGCTTCGCTCACTCCACCGGACTCATGGCTGGCGCCTATCGCCTCTGCCCTTCTATTCCTCCGTAAACGGACCGTGTTCCTTCCGCAACTCACGTTATGCTCACAAATTCACTCCAGTTTTTCAGTGCTCTGGAAGTTGTGAACGATTCAGCTCATTGGAAGCGATGCATAACTCAGGGAACGATTTCCTAAGGAGTGAGTTAGGGGATATGTAGCGATTTTATTTCATACTCTGCCAAGATACTTGTTTTGTCTTGCCCTGGCATTTGAGAGGAAGAAGTAGAAACTTAAAGATTAATCTCCTTTTACAATTTTCTCTTTAAGAGCTTTTCTCTTTCTTGGTTATTTTAGTCTTACGTAGCCTGTTGTCAATCAGAAAATAAAAAAAAATTATTGCGTATTTCTAGAAAAAAGAATATTTAACATTGTAGTCAATGGTGCCTTTTGTGATATAAAATTTAAAGACGATGGTTCATTTTGTATCATTTCTAAAATTTATAATTTTTGCGAATATATTTTTAAGCTATTTTTATTGAATTTTTAATCCTGATCACATTGTCTACGTAAAAGAAAATCATCCTTAAAAAAAAGAAAATCCCGCTCTGTATAGATAAACAAGTCTTTGAGTAGCAGCTGCTTTTTGGAAATCCTTCCCCACGGCCCGCCTTGGGTTCAACGCCCGCCCGGGAGTCGCTCTGCTAGGCCTCAGCTGGGTGGGGGTGCCCTCACGCGGGTCAAGGCCAGGCACGCGGGGCGGGTGGCGGGGGGTGGGGGGTGGGGGCGGGGGCGCAATTGGCGCGTAATGCCGAGCGCGTGGAGATGCGCTCGTGTGCTTCACCGCCGCACCACCGCGCCGCGCCGCCGTCGCTAGCCCTCCTCGCGCTTCGTGATTCTGCCGCTAGATGGCAGGCGGGCTTGCGCGTTTAGACACTGCCTGCCGTAAACAGGGGTGGCCAGCGCGCTTCCCGCTCGTTCTCTTGGCGCACTCTTCGTTTGCCTCTCTCCCTTCAAATTCCAGTAGCAAATCAAACACGGGTGAAGAGACTGGATCACCATTTCAATAGCGTCAAATTCAGAACAGGTCGGAAAATTTATTTATTTCTACTCCATTGTGCGTGCGAGTGGAAATTATCTACGATACATCTCAGTGTTTATTTCGTATAACTCAATAACTTCACTTCTTGACGTTCTCTCTGTCTGTATGTCTCTCTTGCTGATTCTAGGGACAGAATTCAAGAGTATATACCTGTGCCGCATCGAAGTCGAAGGTGCCAAGGCGATGTACTACACAAGGCAGAAGGTCTTGGATATGGTCCGAACAACATTATTTTGAACTTGCTATTAAATTAAAAACACAAACATTTAAAGGAAGAACAACAAGCAACAGAAGACAAAGCAATAAAGGGGCAAATTTTGATTAAGTGCATAAGTCTTATTTCCATAAGATTATTTTGTTGGTGAAAATATTATTTCCTTATTATATAATTTGATATTAGAGTGTTTTCAATAATACAGTTTGTAATTTGCAGATCTGTAAATTTTCCAGCCACCGCTTTCGATTCTTTCTTTAATTACTAACCAACGTAAAGGGACTTATTTATAGTCATATGACATTTAGATGCTTAAGGCCGCTCCACAATAGCCCGTGAACCGAAACGGCAACGCGAACGGGAACGTAAAGAAGGCGGACATCTCAGGCAGACGTTCATAACACGACGGGAACGTGAAGCTTTCGAAGGCTAGTCAACATTTATCTCGGCCCGGGAACGGGAAGCCTCTCGACCAATGAGAGTACAGCAAATAGCGGCGAAGCTTTCCAGCTGACGCGTGAAACTGGCCTGGAGCGGAGTTGAGAGTGTAGTGCGATATTAAGGTTAAAGCGTGGATTTGCGAGGTTAGGGCGGATTTAGTTAGTCGTTGTTGAATTGTTTTAGCTCTTTTTTAGTGATTTCAGTATAATTCGTTTTTTAGTCATATTAATACATAGAATTAAAATTTCCCTCAAAATAAATTTGTACGTTTAGTTCAAGTACATTGGAGTTGTTTGTTTATTGATAAAATTTTCGTTGTATTTTCCGTAAGTTCGCAGTAGTTTTTGCATTTTTTCATTCTGAAGATTTTTTTAAAAATTAATATTCTTTCGTTATTGTATCATTATTCATTCTAGTACACGCAAAAAACTGACAGATGGCCAAGCAAAGAGTGAACAGAGAAGCGCAGCTAAAAGCAATTGTTTCTGCAACTGTTCCCTGAAGTTCTCTTTTTAGTCGCTGTAGGTTCATAGCGCTATTCCTCTTCCCGCTGGCGTTTATTGTTAAGCGCACGTACCTCGCGTTGCCGTTCCCATTCGCGGGCTATTGTAGAGGCCTTTAGGGATCGATTTAGTACTCTCTTTTGTAAACAAGTCGATCTTTTATTCCTTAAACGGCTGATCTCGGAGGGCGACTGGTGAGGGAGGGGAAGTCGAGGTCGCAGGGCCACCCCTGAATCACAGCGCTGCCCTCCCCCTGCCCCGTCGCGGTGTTAATAAGCCGTCGACGGGGGGGGGGGAGAGCAACACGTACCTGGGCCCCGCCCCCATCGCACTGTGCGCCCTCCCCAGCGCTGGGAGGGCTGGCACGATTTTAACCCTTTCAGTCACATTGTCCCATATATAGTACAGTTAGTTCGTATATATATATATATATATATATATATATATATATATATATATATATATATATACGCTTTGCACTCATAAGCCATGAGCATAATACTCATCCTACAACTCGTACGGCATGTCAGAGACGCCACGAGGAAAACGGCTAATAGTTCGTACCAGTGTGTAATGTGACACGCCCTGCAACTCATAAGGCATGTCTCAGATGGCACGCCAAAATCCCTAATTAACTTGTTGATCACGCCACAGATGCCCACGTATTTTCCCGGTAGGTAAAATTAAGTTTTCATTGTTGATTAGATCCTGGCTACTATTCTATTTTTAACCAATAATGACGCAATAATGTGAAAACCAGCTGGAAAGGGGGAATGTGAAGAATCGGTTTTGAGCTGTGCAGCCTTTTTCCATTGTCATCTTAGATACATCCCTTACAAGTTGTAGGACCTCGCAGTGCTCAGAAACCTCCCACCGCAGAGAGCATTCATGGATGGCATGACAGACGCCAAGGGTTAATATATTTGTGCAAAGGGTTAATGTACGAGTGCAAAGGGGGGTTAATATATTTGTAAATTATTTTGTACAAATTTTATTTTCAAAGTCACTTTTAATATTCATTTGTTGCTTAAAATACTCTTCGCTTTGTTCCTACTGCAACATTGTCTTTCAATGATTGTCGAATGATACGCTGATGAAACGGATTGATAATGTGATAGGTGTGTTTTATCTTTCATTGTATGACGCCACGTTCTTTGAATCAGCTCACAGTTTTTTTCATTGTCAAAACTACGTTCTGTCGTAAGCTGTGGAAGTGTATCATTGTCCATTCTCAGAAGTTGATTTTGAGGGTATTAAAGAATCATAATTTACATCAGTGGCGTGCATTCCATGGAATGAAGGGAATGAGTCATTCCCCTAAGCAAAGCACAGAAAAATCCTTTCTATATTTAAAATATTCTTTGCTTATGGCCAGAGCAAAAGTGTTTACTCAACTCAGATTCTGAGCTACGTACTAATGGTTGAACCGTAACAATCGATGTTTTCAAAACGGTGTGTAAATTCGTTTCGTGACGTCAGCGAAGCTTCGTTCTTCGAAGGTTCAGGCACTCAACTTCGTCATGCCTCGTACAAAGTCGGGTCGGTCCGTGAGGGCGTGAGGATAATGAATATGAGAATTCGTTCCGTTGTGATCGACTGGTAGCAATTTCAAGTTCGAAAGAATTTATTATTTTGGCTTTTTGAGCGTATTTTACGTACATGCTAACTACATTATAATACAATGAAAGTATAAAGCACCTAATAATATCGAGAAAGTTTATATTAAGTTAAGGAAAGTATTCTAAACAAGCTAATTCTTTGCGTACTGTTCTGCAGTTCTCCCTTGCGAGAAGGGAATGCAATCGGTGAAATCATTCCGCGCAGTAGTCATAGCAACTAGCGAGGAAAGTGAGAACAACCCACGTTGACAGGCAGAGCCGACCGCGCGGTGCAACGCCCACGGATCTCTTACGATAATCTCCGTTTCCGGTGGCACATTCGAAGTAGGCACGACGATTGCAGACGGAAGTTTGGAACGTATTCCCTTTGTGCTATTATGAGATGAGTTCTACCAGGATTGTTACCAAAAATAATACCAAAAATACCAAGTTGGTACCAAAAATAATACAATATTTGCACTCAGAGCAAAAACAAGAAACATAAGATGCAAGAAAGAGAACTAACAGGACATGAAATTTGTCCGAAGAATTTAAACCGCAGAGCATCCAGAGAATGTGAAAAGTGCAAGAAAACAGTAGAACGGTATATTGTATAGGTCGGTCCATTGTATAGGCCGTGAAAAACATTATTACTGAACTCTTTAATATATGGTGAAATTAACCATATATTAAAGTTTACGCACTTATTTTTCATTTTATGAAAGAAAAAAATATGCTTTAATGTATTGATGGATTTTAAAAATTTGTTAATAATTTTAAATAACTTAGTACTCGATAAATAAGGTTAAGTTGTAAGTCACATAAATACCGAATTATATTTGTTTATAATGCTCGAAGGCATTTAGCCAAACACATTTTTCCTGGAGTCTGTTTACTCCCGGGAGACCATTTACGTTCGTACGCAAGACGCCCGGGTTAATATTCACATTTTGTTATTCATCATCTTTAACTGTTTCACGTTTTTTATACCTTGAACTTCAAAAGTGCTTCCCCTACTAAAATTATCACCGCACGCTACTGATTTACATAGTATACCGTGACTGTCAGTTGATGATAATGTCGAATTGAGGTTATTCAGAATGGAATATCGAATTCATTCACGTTCTGTCGTTAATGTAGTGCATGTTGTGACCCCCTGAAGTGGAGGTGCTCCTTCTCTGTGAGATTCGACGCCGACCTCCTCGTCTGCAGATGTCTGCCCCAGCAGAGTACCACCCCAACCGGAAAGTCTTCACAATGGAATATCTGACATCATTTCGCGTCTTTCTCTGTTGTGTCGTTAGGGTGTCGCATAATCGCGACCGAATCGAGCAGTGCTAGCGATGATGCGACATCTAGCGGCACGACCGAGAAAGACGCGAAATGTTGTGAGACAGGCCCCTACGCGCCAAGAAATAAAAAGCCAAGTATAAGCTCCCGATTGATCTCCTGACATGAGTGGAAGTGTAGTGCATGTATTAATGGTGAGGAGAGGGGGTAAAAGATCAGAAAGAAAAGATTGCACGCCCGTGAACCATTCGTTACGGTACCGATCGAGCATTCGCATGGTATTGATCTGAGAAACCACAACAAACTACTGATCTGAGCAGCCAACCGCTAGATTCCTCCTCCAAATAAAGGCTGAATTCGACCTACATTACTAACGTCGAAAATCCGCCCCGATGGAGACTCACTCCTTAGAACTGTACGGTCAGAAACACTGCAGTGACTAGAGTCCGCCCAAAATACTAGTATAATAGGTAATTAAGAGAATTTGACTCTGTTCAATATTTTGGGAGATTTTTGTCGAATCAATAACGTTTATGTAAAATGATAAAAATAAAAAAATTATTTTGCACAAATCAAAACAGTTCAGTCTATGAGCACGAATGAAGACAGACATTAGTCATGGGTAGTAGTGGACAGCCATGAGTACGAATGAGTGTAGATTGTAGAGAATACTTATAGAGATACAGTCAATGGGTACGAATATGTAATTGAATCGATAACTGGCGTAATAATGTTTCCAAAAGTACCGTTTCTGCTTGTGTTTACGTGATGAACATAAACTCTATTATATCTCTAGACTCTATTATAAACTCGATTAACAACCATGTTACTACTTTATTATGAATCAAGACCAGTTCATATGGATAAGCATTATTTCGATTCAGTAAATTATTTATTTATTTATTTTATTTCCTTCAAATTTATTTGAACTAATGTAACAATGAATTAGTTTTAAATATCCATACATTCATTAATAGAAATCCATTACTACATTAACTAGTGGTGCTACAGAATGGCACAGACGTTCCCGTTTTGTTTTTCTTTTTCCTTGGGTCTCGGCTAGCTATTCGGACTTGCCACATTCTCTTGCCAGCTGCAATTTATCTTCGCCCACACCACATTTTTTTGACATTTTCTTAATTTTTCGGTTTCCTATTGATAGAACAGAAATATTAATTTTAGAATATTAAAGAACACTAAAACCTAGACCTAAATGGCAATTTTCTTTGACAAATTTGGGGGCGTTTTTGAGAAAATGGCGTTTAAGCGCAACTAAAAATGCGAAATTTGACGCTCTTTTTCACAGAAAATTTTTTAGTTTTCAAAAAAACTTCATTTCAAATCATTTGAAGCATTTTAACTTACAAATACAATAGTGTTTAAAAATTGCTGGAAATATGCTTATTAACGTTATGACAGATCTTTAAAAAAATATATTTGTGTAATTTTTGCAAAAACTAAAAAAAGGCCACAAATTGAACTTAACGTTATATTAAAGAATGTAATTAGCACTATCCGTTTGAGAATTTTGAAGAACAAATTTGGAGCCATTTTTGAGAAAATGGCGTTTGAGCGTTTCTGAAAATGTCGAATTTTGAGCTAGTTTTCACAGAAAAATATTCAATTTTCGTGAAACTTTATTTGACATTATTTAAACCACATGTACTAGCAAATATAATGATGTGAACAAATCGCCGCTAATATAAGTATTACCGACGTGAGAGACAAGTCAAAGAAATTACATTTTTGTAATTTTTGAAAAAACAAAAGAATAGAGCAATAGGACCTTAATGTCATCTTATAGAGCACATTGCAATATTGCATGCAAAATTGCGCTAAAACTACTAAAATTTTCAAAAAAATGTACATGACTTTAATGAAAGAACTCACTTTAGACAAATTTTATTTGAAGGAAAAATCTCCATCTGTTTTTGGTAGTTCTAGAAAGGTTGCTATTTAGGACGAGGTTTTGTTTTTAATATTCTAAAATTAGTACTTCCGTTTTACTATTAGGAAACAGAAAAAATAAGAAAATGTCAAAAAAATTTAGTGTGGGCGGAGATAGATGGCAGCAAGCAAAAGTATGTGCCAACTCTGAATAGCTAGCACAGACCCAAGGAAATAGAAAGCTAATACGGGAGAGTCTGTGCCATTCTGTAGCACTACTAGTTTTAAAAAGGCTGCCATTTGATCTTTGCCTCGTTCAACGGAAACACACGACACGTACATCTACTTTCAATGCTATTCATAAACAATGCAGTTTGATAAAAACGAAAAAGAAATACTCTAACTTTCCTAAAAATATATTAATTCTTTCGTCCGGGACAGTGCGTATTCTTTTGAATTCCTTTCTAACGTTTTTGGCAGGTCTGTCCTTCCAATTACAGAGGCTAATAGAGAGTAATGGCGATTGCCACTGATAAAATAAATCGAAGCATGTTGCCATCAGTTAAAGGTGTAGTGCCATTGGAGTATCGACTAAAACATCACGTTGCCAAGGTGAAATATAAATCACCATGTCGGCATTTTACCTGAACCAATCAGCTACTGCGATTGTCTGGGAATTTCGTTCTTGTGTGAAATAACAACATTCAATTACCTCACGGCCGGGTTTCAGTAATATCGCCAACTCTTCCAGTTTTTAATAAAACAGTTCAACACTGAAACCTTTATACAAACGGAAATAGCCGTGTCTTGCAGATTTATGGTCGCTGAACACGAAAATCACTCCGAAAATTCTCTCCAGTACCACGTTTTTGAGAAATTTCACATTTTACATATAACGCTGATATAAAGATAGACTTAAAATAATAGAAGTGAAGTGTTTAGAGAAATGAAAAGAGTCTTCTTTAAGTCACTTTTCGTATACTTGAAATGTGCATGTCTAATGCTACACTAGTTGATGCTGTCCATTCATCTTGGCAATATTGTGCGTAACCAAACATCTAGTGAACAAGCTGTAGAAACTTGAAACTGATCCGTCTATCTGTAGTTGTGTTCGTGGTAGTGACTGAATCAAATCAACGTTGTGGCGTGTGTGTGTGTATGTGTGTGTGTGTGTGTGTGCGCGCGCGTGCGTGTGTGTATGTATGTATGAGTGTGCGCGCGCGTGTGAATGTGTGTTACAGTTGAACCCGTTTGTGTACCATAGTTCGTTTTTGTTTCTGTTACTATCGAAAGTAATCCAGTCTCCTAGTGCACTGTGCCTTTGTTCGTCTTACAGTATTTGCGTATTTTACTTTGCTAGAAGTTTGTGGAGATTAATTGAATTCTTGCGGGTAATGTTCCCGAAATGTTTGTACATAATACTTCGGCATTCATTGTGCTGAAAATTACACAATTCTAGAAGTAGTAGAACATCTACATAACTAGAATACAATTTTGATATAACATGTCACTAAAAACGCACGTGTTCCATTCTATTCTGGATATCTTCCCTGTGGATTGTCGAGCTTTCAGGTCAAGGTCAGCGATTCCACCAGGATATTTCTGCGATGAGACAGCATTGTAAAGGAAAGAGGTCCATTTCAGTGTTGGCAAATTTATGCTAAATAATCTAGAGAAATGCTCCAAACGTTTCCCCAAAACGACAAATAAGAGACAATGAGTATAACAAAGGTAAGTTTGAATCATACAATTACTTATTCCCATAGCGATGTATGTAAAATGCAGAGTATGAAATAACTCCGAAGGCTTAGTGAGGAGAGTATTTTTAATGTGATTCTCGTGTTCAGAAACCCAAAAATGCTTAGAGAACGACTACTTTCCTTTTGGGAAAATTAAAAGAATGAACATTTGTTAATCTGTGTTTTTACGTATACGTACGTATATACGTAGTAATATACGTAGTATAGGGAAAGTTATGTAATGCTGCGGAAAATCGATTTCAAGATTTTAACGGAAATACACGTTTTGGGGGACCCCTGATACCGAAAAAGTGTTGTTTTTTTCACAACGTCCGTCCGTCCGTCCATCAGTCTGTGAACACTAGCGTCTAAACCATTCGTGTGATTTCTTCAAAAAGAGATATTCCCCGGTTGATCTGCGTCCACGATTTTGGGTGCCGCGATTTTGAAAAAATTTCTTCAAAATTTGGGGGTCCTTTACATCAAGCCCTCCGGACATTTTCAAAATTTTCTCAAAAACGGCTCCACATATTTTCTTTAATTTCTTGCAAGGATAAAGTAAAATACACTTAAGTTGGCATTGGTCTCATTTTCAGGGTTAACTCTTTCGAAAATTGCAAAAGTCTGAATTTTATTCGGCGTCTTCCTGCAGCTCCAAAATTGAAGAGACTTTTCCTTCAAATAAAATTTATTCTTCATAGACAGCTCATTCTTTAAAGGCATGTACATTGTTTTGAAAATTTTAACAGTTTGCACGCAATATTGCGTGCAAAATTGAAATTTAAAAAACAAAATACAAAAGAAGATTTTCTCCAAAAGGGCTCCAAATTTTTTCTTTAAACTTTTGGTAGGTATAGTGCCTAATATAATTTATGAGATGACAAAAACGCCATTTTGCTCTATTTTATTTTTCAAGAATTGCTAAAATGAAATGTTTTTGACTTGTTATTAACATTTACATTAGCGGCAATTTGTTCACATTATTATATTTATGAGAAAATGTGCTTTAAATAGTGCCAGAAAAAGTTTCTCGAAAACTCAACTGAAATGAGCCAGTTTCATGAAAATAGCTCATATTTTCGTATTTTCAGAATCGCTAAAACGCCATTTTTCTCATAAATGGCTAAACAAATTCTTAAAACCTTTCAATCGCATAGTGCTAATTGCACTCTTTAATGTGAAGTAAACTTTATTTTGAGGTATTTGTTTGTTTTTTAAAAAGTTACAGAAATGTAAATTTTTTTAAAGATCTCACACTTCTTTAATATGCACATTACCAGCAATTTGTAAACATTATTACATTTGTGAGTGTAAGTGCTTTAAATGACTTTGTATGAAGTATTTTGAAAACTCAAAACTTTTCTGTGAAAAAGAGCTTAAAATTTAGCATTTTTAGAAGCGCTAAAACGCCATTTTCTTTAAAACGACTACAAATTTTTAAAAGAAAATTGCACTTTATGACGATATTTTTGTGTTCTTTAATATTCTAAAATTAATATTTCGGTTATACTATTTGGAAACAGAAAAATTAAGAAAATGTCAAAAAAAATGTAAATTGAACGATGATAGATGGCAGCTGGCAAGAGTATGTGGCAATTCCGAATAGCTAGCGCAGACCCAAGGAAATAGAAAACTAATATGGGAGAGCCTGTGCCATTCTGTATCACTATTAGTTTTTTAAAAGAAGTGCACATTAAGTTTGAAAAACGATATAAAATTATTGAAGTGCGTGATATGCCAGTTTTTTGCAGGATTGTTGAGAAATCGTGCGTGTATAAAATATTTCAATTCATTCCTCAAATAAAAAAATTATTCACTTCTATTTAATGTTGAGATTTTTAGTGTATTTGGGACGCAATAATAATGTGATGGAGTTACGTAATACGTGTATGGAAATTGGCAATTTGTCCGTTGATGACCCGACGTTGACTTCCGTCCGCGTCGAAAGAGAGGGTTGCGAACAGCGTTGCCAGATGATGAAATGTATATCTCAGTACTGAAAAACCTTAAAAAATTCTGGTACTTTCACTAAAATTCCTGCTATCAATGACACATAATTTAAATTCTGAAATTGTTCACAATATAATTCTATTATACTTTTCTTTATTTACAGTGTCCTTTGATAGATTATCAGCTGTTACGGTGTCATCTAATTGGGAGCTTACACGTCACCAAACGCCACCACCAAGTACCTGTAGGTTTTATGGGTCTATGAAATTTCGTTTAATTTAACTCTATTTCGATACAGTTTATATCGATAAACTAATGGAAGACACGTTCTATTCTTTTCTACTACAGCTTGTGCTAGGAAATGTCCATCGTATGTCACTTACAATGGTTTTACGGTAGTGTTTTCACCAATATCATAGTTATTTGTATTATTGGTGTTATATATAAAGTATTGAATAAACAATATTGTACGAATCTGAAATTGTACATCGTCAATTAACGTAGACTTAAAATCCTGGTGTTTAAACGTACCAGGATGCCCATCCTGGTACATGGTATCTTCATAGAATCCTAGTAAAGGTACCAGGACCCTTGTACGTCTGGCAACGCTGGTTGCCAACCCTTGGCCGCCCGCAGTGTTGACGCGAGAGGCGGGAGGGTTCGGTAACATGTTTCACTTTACGCTTCCCGGATTAAGCGTGGTGAGGGTCTATTTTTGAACGAGGCGGCATTTCCAGCGAAATTTTGAAACCCAGCTTTGAATGAACCGAGCCACGGCTATGGCCGACTCGCTGGAGACAATAAAATAGTCGGGAGGTCCTAGGTTCGATTCCCAACGGTGACAGGATTTTCGGCACAAGCTTGTCAGCTAGGTCGAATTCAGTCGCTGTCTGGAGGAGAATTCTAGTGGCCGGCTGCTCTGATCGGTAGTTTTAGATCAACACCAGCCTATTGCCGGAGCAGTACCCTAACAAACGGGCCACGGACCGCGTGCGATCTTTCCTTCCTCTTCCTCATCCTATCCTCACACCTTACACACATACACTTACACTAACATGCACTACACTACAACAAATGCCGGGAGACCTGTCGGGAGCTTAGAGCTTGTCCCGGTTGGGGCGGTGCCCCGTTGGTAGGAAATACCTGGTTGAGGGGGAAACCCGCTAATCAACTATCGTTGATCTCGCCGGATCTCGCCATCCAGAGTAGAAATATCACCACCACCTCCCACCGAGGAAAACACGCACAACATTTACGGAATTAATGACCTAAGTATTTGACGCGCCCGGAATCATGCACAATCAATAAAATAGTGCTGTTGCACATGAGCATGGCGTTGTCTTTTGCATTAATCATCATAAAATCATTTTCAGAGTATTCAAGCAGCATCAGAGACACACAAAATGCCTTTGTTTTCAAACATCTCAGTATATTTATAAGTTTTTTTTCGTATAATCGTATGTACGTTGCGGTTCTTGACTAAGTATATTTTAGTGTCTAATATGATTCGATTTAAAAAAGAACTTAATTTTCCGGTATCCTGTATTTGTTTTTGGCATTTAACTTTATGAATGTTTTCTTTCTCCCCTAATTTGCATCGATTTTGACATTCATTACATGAAGTTTTCCATAGCGATTATTTGGTGAAAATCATGCTGCTTTTCAATGCATTTGTCAATGAGTATTTGGGGTCCTTGCATCTTTTCTCCAAATTCTCAGATTTTTCAACAGTCATTCTAATAATGTTAAATAATGCTAAATAATGTTCCATAGGGGGTTCAAAAGCTGTGATTAATTTTGAGAAGAGCACATAACAGTAGTTCTTTCGTGACTCGATTAGATTTTGCAGACGAGAAAGAAAGAGAGTTAAAGTACGAATATTATCAAAAATATTTTCAATCGTTATTTACGAATGTAGCAAAGAAACTGATCCTTTAGCGTACGAATGAAAAGTTGGTCGACATTTTGAAAAGAGTACGCCAAATACACCTTCGTACGAGTTACATTTAATGGAGATTAATAATATAGTTTGAGGTAACAAATAGTAATTGTACCTGTAATGTAGAGCAGGGCATCAAGTAATTTTTCCCAAAGGAAAGTCATCCAATAATTGAACATTTATTTTTTAATTAATCGATACATTCGCAATGTTAACCAAGCTGTATTTAATATTACATGTTGTAAGACAAATGCTTATCAAAATGCACCCCTTTGGCGTATGAGTAAAATAACGAATAATGCAAATATTGATTTGTCTAATTATGTTCTTAAATTGAAGTTTTTAGCGAAAGAGAAATTATTATATGATTTTAACTAATTTGGATTTTGTATTTGTAATTGAGCATTGCGTGTACTACTAATAAATAAATAAATAAAGTAAACCATAATTTTTATAATAATTAAATGTAATTAGGTATAATTGTTAATTGTACTAGTTTGTTTAAATATTTATAAAAACAAATTCTGTAAAAATGAGTATTAGTTGTTTTGTTTGGTAACTACTTGAAGTACGCGTATGGCAAAGTCTATTTTACCCTACACGTACCGCTGAGCAACTCTTCATTCACTAAACAGTAAAGGTAAGTAGCCTACTAGTTTCCATGTATTAGTTCTAAAAATAAATTAGTATATCATTTAAAGGCAAAAGCGCGTGATATGAACCTCTTCATTACATGAAAACGAAAACTATCGAAGGAGAAGTACTACATAAGACTTATCAACACACCAATCAGCAGGTTGATATGCTACATTTTTTAATCGTAGAATTAGAAGAAATTTGCATGTAATTCACTGAATTACCCAGATAATAATATTGTTTCCTGTAATTGTACTTGTAAATACTGGTAAAATATGAAATTCGACTTTAAGAAGGAATGTAATTAAGCGTGTCATGTGGCAGTTACGTCTGCAAAGCTGGTTCCATTTTTATTAGTGAATACAAAGAATATCTCGTTTTCTTACATTACCCATTATGTAATTCATGCATGAAAGATTTTTTACTAGCGATATTTTTATCTCACTCTTTATATATCCAGGTTGTGACTTAATGCTTATTTAAAATTCAGCTTTTAAACATTAAATTTACTAAAATATATCTAATAAATTATTACACATTGTTGGAGGGAAAATTGTACACCATACTATCTGTATATTGTTTGTACGATTTGCATTACTGAAAGTAAATAGTGACATTTCCACGTTCAAATTACTTTTCTCTTCCTCAACAGTCCCTCATTGGCGAATTGAGTAACCCTCTACTGCCACTATCGTTCTGAAAGCAACTTTCGTGAATGTTTCAGAAAGCCAATGAACGTAACTCAGCCTCTTACTGCATGCTTCAGAGATGATACCAGAGCGAGTGAATGAGGTTCGCTTTGCAATGCATTGCGTGCCGGACAGAAAGAAGAGCTGCGCAGTACATTTTGCAGATAAGGAGGCTGCTCGGTATCAGAAAGCGCCGTTGGTAATACTCATCGGCGACCTAGTTAGAGAGCGGAGCGAATGAGCAACTATTCCAGAAATCGATAGGACGTTCGTCTCTTGTTTTCTTGTGGTCGCAGCTCACAAAGGTATCAGAGTTTGCTTCTCCTCCATAACGCTAGTAGTACCAGTATCTGAAACTCCGAGATTCATGACCACAAGAAACTAAATATGTTTCTTGTGGATTAGCCAAAAAGTAATAAAGGATATATATATATATATATATATATATATATATATATATATATATAATTCTCAAAAAGGGCTATATATATACATAGTTGATTTATTATTATTATTATTATTATTATTATTATTATTATTGTTGTTGTTGTTGTTTCTCCATACCGCAATTAAAGATATTCTGAGTCGGCTGAATAAAAATCTACTCCAGGTTACAACCAGCTACCTAAGGAGCAGATCTAGGGACTGTCAGTGTCTGAAATCTGAATTTTCGAAAATCGCAAAAGTTAAAATTTGTTTGACATCTTGCCATAACTACAATATTTACGGTAGAGATATATTTTAAAAAGAGGTACTCTACAATCTTTTTTTAAACTGAGTAGTTTTGGGATCAAATAATTGATTGGAATGAAATAACCTCATCAGATTCCAACACATTCCCACAACGAGTAGTTTTTGTGTAATTTTGAAATATTGGCAATGTTTAAGAAATTATTTTTGTCAAAAATTAGTTTAAATTTTTTAATATCATTTTTTTACTTGGATAAAGCATTAGACGCTTATAAAAATGTCACATGTCTCATTTTCGGTAAATTCTCTTCGAAACTTTTGAAATTTGTAATCAAAAACCCCTTGCAAAAGTAGAATATTGAAGTTAGAGATATTTTCTATTGAAATCTGTTCTAAAAGTTAGATCTTTATGATCATTAACAATTTTTTGGAAGAACGAGTAATTTCCGTTTAATTTTTACTTCAAGAAAAGACACTTCATATTTTTTCTCAAAAAGGGTTCCATCTTTAGAGAGCTTAGTTAAGCTCAGTTAGAGAGAGAGACTAAGAAGGAGAGGGAGGGAAAGAGGGAGAGAGAGGGAGAGGGAAACTGAGGGAGAGGAAGAGAGGGAGAGAGAGAGGCAGGCAGTGAGAGAGTGTGAGAGGCAGTGAGAGGGAGAGAAGGAATTAAGAAAAGAGAAGAAGAGAGGGAGATCGAGAGAGAGAAACCCACTACTAGTATGATTGGAGTTTTCTAGATTAGTTTAAAATATATATAGCACACTATATGTATGTTTAAAATAAACATACATATAGTAACAAAATAAATTTCATAGTTGTCGGAAATGAGATTATCTCTAATCTCATTAAGTAATACGATATTTCGAAAGGTGTCATGCAATTTCAGGCGACTCGATTCTCGAATTGACTAGTTAAACTTTTGCGGGGAAGAAAAATATAATTTGATGAAGAAAAGGCGAAACCGGAGTTATTCATTTTTTTGGAAAGCTTCAAGTCCATCAGGAGTTAGATTGTAAATTAAAGAGATATATTGTTATTAAGAAAACAAAGATGAAATATGGAAGTTTACATTTCACTACAAAAATGTTTTTGGATACAAGCATTTTGTTCGATAAAAATGGAAAAATCTCTATCTTGAATATTATAGTTGTAAGAAGACGGAAAATATTGAACTTTTGCAATTTTCGAAAAATCTGGAATTTCAACCAACATGACATCTGCGCCATTAACGTGACTGCGACTTAAACGTGCTTTACGCTATCCGAGGACAAACTTTAATCAAAAAGTTTGGCAACATTTTTGAGGAAATTTCGAAATGTTTTTGAGGCTTCGTTTAACGTTTCCTCAAAAATCAAAATATCTCATTGAAACTCCAAAGCCTTGAGTTCAATTAGATGGATCGGGGAATATCTATTTTGGAGAAAATCGCCTGAACGTTTTCGGGGCTAGCGGTGACAACAGATGGACAATCACACTGGCGGACGGACGGGCAGACGTTTGGCCGTCCATCGATTTTTCGGTATCAATGACCGACAAAACGGTTTTTGGTTAAAGCACGTTCAGAAGTAATTTACTATATATTGCAACAGGATTTATACACTTTTCGTTACCAGAGCTCGGTAATAAAAGTACTTTTGCAACGTTAATCATTTACAATTTTCAAGAAACAGAGCGTTCAGCAAAAATGGCTCCAACACCAATTACTTTACCAACCTTTGATATATATGAGAAAAAAATCAAAGAAAAACGTAAAAATTTTAGAGGAAATAATTGTTTAAAAATTTCATGCAAAATTACGCAAAAACGACTCATGTTTTCAAAAACTGCATGCGCTTAAACCGATCAGAAAATTTTCTCAAAAATTTGCTATTCCCCGATCGATCTGAAGGAACTCGAATTCAAGACCCTGGTAGTTTGAAACGGATATTTTGATTTTGGTGAGTTTGCCTACACAGCAAGAAACCTGAACCAGTTTTTCAAAATTTTTTCAAAATTGGTTCCACATATTTAAATTAAGATAGTATAGAGAACGGTGAAAATCAATGTGCAGGCTTAATGTTTGGTGAAATCCTTGATTTTTCAAAAACTGCAAAAGTTCAATATTTTTTCGGCGTCTTCCTAGATCTACAAAATTAGTGATATTTTTCTGAATGAAATCCATTGCTAAAACACAGAACTTGAAATAAAATCATGTATTTTTTTCGAAACTTTGAGTAGTCTTCGTGTAATCTTTATAAAAGGTCATCTATAATTTTTTAGATTAGAAGTCTATTTTTCACCAACTTTCTGCTTTAAGTGCAATTTATGAAACAAAATTCTCAAAAAGGGCTACAATTTTGTTCTTTAAACGCTTTTCAGGGATAGAGACTTAAAATGTTGAAATTTCATAACTTTCGAAAATTGAAATAGAATGAAATGCGAGACAGTATTGCTATTGTAGCGCCATTAGGTTTATTATTGTAGCGCCAATTTTTATCTAAATTACAATAATACCCAAAATATAATGATAAGTTGACTCGAAGATTCTCAAAGGTCGCAAAATTCTATTGATGCCCGAAGATTGGTAAAAGTTCACAATTTATGAAGCTTTGTGGAGCAAACAATACCTCCGAACAAATACAAAGTTACGCTATTGTACACATTTTCCTTTGTGTCTTTGTCTCATAAAATGCTCTTGAAAGTACTCGTACAAAGAAGCTTTGTGATGCCTTAGGGCGAATGTTGTCTCTTCAAATTATCTCCTTTAAACCTGGATACTGAATACTTAAAGATGCCCTATTGGATGCTGTTTCATCATTGGATATTGATGGTAAACCTTAATACCACGATCCTTAGATTTGATAGGAGTAGAACGGGTGTTTAACAGGAAAAGGAAATTTAATGGATGTTTTATGCCTAGTGAAATACGCCTTTTAAAGCACCAAAAGTTTTATGAATTTCTACAAAAAGCTTTCGGGTTTTATGGTCAGAGGATAGAAGATAACGCGTAATTTGTATTAATTGTAAATAGAGTAAAATCTAAATTCATTTTTATTTAATATAATAAATAAGTTAATTTATAAATGGTTATTTGGCAACATATGCTTTGACAATTTGAGTTGCTTTCAATAATAAATGAGAATTAATTAAATATTTTGGTTACAGGTGAAATAAATTTAAAAATTCTTTTATTTAACCTCAAATTCACCTATGTCTCGGACGTGATTCGAAAACGTTTCTTTTTCAGAACTTTAGAAAACCTGTTCTCGTGAAGCTGACCGTCCGTCTATCCGTATCTCCGTCCGTCTGTGAAACATGTTAGCAGCTCAACCGTTCAGCCGATTTCCTCGAAAATTGATATTCCGCAAGCCATGCGGCTGATGTCGCGGTCTCTTGAATTTGACTACATTGTTCCAGGTATCTTTTCCACAAAGGACATTCAACTTTTCGGCATAAGTAGACTTTGCAACCGTCTTTCCTATTCTCCATTCGTAAAATTGCTGAGGACGTCCCTCCAGTGCGGTCTTCTTCAGGGCTATAGTGCCTCCTGAAGAAGACCGCGATATGTCGGTCGAAACGTCGCCACCTCAGTCTTCGACGCGGCATCACCCGGACAGCCAAGATCATGACTGGCCGCGGAAACCTACGACATCCATGGTCCTTCTCTGATCAGTTGCAAATCGAATTAATCCAACAGTGTGATGAGCTCATTGCCAAGATCTCTTGCCCATTTCATAATGGTTGGGTGCGGTGGGAGCTCATTTGGGCAGTTTTAAACCTCTCGGTAACATTTTGTTTTCAATTCTTGCCCATCTATGGAGAGAAAAATGACTACTGTTCGACGTTTTCTATTCAATAAAAACGACGTTTTTAAAAGCGAAAATATTACTTAGGGATAAGAAAGATTACAATAATAATAATGATAATCCTAAACAACGAAACAATTACTCCTTACCTAAATAAAGGGAAAAAACTACAATGGGACCTATTGTTCCTCCTATTGGAATGAGACTGTTAATAAATCGTAAGGAAAGTTCCCCTCTGTTGCTAAATGTCTTTAAATAAAAATAATGTTCATGAAATATACCGTGTGCTTTAGTACTTAACACGCAATTTTTCAGATAAGTTTTGCATGAAAACTAATAATATGCAATTTCACAATGTCGATATTTTTTATTGGAATCGCAATATTTTAACTCTTTTTAAAAAATAGTGGTTCTAGAAGCGCATATACTTTCTTTCATTAATTCCTTATGCAATTTTCAAAAATTTAGAGTTTAACAAAAATGGGACATGCGACATTTTTACAAGAATATTTTGCTCTATTCGAAAAAAGTAAATAAAATATTCTCCTTAAATTAGTCATTAAGAATAATCTTTTTGAAAATCGATTTTACTTGAAGGAAACATTACGTGAAAATTATTCCTATTTTTCACAAATTGTACTATATGACCTTATTTAAACATTTTTAGAACAGATTTCATAAACGAAAAAATCTCAAACTCAAGCAATGTAGTTTTGCAATGTTGATTTTTGCAAATTCCAAAAATACAGAGTTCACTGAAAATGAAACCTGTGCCAGGTTTATAAGCGTAATTTTCTCTATCCGAAAAAGTTAAAGAATGAAGTTAAATCTGTTTTTGAGAAAATCTTTCCTTAAAAATTACCTATATTTCACGCAAAATTATGCAAAAACTTTTCATAATTTCGAAATATGGATCTTATTTAAAGATGTCTTTGAAGAACAAATTTTATTTAAGAAATGGTTAATATTGTCGCTGTAGGGAAAAGTCGAAAAAAATTTTAACTTTTATAATTTAAAAAAATCAGAGAGTTCATCAAGGAGGAGAGTTCATCGTCCTCTTAAGTGTCCACTCACTTCCCAGTCCAGCACCATTTCTTAAGCATCCTTTATTCTATCTGATAAAAAATCCAAAAAAAATTTTAGCTATTTTTGAGATAATTTTGAAACTTTTTGAGGTTTGCTGTAAAACAACCAAAAATCGAAATATCCATTTCAATTTAAGAGTATCTCAAATCCATCATGATAAAGCGGGGAAATATCAATTTTGGAGAAAATCTGCTGAGCGGTTTAAGCGCTAACGTTCACCACAAACGGCCAGACGGACAAACGAGCAGACGGACAAGCGACCCGACTGACAAACGGCCAGACGGACAACGGCCAGACGGACAACGGCCAGACGGACAACGGCCAGACGGACAAACGACCAGACGGACAAACGGCCAGACGGACAAACGGCCAGACGGACAAACGGCCAGACGGACAAACGTCCAGACGGACAACGGCCAGACGGACAAACGAGCAGACGGACAAACGACCCGACTGACAAACGGCCAGACGGACAACGGCCAGACGGACAAACGGCCAGACGGACAACGGCCAGACGGACAAACGAGCAGACGGACAAACGACCCGACTGACAAACGGCCAGACGGACAACGGCCAGACGGACAACGGCCAGACGGACAAACGACCAGACGGACAAACGGCCAGACGGACAAACGGCCAGACGGACAAACGGCCAGACGGACAACGGCCAGATGGACAAACAGCCAGACGCACGCGATTTTTTTGGTGTCAAGGACCACAAAAGGGGATTCTGACTACACGTGTGAGAGAAAGTAATTTACTACGTACAGGAAATCAAGGAGGAGAGTTCATTATCAACTCTTTTATCAAATTTTCGATATAAGGGCTCCCAACGATCTTTTCTGGCAAAAAATTACCACTTTAGGCTGTAGCTTCATAACACTTTCTCTTTACAATGTTAGTCGTAGTTGAGATTGTAAAAGTACAAATAAAATTATAAAAAAACGCATCGATATCTCGTTTCAATTTCGGTCTCCTGGTGGAGTCGAGATTAAAGCTTTTGCTTTCAGCGTTTGCGGCGGTGGGAGAGCCAGCAACGCAAAGCTCAGCGAGTAGAATGGGCTACTGGCAAAATTGGCTTAAGAAGTTTCGCAGGTGACTTAGCCGCCGAGGCCGGCGAGGGGCGCGGCGGGGGCGGGGTTGCTCGTGGGGCGGGGGCGTGGGGCGTCCGTCAGGCGCCGGAACGGCTGTCTCCCGTTTATTGCACTGGCGCGTCACGTCACGCTGGTATTTACTGTTATTTACGAAATCGGGTCTCAGGAGAAAGCAATAGAAAAGTATGGTATCGTAGTCACGTCACAAACTTTTAACCATCGGAGTGATGGCCTGTCTGAATCAATCAACAGCATGTTTTAAGCTTGTTAAATTCTAAATATATTTATCTTGGAAGCGTTCTTCATTGAAAGTTAGTCACTGAACAAATTTTGAACATTATTCCACCATTGAGCGCGGAAGCTGAAATGTAACAAACATAACTAAAACTATTTGCATTTCTACAATGCGTGCATTTATGCGTATTTTCATTAAGAAATATAAATATTAATTTGTTTGAAATACACTTAATTTTATTTTCTCAATAATTGTGTACTTTGGGTGTAATTTGAATTTTTCTTTGAATTTTTGCTTGTTATGGCTTGTAATATTTTTTCACTCTTACGATACTAAGAAATCAAACTTGATCTTGCAGTAATTATTGTTATGTCGCGCGTATTACGGCGCGCATAAGTATTGTATTTGGCGCGCGAGCATCTAGGCAGCGCCCTCTGGCGGGATCGGCGGCGGCAGCGGCAGGCTGTGGCCACGGTGCGGCAGGCTCGAGGCGAGGAGCGAGTCTCGCCGCCTAGATCGCCCCTTTAAAGGGAGCCGGCCGACATCCCGACAGCAGGCTGGAGAGAGCCCTGAGAGCGCCACAGAGTAGCGGTACGCGCCGAGTCCGGAGAACCAGCCGCCAGATGCATGTCGTCGTGGGGTGACGATTACAGCCAGCATCAGCAGGAAGCGTCCAGAGGCGGACGCGTCGCTAAGCAGGGCATTGGAGATTGCCCGGGATTGGCAATATGGCTTACGTTTTGTAATGAATGGCTTAATAAATTATTGTGAGATTCTTATTTAATGGACATAAGAATTATACTTTTACGAAATACATAGAACATTTTTTTATCATCCGTATTTCTTTTTCTAGGTAAGCAGATTGTGGCGTGCGCTGACTAAGTCAAAGAGACCTAGGAAAAGGGAATTATAAAACGTTATTCGATGTTCCACTGGATGAATGCAGATTAAGAAGACAGATTGCTGAATCGGTAACATTTATATTGATAAGCAACATGCCGACTTTTTTGTAGGAATATTCCAAAAGATTTTTCTTCTAATGCAATACGTGTCACCTAATGAGTGCCTAGAGAAATGAATTATTATAAGTGTTGATTGAGATACATCGATTAGTTGACGAAACATTCGTTTCTTAGAAGTTATGTAAACTTTGGTCTTTGAGGTTAATTCTGCTGTAACGGAGTCTAGAGCCAATGCAGCCTGTGAATGCTTCATAGCGGTGAATTGCAGTAAGCTGTTCTTGCAGGGGTGCTGTGGAAAATCGATAAACGAGAGAGTGAAAGCGAAGCCTTCTTGCACATTCCTGTTTTCTCGTTCGGTTCTCTTTAAACTCAATTAATGAAAAAGAGAATTACTTTTTTCAGGGATGGATATTTCCGTAAGTTTGCAAGAATGTTCAAGTAACTTTATTACGTAACTTCTGATTTTATTTACCACATGAAACGTATATTATTTCTTTTAATATGTTATGCTCATTTTGATAACTTTTTCTTTACCGTTTGACTCAATTTTATGAATAATGTTCCGTATAAATAGGAGAACTGTTTTGTTTACGCCATTGACTGATTAAGAGGTCATTGAAGAAACAGTATATTTAACAAAAAGCGTGGAAATGCCTCTTCTGCTTAATATACATTTTTGGGCTATGTATTTTCTAGTATGTTCTTTTTTATTCTGCTTGAGAGTGGATCAACGACTCACAAAGTCAATTGACTTTCATCTCCTGCAATACAACGCACGTTTCCTAGAACTGTGCCGAGCTCGACCATTCTACTGGTGGGTGATGAGGCCATTGTACACTAAGTGATCAAAATATCCGGACACGTGGCTGAAAATTCAGTCGGGTGTTGGCCCAGCCTTAGTCTTGATAACAGCTTCGCCTCTCGCAGGCATACTTTCAATCACGTGCTGAAAGGTTTCTTGGGGAATGGCAGCCCATTCTTCACGGAGTGCTGCACTGAGGAGAGGTATCGATGTAGGTGGGTGAGGCCTGGCACGAAGTCGACGTTCCAAAACATCCCAAAGGTGTTCTATAGGATTCAACTCAGGACTCTGGGCAATCCAGTCCATTACAGGGATGTTATTGTCGTGTAACGACTCCGCCACAGGTCGTGCAGTATGAACAGGTCCTCGTCGATTGTGTTGAAAGATGCAATCGCCATCCGCGAATTGCTCTTCAATAGTGGGAAGCAAAAAGATGTTTAAAACATCAACGTAGACCTCTGCCGTGATAGTGCCACGCAAAACAACAAGGGGTGCAAGCCCCCTCCATGACAAACACGACCACACCATAACACCACCGCCTCTGTGTCCGGATACTTTTGTTCACATAGTAACGAACCCATCTCTTCGTCATCCTACCTCGAGACTCTGTCTCCTGGCGGTGATGCGGCATCGCCAACAAAACATCGATGTTTAAGAACGTCTACGAACAAAATTAAAACATCGGTGTTTAAGGACATCTAGCAAAAAAATTAATACATCGATGTTAATCGACCCGAAACCATCCATGCTCCTAAACATCGATGTTTTTTTAAAAACTGAGTTAATGACCATTGAAGTTCACGCGGGAGGGAACATTTCTTCATTTTTAATGGAGGTTTAACTGACAAAATAGTGAAAAAAATCATTAGGAGATTTTACAAAACTTGCACTATTTGATTCGATAATTCACTATTTGATTCGAAACATAATATTAGACTTCTTTATCAATGAAAACTAGATTTTATTTAATTTTACTCTCGGTCATTTTGTCTGAACTAATGTGTATATTTGAACATTATTATAAATTTTGTTGGTGAATTTTGTTTTAAACCATTGTCAAAGAATACAAAAAAACTTTAACAATTTCACAAAAACTCTTGCAATGCTGTGAAAACAAAATGAAAGTCACACACTGACCAAGCGATGCTACCTAACGCAGCAAGAAAAACCAAAATAATGTAACATTGCAGAATGTATTGAAAGGTTACGAGGCACACATGGCTGGATTTCCCAAACCAGACACTCTCACAGCACCACAGCTCCTCCAAATTACACAGTAGAGGGTCTCAATGCAGATAGCAAGAAAATGCCTGTCACCGCCGTGAATGCTTCATGCTCGAAGTCCACCATAGCCCCTTCCGCTTTGGCCCACGACTCCACCAGCGTTGTCTCCCGCTGACCGCCCGGCCCTGGGCCCGCCCCGAGTTCAGACCCCGGGCGGGGCTCAGGGGGGCGGCCAGCCGGCTAGCCGGAGGAGGGGCGGACGTAGGCGGGGGGAGATACGACGTCCGTTAAGCTGGCAAAGCCATTTTCAAAAAACACATTTTCTCTATACCCAGAATTTTGTGCTATTTCTGTGCTTTCCAAATATCCAAAAATTAATTTTTTTGCTCCTACGGTTTTTCCAAAAATGGGTGGCTTTGCTGGCTTAATGTTAAGCTGGCATAGCCAATTAGCCAAAACAAATTTTCTTTATACGCAAAATATTGTGCTATTTTTCTGCTTTTCAAATATATAAACATTAATTTTTTTGCTCTTACCGTTTTTCGAAAATTTAGAAAAAACGAATTTTCGAAATGCCCGGCAGGCGCAACAACTACGCGTAAGAAAACTACTCGTAGAAAAAAAACTATCCATCAAAATTAGATTTTCTTGACACAAAAATAACCACAAAACAATTCTCTATCCAACAATGTTGTTTCGAAATATTCAACATTTAATATTCCCTATAAATAATAATTCTTTACACTACTGTCAAGAAACAACACAATTCAAGTCATACAATTCCTCATAAAAACTAAACTACTCAATATTTCGCAATGTCCTTTCCCAACAAACAGAAATAAACATTGTTCTAACAAAGTACACACACGCTGATTTTTTTGCTCTCAACGTTTTTTGAAAAATTCAACAAAACCACTCACGAGTCACCCGGAACAACGCACACTCGCAGGATAAGAAAATCACTCATCAAGGCAAAACTCTAATTCAAAATCAATTTATCCTTACATAACATCAACCACAATACAATACAATATACAACAATATTGTTTTTAACTTTTTTATTTTCGATACTATCGAAGAAAAAATTGTACATCCTTTAACTGGGTACCCAAAAACACACCAATGGAGGCACATCAATCCTACTAAATACTAAAATACTCAACACATCGCATTGGCCTTCCCCAACAAACAAAATCAAACTTCATTCTAATAAACTACGCCAACAATGATTTTTTTGCTCTCATCGTTCTTTTGAAAATTAAACTCAACTTCGTATGAGTGCACGGGAGTGGCGAGACCTCCGGATAACAAAAGCGACGGAAGGAGGAACACATGTGCTAATAAATACTAAACTACTCGACGAATTGCATTGTCCTTTTCCACGAATAACAATGAAATGACCCCGTGTGGTGTCGGGGGTTTTAGTAGAATAACACCATGGGACCTCCCCCTGTCGTAGAAGGCGACTAATCGGAGCAGCTGTCCGCTGTCACTCCCCTAAATACCCTGTAATTCCCACTTTTAACTTGGTGTGTCATTACTTCCACTTACTTGTGGCACACTTCTGTTCTCTGTCCTGTGGGCCAACCTTCCCATCGGCCAACTCTTGTGTTTCTGATCCCGACGCTATTAGGTTTGCGAGGGCTAGGGAGTCGTTTCTATTTTACCCTTCTATTCTAACTCTATTCTTCACTGTCCCCCTTCTCTTCTTCCGTTTCCTTTTAGCTGGCGGTAGCTCAAAAACGCTAGGGGAAGGCGACCCCGAATATAAACCCGGGATGGAGGGTCCTTTAGGATCGACGCTTACGGTGCAGGGGATCGGAGCCCCAGTTCCGGCGGTCGGTGGTGAGCAAGCAGGCCACCGGGCGTCGTCAGCCAGCGACTGCAATGCCACGGGTGCGGATCACTCGGCATCCCTGGCAGATATTGCTACGAGTGATAGCAAACTTCGCGGGACTCGCATGGAAGTTTGCGATTTCAGGGTTGAGGGATCCCTTAAAAACCCTCGTCCAGAAAAAAGTCCTGAGTTAAGAGCGAAAAAAATGAAAACTGGAAGAATCGTAAACCCTGATGACTTCTTTAAGAACACAACAGCAGTACCAAAATACCTTACAGTTAAAAGAAAAGAAGGGAATTTTGAAAAAGTAAGCCCATTTCTAATAGAAAAGTGTATTAACACTTGGGCTGGATCTGCCATAAGAGATATAAAGAAAACTCCAACTGGACTCTTGTTAGAAACATTCAATGAAAATCAAGGACAAAAGTTACTAGAATTGAAGAAAATAGGCACTATCGATGTTGAAGTAAATGCTCATGGCACGTTGAATACTTGCAAAGGTGTAGTAGTTTGCAGTGATTTAGTGAACTGCAGTGAAGAGGAAATAGCTCGAGAACTAGCTTCTCAAGGAGTCATCGCCTGTCGTAGGCTAACAATGAGGCGGGACGGGCAGATAATCCCTTCAGCATCCCATGTCTTGACGTTCAACCGTAGTACGTTACCAGAGAAGATTAAAGCTGGCATTCATCGTCTGAGCGTACGATTGTTCGTTCCTCAACCGATGCAGTGCTTTCAGTGTTTACGTTTTGGACACACAGCATCTAGATGTGCGAGAATCAAAGCATGTCAGTGTGGAAAGCCATTTCATAGTGATGATCCGTGCATAGATCCTAACAAATGCATCAATTGCAGTGAACAGCATTCAACAAGGTCAAGGGACTGCCCAATATACAAGCAGGAAGCAGCAATACAAAAAATAAAAGCCACACAAAAAATCAGCTATCCTGAAGCAAAAAAGCTTGTGTGCCCTGAAAGTAAAGGAAACATCACGTACGTAGAAGCAGTCACTAAAAGCACATCAGTGCCTTCATTAGTAGTAAGAGAATTAATGCCTGCAATAACTCTCTGCATAGAAAAGTATTTTAATGAAATTTATAACAAGAAAAGCCACACGGAAGGATTACATACAAACACTCAATGTGAAATATTAAGTAAAAAGCAATCTTCGGAACCCCCGCCAAATGAGACAGAAATAATTCCAGTGGCTGCCCCCGCAGCTACATCCAGTAAAGGCGAATCGGCAACAGGCTACCGAAGTCGATCGCCCCGTCTTTCAAAATACACCAAGGAGGACTTCCTAAAACAAAAAACTAAGTCATCTACCACCAATCGTCAAGACACGACCACTTGCTCAGAGACAAGCTCGATGGTAAGTGCGGAAAATAACGAATACCAATCCATTGATCCAAGTAAAATCCCCCGCAAGAAGAAAAAGAAGAAAGGATGGCCAAAAGGAAAACCTAGAAAATAAGCCGGACATACCCACCCCATAACAGAGAACTCCATTCCAACTATGGAAAATATTATTCAGTGGAACATCAACGGCTGTATCTCGCACTATTGTGAGCTGAAATTGCTACTGGCTAATTACACGCCAATGTGTCTCTGCTTACAAGAAACGCATTTCAAGCCACAAGACCGTTTCAATTTAAGAGGATACAAGACCTTCCGCAGTGACGTAGAACCTGATAGACGAGCTAGAGGAGGTGTTGCCATACTGATCAGCAACACACGTCCTGTTAGTCGTCTGCAACTCAATACACCTCTACAAGCGGTAGCAGTAACCCTATACCAGCCATTGAAGATGACATTATGTTGCGTATATTTACCAGACGCCTCATGGCAAAATGAAGAACTACAAGATCTGATCGATCAACTACAACCTCCATTTCTTATTCTAGGCGACTTTAATGCCCATAGCACCACGTGGGGCTGCTCTAGAACAAACGATGCCGGTCGAAGAATTGAAGACCTGTTACTTAACAATACATACGTACTCTTAAACACAGGTGCAAGCACTCACTTTAACGCTAGAAATGGTACATTCTCAGCCATAGATCTTTCGATATGTAGTCCAAATCTTGCAACACGTTTGACGTGGAATCCACTTCCAGATCTTCATCAGAGCGATCACTTTCCTCTGTTGATTTCTTCAAACATACGAAAGAACGACGTATATTTACCAAAACGTTGGTGTACCAACCGTGCAGACTGGTCCAGCTTCATTAGACACATAAAACCAATAAATGCCAGTGGAAACACGGAGAGAGACGTTACAGACTTCACCAACTCCGTAATTTCTGCTGCTGGAAAATACATTCCTCAAAGTACTGGTCGCTCATCCAGAATGCCAGTACCATGGTGGAATACGGAGACGAAAGAAGCAATAAGGGAGAAAAGAAGAGCTCTCAACAGATATAGGCGTTCACCAACTCAAGAAAATCTTATTGCTTTCAAGCGTTTGCGTGCACTTGCTCGTAGAAAAATACTAACAGCAAAACGATCAAGTTGGGAGAAATACGTGACAACCATAACCAGGACGACCAAAGTCACAGAGGTATGGCAGAAGATCAGGTCAATCGCCGGGAAAAATGTTTTCAGTCCTATTACATGCATAGAGCATGAAGGGCAACTAATCTGCAACCCAGACGAAATAGCCAACGTCTTTGCCTCTCAATACTCCAAAGTCAGCAACACAAACAGCTATCCTGAAGACTTCTTAGAGAAAAAGCGAGAAGAAGAAGGAAAAATACTAAATTTTGCAACTGATATAGATGAGCCGTATAACGCTCTTTTCACAAGGCGAGAATTACAAGACGCTATAAGTGCAGCTGGAGACACAGCAGCAGGATCAGACAACCTCCCCTACAGCATAATACGTCGGTTACCAGAAGAAATACTCTCCATCTTGTTAAATATATATAATAACATCTGGATACAAGGCAATTACCCCAAATGCTGGAAAGAGGCGATAATAGTTCCACTTTTAAAGGCTGGCAAAGATCCATGGAAACCCGAAAACTATCGCCCGGTATCATTGACATGCTGTCTAGGAAAAATTCTAGAAAAAATGGTCAACACCAGACTAACATGGTGTCTCGAGAGATGCAACCTCCTGAATAAATATCAGTGCGGATACCGACAGCATCATTCCACCATTGACCAGCTAATATATCTGGAAAACGCAATTCAGAACATCTTTATCAAAAGACAACATATGGTTGCTGTATTCTTCGATCTGGAAAAAGCTTTTGATAAAACCTGGCGCTACAACATTCTGAGACAGCTACACAACTGGCAAATCAGAGGAAAACTTCCAAACTTTTTATCAAGCTTTCTTAGTACGAGAACCTTCCAAGTCCGTATTGGGCAGTCCATCTCAGAAAGCCACGCACTAGAGAATGGTGTACCACAAGGTTCTCCATTAAGTGGTACGCTTTTTATCATAGCGATCAACGAGATGTTTGACGGTATAGAAACATCAGTTGGAAAATGCATGTATGTAGATGATATTGCTCTATTTTATTCAGCCAAATCACCGGCAATGATCAAATTGAAAATGCAAAACGCCATAAATACCTTAGAACAGAACGCGGAAAATATCGGCTTCTCATTTGCAGCAGCTAAAACCAAATGCGTCCATTTCTGTAGAAAACGGAAAGGATGCAGAGATCCTCATCTGGCATTAAATGGTGTTCAACTGGCATACAATGAATCGGCAAAATTCCTCGGTTTGATCTTTGACAGACATTTAACTTGGAAACAGCATATAGATTATACCTTGTCTAGATGCAGAGCGGCTCTGAACGTAATACGATGCATTTCGCATATAAATTGGGGAGCAGATAGAGACATCTTACTCCGTCTCTACAAATCAATGGTAATGTCCAAAATAGATTATGGATGCGCAGTGTACTCCTCAGCCAGGAAGTCAAGCTTAAGGAAATTAGATCCTATTCACAACGCAGGCCTCCGTTATGCATCTGGAGCGTTCCGCACTAGTCCTTCCTTAAGTCTATATTGTGAAACCAGTACCATGTCGCTATATCATAGACGACAAACACTACTACTCAGATATAGATCAAAAATGCTGTCACTGCCAGAGCATTTGAACCATTCATTGATGACTCGACCTAACTTGGCATATATTTACGATCGAAGACCTACTGCCACTCGTCCAGCCAACATCCGTGCAATTGAAATAACTAGATGTTATAACATCGTTCTACCATCGGTTTTGAAGTATAAAACCTATGAAGTTCCACCTTGGACGCTGAAACTGCCAGATGTTCGACTCGACACAACCAGTGTAAAGAAAAAAGAATGCCTTCCAGCAGAATTAAAAATCGGATTTAAAATAGTTCTCGAAGAATACATCGCAAATCACACAATCATCTACACCGATGGATCAAAAACCAAAAATGGGGTTGGAAGTGCATTTGTAACGGAAGGCATATCAAAAGCATGGACTCTTCCCCTAGAAGCGAGTGTGTACACAGCTGAATTGTTTGCAGTATTGCAAGCTTTGCGATATTGTGAAACTCTAAGCCCAAGAAGATTTGTCATCTGCACAGACTCGCTCAGCTTCCTTAACGCCATAGACAGACGCCTACCTGTGGACCCGATGCTTCAAATGATACTTCTATCATGTCATAAATTAAGTCAGAGAGGAGCATCAGTCACATTCATTTGGTGCCCTGGGCACATAGGTATTTGAGGCAACGAAGAAGCTGATTCTGCAGCAAGAAATGCCGCAAACAAACAATTAGAAATTAATACGGAAATACGACCTCAAGACGCAAGAAATGCCGCTTTAAAGTGTGTTTTCAGAGCATGGCAAACCACATGGAATAGCATTGAAACGAAATTGAAGCCGATCAAGCAAAGCGTGAATAAATGGCCAGCACACGTCAGCTACACTCGAAGAGAACAAGTGTGCCTTACCAGGCTAAGAATAGGCCACACAAGAATAACATCTTCATTCATGCTGAAGAATGAAGAACCACCTGTCTGCGACTGCGGTGGAGTTTTAACAGTGATGCATATACTAACGGACTGCGTGAATCTCGTAACAATCAGAGACAGATGTGAAATGAAGGGGGATCTGAAGGAGGACCTAGGAACGGACACAACGGCGACTGGCAGGACGTTAAAATTCCTGAAAGAAGCAAATCTGTTTCATAAAATTTGAAATGTAACTGTAAATTGTACTGTAAATGTAACTGTAATTGTATATGTGACATTTTATAATAAACAGTAAAAAGGCTAAAGGCCTTAGTTGCCAAGCCTTCAAACATTAAAAAAAACAATGAAATGTTTTTCTAATAAACTACGGCAACAATGATTTTTTTGCTCTCATCGTTCTTTTGAAAATTAAACTCAACCTCGTATGTGTGCACGGGAATGGCGCGACCTCGGGATAACAAACACGACGGAAGGAGGAACTCATGTCCTAATAAATACTAAACTACTCGACTAATCGCATTGTCCTTTTCCAAGAATAACAATGAAATTTTGTTCTAATAAACTACGGCAACAACGATTTTTTTGGTCTCATCGTTCTTTTGAAAATTAAACTCAACTTCGTATGAGTGCACGGGAGTGGCGGGACCTCCGGATAACAAAAGCGACGGAGGGAGGCACACATGTCCTAATAAATACTAAACTACTCGACGAATTGCATTGTCCTTATCCACGAATAACAATGACATATTGTTCTAATAAACTACACCAACAATGATTTTTTTGCTCTCATCGTTCTTTTGAAAATTAAACTCAACTTCGTATGAGTGCACGGGAGTGGCGAGACCTCCGGATAACAAAAGCGACGGAAGGAGGAACACATGTCCTAATAAATACTAAACTACTCGACGAATTGCATTGTCTTTTTCCACGAATAACAATGAAATGTTTTTCTAATAAACTACACCAACAATGATTTTTTTGCTCTCATCCTTCTTTTGAAAATTAAACTCAACCTCGTATGTGTGCACGGGAATGGCGCGACCTCGGGATAACAAACACGACGGAAGGAGGAACTCATGTCCTAATAAATACTAAACTACTCGACAAATCGCATTGTCCTTTTCTAAGAATAACAATGAAATATTGTTCTAATAAACTACGGCAACAATGATTTTTTTGCTCTCATCATTCTTTTGAAAATTAAACTCAACTTCGTATGAGTGCACGGGAGTGGCGGGACCTTGGGATAACAAAGGCGACGGAAGGAGGAACACATGTCCGAATAAATGCTAAACTACTCGACCAATTGCATTGTCCTTTTCCAAGAATAACAACTAAATGTTGTTCTCATAATCTACACCAACAATAATTTTTTTGCTCTCACCGTGTTTTGTAAAATTAAACTCAACCAAGCATAGGTGCTCCGTAATGGCACACCGTGCCGAATTACGAAGACACTATTCCAACCCAAAATATACTTCAAAATTCAGATGTCTTTACAAAGCATTAACATCATACATTGCACTACGCAACAGTATTGTTTTCAATTTTTTGACTTTCGGTACTATCCTATATGGATAACAATCTAATTCGCTACACTGAGTTTACAAAAATCCATCGATGGAAGCACATAAATCCTAATACATACCAAACTACTCCACAAATTGCATTTTCCTTTTTGCTACAGTAAGAAGGAAATACTTTTCTAATAAATAACACCAACAATGATTTTTTTGCTCTCACCGGTGTTTGGAAAATTAAACTCGACCTCCCATGTGTGCACCGGAATGGCAAATAACAAAGACACTATTCCATACGAAATTATTTTTTAAAATTTAAGTGGTTTTCCAAAGCATCAACAACAATATAATGCACTACGCAACAGTATTTTTTTCAAGACTTCCGTGTTTTGTCTTCCGATACTATCCATAAAAAAATTCTATTTTATTACACTGTGAATCCAAATACCCACGGATGGAAGCACATAAATCCTAATGAATACCGAAGTACCCCACAAATTGCGTTGTCCTTTTCCTACACTAAAAACAAAATGCTATTCTTAGAAACTACACCAACAATGATTTATTTGCTCCCACCGTTTTTTGGAAAATTGGCCTAACCACGTATGTGTGGACCGGAATTACGCGCCCCGCCGAATGACAGGAACACTAGTCCGAGCAAAAATATTCTTTAAAATCGAAACCAAATTCGAATTCGAAATGAAATTCGACAATTCACAGTGAAGATCAGGAGTTCATAGCGAGTGTAATAGAGGCAGGTGATTCATCTACTGGTTACTACGACAAAAGGCATAGAAAGAGCAGCGGCATACATTGGTGTTGGAGTAACTAGCATTAAAACAATTCGTAAAGAAAATGTTACACCGAATGAAATAAGTGCTGTCACGATTTTATGCGTAATTAGAAATGCTCTGTGATTTTTACGTCCGTGAAAAGCAAGTGCGCACGTTAACGAAAATGCAGCCTATAATTAAAGAAAAGATAAATTTTCCTTGGGGAGAAAAGTCACTTTGGATGTGAATGGAACATATGGAATACAGATGGAGGTATAATTCAAAACGAAAATTTTTGGTCGAGAGAGCAGATATTGTAGATTGGAGAACAAGAGATCTCATCCAAATGAGGATGTTAGGGAAAGAAGGCCGTCAAATAGTGTATTGACGAGAGATGGATAGACAACAACTTTGTATTAAAAAAGTGCTGGCACCATAATGATATAATTGGCATAACGGCAAATATAAGTGTATCAGACTAATTGCAGTTCATGCTGGTTGAAATAATGGTTTCATTAACCTTTTAAATACTAACGGGGAAAAGTTTTCCCAGAGCATTTCAACCCTGCCGTACCAATGGGGTCTTTTTCGCTTGACCTCCAGAGGCGCGCGACAGCTCTTATCTATCGCTTGCTGACGGGTGAAAAGCAGCTGCGCGGCGATTCTCACGTTTGGAGCTCCGGCCTACGTCATCCGGCAGGGATGTGTTGATGGAGGACTGTCTTCACGCGCGAAGACGGAACGTGGTCCACTGTGACATTTCATGCTTTTACAGTGCGCCGCAGTTCCAGAAACATTGGAGACCATTGAACCCCAGAAAATCTTCGTCGGGAGACGCCGCTCTAACGACAACTAAATAATATCACATAACACAGTAAGAACAGAAGAGATGATTTCTGTATGTAGTTTATAACGGAATTTGTGTTAAGTATGGCATATACATATAACTTCCTCAAAATTTCTTCCGTAATATTTTATTTTAACTTCGTATGTAATAAACATTTGTGCCAGAAAGATATTTTTCTACAGTAGCAGATAACAATAGGGTAAAATCAAGTATATATCAGTGCAATAAATATATTGCTTTTATATTTTGTTATGTATTGTATTGTATTATTTGCAATGTCCTAATATTTTATTGTATTGGCATAAACCAATGACGTGGTTCCATATAAATATCTCTCCAGCCTATCAAAGCATCTCTTAGGGTCTTGTACTTATAAGTAGCACTTCACTGTATACTATCTCGCGTCACACACCACGGTCATAACAAACTCGCCTCGGCCCACGTTTCTCACGGGAGATTGCAATCGTATTCTGCTAAGAGTTTCTGATTGTGCTTAAGTCGTGTGTTTTTGAAGTAAAAATGGCTCGTCGAAAAATATCGCTAACAACTTGCGAAGTTGAGTAAATTTTTTAAGTGTCAGTGACTATACCTCTATGTCCAGTCTCGAAGATGATCCAAGCTAATTTACTTACACATTATTTTCAGCTGCGATCGAACTGTCCATTTTTGTACATTGATTCCGTTCAAGACCCTAAACCTCTACGATTTAGGTTTCCCCACGGTGTACGAAAAAGACTTCTTACGAATTTAAAATAAAATTAAAGAAAATAAAATATGATTTTCATTTTTGGAATTGATTTTTATATTTTTATTTTCGCAAACCACTTTAAAAAATCTTAAAAAATTATACTTTTCATAGATTTATATAAATCCAATATCCTCAAAAACTACTTTAAAAATATTGAAAATATTTTTTCGAAACACAACTTTGAAATTATTTTCCATAAAGTATTGTGCAGGTCTTTTTACAACTGGGAAATATTTTTTTTAAATTTTGAAACATTCTAAGTATATAGGCATTTTAAAAATCAAATGCGGAAAAATTCGTTTTGCACGCAGAGGGAGTGGAGTAAAAAATGAAAATTAGTAGGAAAAAATGAAGAGAATAATTGTTGTTATGCTGTGTAAAGATATTTAAATTTTGAAGGATACTTTTGCTTCGAATAGTGTCATGGTTATGTTTAATTTTCAAAAAAAATGGTAAGAGCAAATAAATCATTGTTGGTGTAATTTATTAAAACAATATTCCATTATTATTCTTGGAAAACGACAATGCAATTTGACGAGCAGTTTAGTATTTATTAGGACATGTGTGCCTCCTTCCGTCTTCTTTGTTATACCGAGGTACGCGCCATTCTGGTGCACACATACGAGGTTGAGTTTAATTTTCAAAAGAACGATGAGAGCAAAAAAATCATTGTTGGTGTAGTTTATTAGAACAACATTTACATGTTATTCTTGGGAATGGACAATGCAATTGGTTGCGTAGTTTAGTATTTATTAGGACATGTGTGCCTCCCTCCGTCGTTTTTGTTATCCCGAGGTCCCGCCACTCCCGTGCACATATACGAGGTTGAGTTTAATTTTCAAAAGAACGATGAGAGCAAAAAAAACATTGTTGGTGTAGTTTATTAGAACAATATTTCATTGTTATTCTTAGAAAAGGACAATGCGATTTGTCGAGTAGTTTAGTATTTATTAGCACATGTGTTCCTCCTTCCGTCGCTTTTGTTATCCGGAGGTCACGCCACTATGGTGCACACATACGAAGTTAAGTTTAATTTTCAAAAAAACGATGCAAGCAAAAAAATCATTGTTGATGTAGTTTATTAGAACAACATTAAATTGTTATTCTTGGAAAAGGACAATATAATTGGTTGAGTAGTTTAGTATTTATTAGGATTTGTTTGCCTCCATGCGTCTTTTTTTAAAATTTTCAGTATAATGATTTAGATTTTTTTATAGATAGTATCGAAAGTCAAAGATTTGAAATTAATACTTTTGCATAGTGTATTGTATTGTTGTTGATTCTGTGATAAGACATTTTATTTTTGAATGATATATTTCCTTCGAAGATTGTTTTTGTTCTTGGCGGAGTTGCCCTATCTTGCGCCACATACGTGTCATTTTGTTCAATTTTTCGAAAAACGGTTAGAGCAACAAAATCATTGTAAGTGTAGTTTATTAGAATGAAGTTTGATTTTGTTTGTTGGGGAAGGCCAATGCGATGTGTTGAGTATTTTAGTATTTAGTAGGATTGATGTGCCTCCATTGGTGTGTTTTTGGGTACCCAGTTAAAGGATGTACAATTTTTTCTTCGATAGTATCGAAAATAAAAAAGTTAAAAACAATATTGTTGTATATTGTATTGTATTGTGGTTGATGTTATGTGAGGATAAATTGATTTTGAATTAGAGTTTTGCCTTGATGAGTGATTTTCTTATCCTGCGAGAGTGCGTTGTTCCGGGTGACTCGTGAGTTGTTTTGTTGAATTTTTCAAAAAACGTTGAGAGCAAAAAATCAGCGTGTGTGTACTTTGTTAGAACAATGTTTATTTCTGTTTGTTGGGAAAGGACATTGCGAAATATTGAGTAGTTTAGTTTTTATGAGGAATTGTATGACTTGAATTGTGTTGTTTCTTGACAGTAGTGTGAAGAATTATTATTATTTATAGGGAATATTAAATGTTGAATATTTCGAAACAATATTGTTGGATAGAGAATTGTTTTGTGGTTATTTTTGTGTCAAGAAAATCTAATTTTGATGGATAGTTTTTTTTCTACGAGTAGTTTTCTTACGCGTAGTTGTTGCGCCTGCCGGGCATTTCGAAAATTCATTTTTTCTAAATTTTCGAAAAACGGTAAGAGCAAAAAAATTAATGTTTATATATTTGAAAAGCAGAAAAATAGCACAATATTTTGTGTATTAAGAAAATTTGTTTTGGCTAATTGGCTTTGCCAGCTTAACATTAAGCGAGCAAAGCCACCCATTTTTGGAAAAACCGTTGGAGCAAAAAAATTAATTTTTGGATATTTGGAAAGCACAAAAATAGCACAAAATTCTGGGTATAGAGAAAATGTGTTTTTTGAAAATGGCTTTGCCAGCTTAACGGACGTGGAGATACAGCGACGGCGTGGTGGTGGTGGCAGCGGCGGTGACGGTGTGATGTCGTCGTGACGTCATCGGTGTCGGCGGCGAGGGTAGCTGGTTGCAACCTGGCCGGGCGGCGGTGGAACCGCCACATGCATCGAGGCGCGGGGAAACAATGATCAATTAATGTCTTAATTCATTCATTAATTAATTGCTTGATCAATTAATTAATTAGTTGTTTTTTTTAAGTGGGACGCGCGAACTTTGGAGTTGGCGCCCCCATAACACACTGGTGTAGCATGGAACTCCCATAATTTGGCGGGAGTACCACAAAGAGTGCCCAGGTGGGCGGAAGTCGCAGGAACATGTCCGCGCCGACCAAAATGTGCTAACAACCATCGAACACAAATTATGATGTTAAAGAAACATGAGCTTCTAAAAGTCGATGTTAAATGAATTTGTAAGAACATCGATGTTTTTTAATTCATCGACATCGATGTCGCACCCCTATCTCCTAGTCTTTCCGACCGCCTGAAGAATCTACTTCTTTTACCACTGATAAGATGAAAGAACACTGTGAATAATATTAAATTCAATGAGAGTTTGTGAGAAGTAAAATACACACTGTTTGAAGTGATAGGATTTTCGAAGGCAAGTAGTTTACTCCCGATTTTCGAAAATTTAACAATTATTTTAAGAAATATTTAAAGCCTATTTTGTCCAAATGAACCGTAATAAACCTTTACGAAATACCGCAATAAACATTTGATAATACACAATAAACGTATTACTTGCAAATATCAAAACCGGTATCAGTTAAGTGATGTGGAGAGTATATTCAGTCCATAATTGCGAAAGTGTTGCCGGCGCAGGAGTTTGGGCATGAACTGACCTCTAAATTATGTCCCATACATGTTCAATGGAATTCTTGTTGAGAGATTTGGGTGGCCAAATCATTATCTTCAATTGTCCAGTATATTCTTTAAACGAATCACGTAAAGTTTATGGCCCGGTGACATCGCGCATTGTCATCCATAAAAATTGCATTGTTGTTTGGAAACATGAAGTCCATTAATGGCTGCAAATGGTCTCCTAGTAGGTTAACCTAACCATTTCCAGCCGATGTTCTGATCAGTTTGACCAGACAACCAAATCCATTCCACGTAAAATCAGTCCACACCATTAAGGAACCACCATTATTTTGCACAGTGCCTTGTTGACAACTTGGATCCATGGATTTATGGGGTCTATGTCCTATTCAAACCCTACCTTGCCAACTGAAATCCACGGTTTCCCCGTCGTCTAGGGTCCAACCGATGTGAGCTGAGGAGAGGCGCTACATACGATGTTCTGTTAGCAAAGACACTCGAGTCGGTCTTCTGCTGACGTAGCTCATTAAAGCTAAATTTCGCCACACAGTCCTAACGGATAATGAAATCTTAGGCTTCCGCCGCCAGAGTTTAGATCTCGGTTGTCCGGGTGACGTCGCGTGCCAGGCTGTGCAGCCGACGTTTCGACCATCATTTCTCGGACTTCTTCAGGGCTGGTCTGCGCTGGTGTAGTCCGCGCTCGGGTATATGATGCATCAGGGGGGGCGAGTAAGATTGGCTGAAACAGCAGGCCAATCAGAAGGCCGCCCGTCAATGGCGGGGGAGGGTGTAATGCCGGGTGGTTCGGTGTGTGATCGGACTGCGCGGAACCGTCCGGAATCTGGTGGTAGGGAGCGGTCTGGAATCGGACGGCGCAGGCAGGGACGAGATTGGGATAACACTTATCAACAAATAAGTTCATCGTACGTACCACAAAGATTCCTGTGGTTATTTCATACAGTGTTGCTTGTCTATTAGCACTAGTAATTCTGCGAAAACGCCGCTGCTCTCGGTCATTAAGTGAAGGCCAACGGCCACAGTGTTGTCCGCGGTGGGAAGTTATGCCTAAAATGAGATATTCGCGATACACTCTTGACTCTGTGGGTCTCGGAATATTGAATTACATAATGATTTCCGAAATTAAATGTCTCGTGCGTCTAGATCGACGTTCAAAGTTTGTCAATTCCTGTTGTGATGCCATAATCACGTCAGAAACCTCGAGTACAAATGAAATCTCTGCCAATGCACTGCCCTTTTATGCATTTTGTATGCGATAATACTGTCAGATCTATATTTGTAAATTGCTATCACATGAATTTTCTCATCTCAGTGTGTAACTGTTATTGAATTGAAAATATTTACTTTTCCTTCATGATCATTTGGTAAAGTTGCGGATACATAAGTTGGAAGGATTTTTTAAATATTTCCTGATAACTTTTCTAGCAATGCATTAAAGAATTTAAAAGTGGAAGTGTACTTCCAAATTTCTATCTTTTTAAGTTAATTTCCGTTGTATGACAGAGTGAACTATATTGAATTTTTGGAGATACATCTGTGAGACGAAATATACAAAAAAATTAATTGTTAATATCTAAATTATCAATTTGACGCCAGCATTTTAACTAAATACAAGAAAGAGACGTCAAATACGATTTGTTAGAGATTTTATATTGTGTATGTACTTGGCACAACGTCCCGTGAACGGGCTCAGGCCTACCGGCGACGTCCCTGCCTCGCGGCCATGGGTTAAGAGGGTACGTGTGGTTAGCACGTAAACACCCCACGCCGAATTCCGGTCTTCTCAACCTAAGAAGTGAATTTTCTCGTCACACAGCAACATATACTGGGACATTGCAAGGAAAACGCACACTTTAGTCTTGCCTCGACCGGGAATCGAACGCCGGATCGCGTCTTGAAAGCGAGCACTCTGACCAAGAGCTGCCACGAGGCTGAGATTTTATATTAAGCAATTTAAAATCTCCGTATGCAATGAATAAACAGGTCGTTTCGGTTTTCCTCCAAATAATTGTTGAAGATAAAAGAGCTTGCAAATTTATGACCACGTTCTTGCGAGCTGGTATTCTTTACTATAATTTACTGTCAGTGTTTGAATTGTCACTTCTGCTTGATGGTGTAATGCAGACACATCTCACCGTATTAGGTGGCGTTTGTAACTATCCTTTAGTAAGATCTGAGACTGCGCCAATAGAGACTAACATGAATGAAGAGAGCTAATGTATTATTAAGTAAGTACCACGATACGAAATGAGGACACAGCGGTTGTGTCACCGCATGACGTAGAAATTCTCTCAATGTGAACTGATGCTTTTCGTAATCTGAAAAGAGTATGCCCATAGCTGAAGATTCTTCATTTTATTTGTTATAGAAGCCGCTAAAATGACGTCTTGTCTGTCCGGGTGACGCCGCGTCCTTGGCTGAGAGGCCGATGCTTCGCCTGTGCGGCGGCGTCATCCGAACGGCCAAGAAGACACGAAAGCTTACGCTTACCCGTCACACAATGAGTCTGTGTGTGCGCTGGAGCACTCACCCGGTAGATGCCGTAGATGAGCAGCAGCGAGGTGAGGACGCCGCTGGACGCGCACGACAGCCACACCGCCGACAGCGTCAGCGATGCTGGAACACAACACACGTCGGTAGCGTCACGAGGAGTGTTCGGTGATTAGCAGATGATTGGCAGCCTCCATTGATTGATTGATTGATTGATTGTTCGTAATTCCGGGCGCGTCAACTACAAAGGTCATTAGTCCCGTAATTGTAGTGCGTGTTTTTTCGTGAGGTGGCGGTGATCTTTTCCCCGCTGGATGGAGAGATCCGGCGGCGACCTACTATCGACTAGCGGGGTTGTCCCCTCAACCAGATATCTCCCACCAGCGGGGCACCGCCCCAGCCGGGACAAGCTCGCAGCTCCCCACCCGACCGCTCTCCCGGCATGTGTGGTAGTGTAGTGCATGTTAGTGTAAGTGAGTGTGTAAGAGGAGAGGATAGGACAAGGAAGAGGAACGAAAGATCGCGCGCGGTCCATAGCCCGTTTGTTAGGGTACTGCTCCGGCATTCGCCTGGTATTGATCGGAGAAACCACGGCCGCTAGAATGCTCCTCCAGACAGCGACTGAATTCGACCTAGCTGACAAGCAGCCCCGAGGTGAGGATTCTTTGAAAATGTCCATTCTTTGATGGATTTGCGTAAGAATGATTGACAACTAATAGAGCCTTGAGATGTAATGTGACTTCTAGCACCGAGAGAGCACAGAGAGAGGAACGCTTCGAGCGTTGCAACCAGGTCACCGCTGAAATTGAAAACGGGAAAAGAAAAACATACAACAAACTGTGCTCATTGGGCACGTTTTGGCGAAATTGGGTTAAGTACTGAAACTACTAGTTAAATACCTATATTTTAATTTAGTAAAACGACCGAATTCGTGTTGCCTCTTTAACGATAAAAAGAACTTTGGGAAATACAGCTGAATCGGCTTAATATAGCTTACGGCGCAGGTATCTAATGCTTATTTTCTCCCAACTAAGGTTTTTGACTTAAGAACTTTTACTCCATGACCACAGAAATATTTTGGCAGTTGATTGTTGGACACTCAGGAGAGATGGCCTTCAAGCTTAGTACAGCCGAAAATCTAATTCGCATATATATTTTAGGCAAGTAAACATCATTACAACTAAAATGTAATGCGTCACTGTCAAAAATATTTATCATGCAATTACGTAAAAATCATGAGTGTCGGAAAAGTTCTGTAGAAGGACATGAAACCAGGACAGTAAAGTCAGGAACAATCCCCCTTTGTTTATGTTTTAACATAAATATACTTAAATTTTGTTGCCCATTATTACATGCAGGCAATGATTTGTATTTAGTCATGATGATGGGAACCGGAGACATGGAAGGGAAGACAGAAGAACCTGAATGAAATCTGTAACAAACTTAACACCTCCCTTGTAATTACCTGTTTGACTGCGTTTCTATGTACCTGCTTCAATTATGTTACTGTTCAACATTTCTGTAATCTGTTGCGGCTGTAAACACCCGGTTCGAAAGCGCGCCAACCAGGCAGCGCTCGACAGCGAGCGAGACAACTAGAAATGGCAGCGAACCATGGAAGACGCTTGCAAATAGGCAGCAAGCGAACGCTCGGCGAGTCTTCACCCCAGGAGAGTGTCTGCGACGCCGAGGACGTTATAAGCCGGCGCCGCCACCGCCGAGACGGTTCAGAGATTGTTGAAGTGCCCGAGTAAAGATTGTAATATTGTGATAGTGTGTACGAACCGGCTAGTATTTTGGTATTCTGTCTTTTGTTACTTTGGTGGACTGTGCAAGTGTTTGGGACATCTCGCGGCATAATCGGTAACTTGGCTTATTTAACGGTACATTCTCTTGGGTTACCGGGTCAATACATTTGTTGAATAGAAACTGTGTGAGTGTGAAATAAAAACCTGTTTCACGAAGTCCTATTGTTTTTTTGAACATAACATAATCTTTGCTCGCATTGTGTATTTTTTGTAATTTAATTATTTCTTTACTGCGTGCTCATTATTTTTTCTTCTCGTATTATAGTTTTAGTTCTTCAAATTTTTTAATTTTTGTCAAGATTATTCTTCTTCCTCCACAAGATCTAATTGTTTTAAAACAACTTAAATAGGAGACCCAGCCGTCTGGAACATGAAGCCAATCGACAGGCACGCTGGTAAAAACAATATGTAAAATGTTTCCGATAAGAAGAGAAAGTCAGAAATAGTTTTTGAGGCAGAGAAGATACCTGGAGTCGAGACTTGGTGGAGAACTGTTGGTTGTTGCAGACAGAGACGGCGAACACAATGTCGGTCGCACACACTCAAAGTAAGTTTACGAGTTTATGAATTTTTTCAAGTGACATCTTAGTGAAAAGTCGTGTTGTATTATTAATAGGATCATATGTATTGGTAAAATTGTGTACGCATTGGAAGAAGAGGAGTTAACTAAATAAAAAGACGCCAGCTACGGGAAGCAAGTAAATTTTCAAAACTTCTTGCATGGAGGTCAGGTTTTTTACGTAAAGAAATATTAAAGTGTAAATTTTAAAGATGGGCAGTTGACAAATTTTACACTTATGGGATGAATGGAAATATTAGTTATGTTTTTCAGGGTACAACGCATTAGAGGACATGTGTTTAGTAGGTTGTAGTATTGTCATCATGATATTTGGTGTGTAATATTAGCCGTGAAACGTGTTTCAAGCCAAACGTTAATGAAATATTTCATAAGTATTACAAGTTTTTTTTTCGATTAGACACTAGCTTCACTACTGCAGTAAATTACATGTCTATGTTGTTATTGCTTTGCTAATCACTTCCCGTTATATTAATATTTAAGACCCTTCCAGACTCAGGATCGTCGACTAACAACAAAATTATCTATTTTTACCAATATATTATATGTAAATATATTAGAAAAACAAATGTGATCGCCGATCGTATGCCTTCTCGTAAAACCTGTCGTTAATAGTTCGCTAAACTAAGTCATAGGTGGTGCATTAGGTTCACGAGGTCACAATAAGTGTGGAAAGTATATATAAATGAGCATTAGTTCCGTAAGTGTTGTGCATGTTTTCCTCCGGACGGTGGTAGTGGTGATCCTTCCCCGCTAGATGGCGAGATCCGGTGCCGACCTACCATCGACTATCGGGGTTTTCTCCATCAGCGGGGCACCGCCCCAGCCGGGACAAACTCTAAGCTCCCGACCAGTCTCCCGGCATGTGTGGTAGTGTAGTGCCTCTTATCGTACGTATGTGAGTGTAAGGGGTGAGGATAGGACAAGGAGCGGGAAGGAAATATAGCAAGCGGTCCGTGGCCCGATTCTCAGGGTACTGCTCAAAGAAACCACGGAAAAATACCGATCAGAGCAGCCGGCCGCTAGAATTCTCCTCCAGACAGTGACTGAATACGATATAGCTGACAAGCTAGTGTCGACAATCCTTCCACCGTCGGGACTCGAACCTAGGACCTTCCGGTCAGAGGGACTGCAGTGACATGAGTTGATGCACTGCCCCACCCCTCCCGGTTTGCCTTGAAGAAAACTCTTGTGCTTTTCAGTCATGCATATTCTGTCACAAACAGTAAGATTCATGCTGGAGCACTAGAATGTGCAACCGTGTGGGTAAATTTTCTTTGGCATTATAAAATGTCTTTCTTCTGAATCCTGAAGTGGAATAGCCGCCGAAATAATTGACACTTCTCACAAGTCTTAATTTCAAAAGACAATGATGTGGATGTTAAATTTCTTTGACAGGCCAAGTGCATGGATTTTCACAAAAATAGTTCGCAATTTGTGTGATGTAGGCTCGAAAATCTTGTTTCATCTACAACTTTACTAAAGCTCTTAATCATATGACAGGCCATTATTGCACAAACGAAACCATTAATTCGCCTATTCACGTTTTGTAGCATTGCAAACGAAATGCATTAGGTTTGGTTTTTTCATTCCCAACCCACAAAGAGGGTCTATTTTGCCTTTGTCAGAACTTCATTCAGCACACACGAAACATTTCGCAAATGTGACACGAGGAGTCATGCAAAGAGAAATCATCAATCAACTACATACATGCAGAGCAGATAATGCGACTTCAACTCTCATGTGGATCATGGTATCTCCAGATTTCCACTAGTGATACAACCATTGAAAGTGGATAATATATATTAAGGTTTACGATTATGTGTTGAATTAGTTTGCAAGGTCGGGAATTGTTTAGCATAATTATTACAGTTATATTTTGTTGCAAAATTTTCCTATAGGCTATTCCTTGAGGTGCGCTCTGAGACATTTCTCCCGGTGCGAAGGAACGAATGAAGAAAAGTGCGCCAATGGACATCACTGACTGACGCATGAAAACATTCAGTTGTATTGCCAACAGTGGCTGTCCCTTCGGTCCTAAGCCCAACTTGTCCCAGGAGTTTTTCAGGAGCATTAATATGCCAATTTCTTTGCAATGCTCGTTCGTTTAGTGTACGTGTCACACGCGCAGCCATTCCGTCCTCGGCTGCCCGTCGTCGTCGTCGAATGAGTCCGGCGCGTGAGCCCTCGTGTGGCCTCCCGCGCCGCCCCACCCAGCGCCGCCCCGCCCCGACCCGCCCCGACCCGCCCCGACCCGCGCCACCCCACCCCACCCCGCACCCCCACGCTCCGCGCCGCCCCGCCCCGCGCCGCGCGGAGAGGGCCATAAAACCCGGCGCACTGGGCCGAGGGCGGACGTCGCGGCGCGGCGCTTCGATTTCTGTCGCGGCGCGCGATAAAAAACAGCGCGAGTGGCATCAGTGGACAGCGGCCCGCTTGCCGATACGTCGCGCCAGGGGCGAGCGGCGGAGGGGAAATTAGAAAGGGGGAAAAGCGTTAGAGGGAAAGAAGGAAGGGGAAAGTAGGAAAGTGGGAAGGGGAATGCACGGGGGAAGGGGGAAACCAAAAAAGGATGTGGAAAGGGGAGGGGAAATGGGAACGGGAAAGAGGAATGGGGAAAGGGGCATTCCATAAATTACGTAACGTAAATTTTGAGAATTTTAAATGCCCCACTCTCCCTTGTAACGCACTTCTCTATCTCTATGTAACGTTGCCTCAGGCCCCTTCCCTCCCCCTTTAGCGTTATATAATTTATGAATGATGTCAATGGGGGAATGGGGAAGGGGGACGGGGAAAGGGAGGGGAAAGGGGAGGGCAAAGGGGCAGAGAGAAAAGGGAACAGGAAAGAGGAATGGGAAAAGGGGGAAAGGGAATGGGGGAGAGGAAAGGGAGGGAGAAAGGGCAAAGAAGAAAGGGAGGGGGAAAGGGGAAAGAAGAAAGGAAGAGGGAGGGAAGAAAGGGAAAGAAGAAAGGTTCAAGGTAGGGAAAAGGGGCAGAGTGAAAAGGAAACGTGAAAGAGAAAAGGAGAGAGGGGGAAAGAGGAAAGAGGTAAGGGGAAAGGGAGTAGGAAATGGGGAAGGGGAATGGGGGAACGAGGAATGGGGCAGGGGAAAGTGGAAGGGGAAGGAGAAAGTGGAAGGGGTGAGGGGGAAGGGGAGTCGCCGCTGGCGCGTGTCGCAACCGTCCGTGGCTGCAAGGGAGGGACGAGGCGGGAGCCGCGAAGGCGGGGGGGAAGGGAAGGGGCGGTGCAAGTGGGAACGCGCGTGGGCGCCGGAGGCGCCGGATGGGAAGCGCCAGGGTGGAAATGAGGCTGCGAGCGGCGGGGGCTCAAACGCCGGCCGAGTTGGAGGTGCAGGCGGATGTCGAGCGAGCAGCGGCGGTGGGCGGCGGCGGGGGACAGGTGGCGCGAGGGGCAATGAGCGGGGCGCGGGACGGAGGCGAGGGCAGAGTGCGCGCGGAGGCGGGAGCAGGAGGTGTGGAGGCAGGAGAAAGCTGGTGACGTGGAAGGATAGAGCGGAGGGTGAAGGCAAGAGTGGAGGCGCGGATGGTGGCAGAGACGGAGAGGAAAACGTGGGAGTGGGATGAGCGGGCGAAGAGACAGGTCGAAGGACAGATTGACTGATTCATTGATGATTCGTGATTCTGGGCGCGTCATCTACAGAGGTCGGTATTCTCGTAAGTGTAGTGTGTGTTTTTCATCGGGTGGTGGCACTGATCTTTCTCCACTGAATGGCGAGATCTGTCGCCGATCTACCGTTGGCAACCCTGGTTTTCCCAAGCACGTTTCTCCCACCAGCGGGGCACCGCCCCAGCCGGGACAAGCTCTAAGCCCCCGACCGGTCTCCCGGCACGTGAGATAGTGTAGAGACGGAGAGGGAGACGTGATAGTGGGATGAGCGGGTGAAATGCGAGGGTGATGGGTGGAGAGGAGGGCAGAGGGAGAAGGGAGGGTGGAAGGGGCGAGCGCCAAACTAGGTTGTGGAAGGCGGCGGGGGCGTGGCGGGGGACGATGAATTGTGTCCGCGTCCGCCACAAGCGCTCTTCGCCCCAGGGAGAGGCGGCGCCAGGGCGTTGGTCGCTGCGGTGATGGGAGCAATGACGGCGGCGGCCGCCCAGTAGCTGCGAGCCACTTTCTCGGAGGACATTGTCCGTTCAATGCGGATTCTTGTGGCTTTTGAGTAACTTTAGCCCAAAGGATCATTTGCTAGGATTCGACAATGATCGTTTCAGAAACCACAACTCATTTAGAAATACAAATCATGTAATCAATATTTTTAATTTCAGCCTATATTTTCAATTATATCAATTATGTTGGTTAATCTTTTAAAAGACAGAAAAATTCAGGTACGATATTAAATGAAATACATAGTATTCACAACGTTTCGGAAAAATGAAAACTGTTATTTCAAGAATTTTTCTGCCTTTTAAATTATTGACCAACATAATTGCTACATTTAAATATGTACATGTATTTGTATATGTATTAATAATTCATTAAATATACAAATTTTTTAAGATGTAATTTTCATCACACATTATGTCACCACACATTCATTCTGTCACTGTTATCACTTTTGTATTTGTTAATTATTTGCAATAATCTCTAAAGTAAGTAAAAGGCCACAAATGTCATTTTTTGTCAATTGGATAACCGTGTTTAATATTGAAATTAAATATGTTATTTCTCATTTCTATTCTAATTATTTCTACTTAGTTAAATTAACCATGGTGAATTTTTGTAACTTTATAGATTTTGTCGTTTTTATTCAAATGTTTCAAAAATATTCAAATTGATATTCGACTTATTTCAATGCAACGTATATTTTGGAACGAATCATGAATCCCAAGAAACCAATTCTTATTAATAGCAGACATTACCTTCATAAATGTAATACAAATTCATTTACATAAATTACAGCAAATTATGGAAGTAAATAATACTTATATAGAACTCGTGGAATGGTTTTATCTTCACAATATTTGTAATTGTTTTTTAGTCCAGAGTTATGGTGCAATTAATGAACCTCAACATTGACTTTTGGCGACACCCACCTACGGATAAGAGAAGATTGCGACCTCTCTCAACCTATCACAAAGTTCCCATTTGTTCCTACTGTTGATTGGCAAATCTCGGCATACCTTACATTATTTTCAACGGAAACGGATTAACTGATCTCTATAACGACCAGGAATTATGCTCTGGTTGCAACGCATGTAAGCTCAAAATGCGTAATGAATGCTATTGTTATTTATTTTGCATTTTATGTCATTAAAATTGTGTATTTTGGTATGTTTCGTTCTCTAAATTCTTTTGAAATCGATAATCCTGAAAGTTAATGTAAATGCATTTGATGTGAACATTGCAATAATTGCAAATGTGAATATTTGCAATCTTGATGTGAAGTGATTCTGTTCATAAAACGGAATGAATTCAAAGAAGCTGCACCTTTTATTTTTTTGTCATCCTCTTTTCAACAAATCCAATTCCACTTCTAAAGAAATACTAAATATAACGTTTGCGATATATTTCAGCCTTGAACTAAACTATATCGGAGCTATATCTTAATTTTGCTGTTGCCAACAGAGTTGGCTAAAATATTTACAACATTTTGATGTTATTTTACCGTTAACAAGTCTTTGGAAAAGTTGCAGATTTGAAAATACATAATCTTAAAATATGTTCAATTATTATCAATATTATACAAATATTTTAAATAATATATTTTTTATAATCTCAATTAGAAATCCCAAATTATTCGTAAATACTATGATAGCAATTAGATATAAGCAATTGGTTTTGAATGTAGAAAAGAAGATATTGAACTTTCGTACCATACCTGCAATTTACAATCAAGTAGCATGCCTGGGGCCTTTTTGGACTCAAAGCTTTATTGACTATTGCAAGTGGTAAACATGAATGTGTACGGCAATATTTTGAGTGTAAATAACTTTTTTATATAAGTATTATTTTTTTAAGTAATTTTCAATAACGTAATAAATATAATTCATTCATATTAAATATTTCATATAAAGAATACATTCTACCTTAGATATCCTCCATTGTTGAAACATAATACTTCAGAAATATTTATAATAGTTGATGAAAGTTATTTCAAGAAAAATCAAATATTAACGGCACCAGACACGTTTTTGATGTTCATGACAGTATATTTCAAACGAGAATAGGAAAATAACAGGCTTTACCTGGGATCAAACCAGCCACATGTAATGAAAAAAAATTAAAAACTCTGAAATAAAATTTGGAAAATAAGTGAAAATGGTTTGGTACCGGCTTAATAAGTGCACGAAGGCATATCTAGAAGACTGAAGTTATCCAGCAAATATTTGGGAAAATATTAACAAATTAATGATGGGTCCAAAAAGACCCCAGATATGGTACGAGGGTGGCCATTTATAAACCATACTCGTTGAAATAGCTATTTCTTTGCGGTTTTGTGTGCGCGTGAATGTGTACTGATCTCAAATGCCTTTAGAACCACTGTGCTGCAAATTGGAAACGGGTGGTGGGATGCGGCGAAGTAAGAAAAGACTAAAAAACGGCCAGAGGAGTTCGGTGGGTTATAGAATGCACGACAAACGATGCGTGCAGGTCGTCCTCTTCTGGCGAAAGCGAGACTCGGAGAGGCGCGTCTTCAGTCACGGGCTCCCGAGTTCCAATTTTCTTCTCCGCACGTACTACGTCCACGATTTATGGAACCGCATCCTCAGTAAACACCGTTGCTTTATGTTCAATACCAGAAAACTGTAGTGAGAGGAAATTTACATCAACTCTTTTATCTTTTAAGTATTTCTGACTTGCATGCTTTCGAAATGAATTTGGAGACTTGTTTTCCGACATAAGAACGCTATACTGTAACGAAAAACCCCTTCTCACACTGCTACCGATATCGATCCCGCCCACGAAACGGGCGCCAATGCAACGAAAAACCCACCTTTCCTATTTACTAAAACGCCCTACGAACTGGGCACTAATGTAATGAAAATCTCCCCTCTCAACTCCTATTGTTGATCACGAAAAACTTCCTTGCTGATCACCTGTAATATCTACAATGCACACCACTGTGCCCCCCCCTTTTACTATCCGGAGTTTTCCTGTTTAATAAATTTATCAGGGCGGGCCGTGATTTGTTCTCTACAGAACACAAGCGCCACGCCAATGCAGGGACCAGGATCAGCTAGCTATGTGATAAAAACACCGGTTACGTAACATCAAAACGAGAACTCAAAATCTCATTTGTTTATTTTCTTTTTAACCAACAGAAACATTAATACCCTCATAAAAGAATCAATACCACACAACATCAACAAAACACGATATCAGAAAAATCACAAAAATCAATAAACATATTATACCCAAACGTTATTACGAAATAATGAGCTCAATACTGTGGCCACACCCATTACATTGCAATCCCCCCCAAAATGTTTCCAGTTTTGGCTTTGCAAACCATTTATTCTCCCCAAGAGCAAAGAAATCAAAGTCATTGACTTCACTGGAGTGTTGCAAAACAACAAAATATTCCACTTCCCTTTCGTTGTTAACGAAGCAACGACCGGGTCCACACACAAGATCTCACGCCGTCATGCGTAAGAACTCTGCTCCACTGCTGCCTGCTAGCGCCGAATTACCAGTGCCCCCCAAATTGGCACTGACCACGGCGACGATATGCAAAGACGCGCTCGAGTCTGCTGCACCTCGGCACACCTCGTTCGGCGACACCCGCTTCGATTTTTCAATGGTCGAAGTAACACCAGTTCCAAACATTAGTAGAAAAACTTTCAAACTTCACAAAACTCAAAATTATGATCGCGCGTGGCATAGCTTTATATATTACTACTAAAATAGTTCACATCACACGGCATACAGTTCCGCCACCTCGCGAATACAAGTCCGAAGGAGCAACACCTTCTCGCAATTTTATAAGTTCGCGTGTTAAAATAATATCACGAGTGACGCGGAGTACAACTCGCCACGAAGTTATTCACTCCTCTCACAGTTTATAATAGTTCACTAGTACGAGTCCAGAAGAGAACACTTCATCAAAAAATTACAAATCCAAATTTTTAAAATTATTCTTGCAACAAGCGACGCGGATTCTGCCTCTCGCTACCAAGCTATTCCCCCCATCTGACCCCCATTGTTGTCCTAAAGCATTTATAGCTTTTTTCCGAACAAAACAATAGCGCCTCTACTGTCTTCTGCTTTATAACTTATAAAATAGTTTATTATTAATTTCTAACACTTCCTGGATTGTCTTATTATATTGTAAAATTCCCAATTAAAATTTCGTATCCATTCCACTTCTTAGACATCACTTTTCTCGCTTCATTTTGTTAAAAGAATGCTTTTTCGTGCGTCTCATGCCTACAAACATCGCTCGTTTATTTCTCAATTAACTAATGTAACATAATGTTTATCTATTAATGTTCGGCGTCCTAAAATTGTGTCACCACGTTTATAATTTGGCCCGTATTCCACGGAATACTTTGGTATATGCCAAATCTCGGTAGACACACTAGTTTTCGTTTAATTTATTAATATATCCAAACTTTTCTGAAGTGACGTCACGACCATTGTTGTTTTCGTTCTTTAACATGTTAAAAGTCAATGTCGTGATCACAAAACTCGCGATATTATGCGTTTCTGTGACCCGATTTAGCTGAAACAAACTTTATTCTGTTCCTTATAATTTTGCGCGTTGACTAGTAACATGCAACCATTAATTCCCCACTGCGTTCACATGTTCGTCCGAAATACTCGTTTTCTCTTAGATCACCTTCACTTGTTTTTTCTATATTCCGCTCTGGAAGTTTCTACATAAAGTTCTATACCCGGTTCATAAACCAATGGTCACTTCATGTTATTTACCTATTTCATTTGTAATAGATGGCTAAACTATTACAATACAAAATACAGTATTGAGAGTCACCAAAGCATCTGATATAACACCATTTTGTACTTTTGAAAAAGTAGTGATCTGCAAACAAAAAGCTCATAAGCTCCTATTAGAGTTATTATATGTGTTTGAGGAGTAGACTGGATATATTTGAGCTCAAGATCTAGTTTACTGGAAGTTCTGGAAGAAAATATGATTGTAGTTTTATGCTAAACAAACCACGACCTTGCAAACTAATTCATTACATTCTCGCAAAGCATAATATATACGTTTTCAATGGCTACATGACTGGTGCAAATCTGGAGACACCATGATCGAGACGCGAGTTGGAAGTCGCATTGTCTGCTCTACATGTAGGTGGTTGCTTCATACTTGGCTTTGCGTGACTCCTCGTGTCACATTTGCGAAATGTTTCGTGTGCGCTGAATGAAGTTCGGACAAAGGCTAAATAGACCCTCTTTGTGGGTTGGGAATGAAAATACCAAGCCTAATGCATTTCGTTTGCAATGCTACGAAACGTGAGTAGGCGAATTAATGGTTTCATTAGTGTGATAATGGCCTGTCATATTACTAATAGTTTTAATAAAGTTGTCGAAGGTACAAGATTGTCGAGCCTACATCACATAAATGGCTCACTATTTTTGTGAAAATTCATGTACTAGGCATGTCAAACAAATTTAACATCCACATCATTGCCTTCTGAAATACATTGACTGTGAGAAATGTCAATTACTTCGGCTATTCCACTTCAGGATTCAGAAAAAAGACATTTTACAATGTCAAAGAGATTTTACCTACACGGTTGCACAATCTAGTGCTTCAGCAAGAATCTCACTGTTTGCGTCAGAGTATGTCTTGAAGAAAAGCTCTAGAGGGAGGACCTAGTTTTGAGTCCCAACGGTGACAGAATTTTCGACACTAGCTAGATAGCTCGTCCGAGTTCAGTTGCTGTCAGGAGGAGAATTCTAGCGGCAGCTGCTCTGACCGGTAGTTTTCCGTGGTTTCTCCTATCAAACCAGGCGAATGCCGGAGCAGTACCCTACGAAACGGGTCACGAACCGCGATATTTTCTTCCCCTTCCTTGTCCGATCTTTACTCCTTACACTCACACTCACACTCACTTAAATGCATTACACTACCACTCATGCCGAGGGACCGGTCGGGAGCTTATTCTTTGGTTTTTATTTCTTGTCGAGTGAGGGTTTATCTTCACGATGGAATATCTCACAGCATTTTGCGTCTTTCTCGGTCGGCCCACTAGATGTCGCATGAACACCAGCACTGCTCGATATGGTCACTACGTGCGACACCTAGCGGCACGATCGAGAAAGACGCGAAATGACGTTAGATATTCCATTGTGAAGACAAGCCCTCACGCTCCAAAAAATAAAAACCCAAGTATATCGTGTCCCGGCTGGAAAGTTTTCCGCTGGTTGGGGAAACTCCGCTGGCCGACAGTAGATCGGCACTGGATCTATGAGATTACTAGTTGACGCGCCCGGAATCATTTATCAATCAAAAATGTTCAAGACAAAAAGTACCTACTTGTGGAATATGTACTCGTTCTATATAAGTTTGCTTATTACTGTAAAAGGGATCTGAATGTAATGTATACACACAATTAGTGATGCTGAAAGCTGAGTGAGTGCACTAGATACCCTCTCTTTCTCTATCACTCGACTTTCCCGATACAGCATATGTTTTCCATTACAAATTTGTGGGTTTTCTGTGTTTACTATATGTAGAGACCGGATTTCCATGCAAATGCATGTTTTTATTGAAGCTTCGTGGAGATTTAAAACTTCGTAAATGTTTCATGAAAACTAGTTTAAAAAATGCATACTTTTTCCGTGCATGTTTGTATGTTTGGTAGTTTTGGGGAGAATTTCATGCATAATGCATATTTGGACTTTTTTAAATTAATAATGCATAATTAGGCTTCTATCTAGCACATTAAACACTTTTTCTATTATTTCTGTGCATAATTTGTGAACGTTAAAACTAACGCATATTTTATATAAATAGTATATTGATCTTAGATCCTGATAGTACGCAGTTGTCTTTGGTACTTATTGTTATGCTATACCTTTTACTTTCCGGTACACTACTTGGATTTGCTACGTGAGTGTACGTGAAACGATCGCGAAAAGAATCAACAATGCCATATGACACGTCGCAAAGAATACGGAACACACACGAAGCCAAAACCCAGTATCCTTTCATAACTGAAAATGAGAAAGGAAAACATAATGAAGAGCAGGTTCTCAGTCTGCTTGCTTGCAACAGAAGATTAACACAACTTTCTTAATTGTGAAGTTAAGTATAAAATGGCCTGTTCAAAGACTTCGTATGCAACACTTCTGAAACAAAGTATTGGGAAAATCATTGTCTGGAGGACGGATGGAAATAAAATTTATTGCAATCGCTGTAAGAAAGAAGTAAGGAGGATACTCTGTAAAAATTGATCAATTAAAAATGTATATCTACTGGTGGTGTTTTCATAGTTGAAATATTTAGTGCTCAAGTCTAATGTTGCTGCAGAAATTATATAATTTGAAATACTGAAACTCAGAAAACGATAAAACAATGTCAATGAAAAAGATCGAAAAACAAAACTTTTATTTTTATTCAAGTGAAAATAATTATTTTCGGAATGTTATTAATATTCTTTTAGCAGTTTTGAGATTTTTCTGAGATTCAAGAAGTTGTTTTGTAGAAACTGTTTAGCGCATTGTTTTTAAATAATTATTTTATGTGGTAGTAAGCACATTCTTTCCAAACATTTTTTCCGGGTTTCAGAATTTTCAATTTCTACCTCTATTATTTTTAATGTTATTGAAACAAATTGTAAATCGTCTTTGAATTACGCTCCAATTACGTCTCGTGAAGTAAACAGGTCATTTTTTGCATCCAATATTTTCTGACTAAAGAATGAATTAGATATAGAACAGTTAAAAAAATTGTTAATTGTTCACTCTCACCAAAGGTAATATAACTAAAAATTTAAGGAAAATAAAATTGATTGTGCATGTTTTCTTCATTTTTACCTTACATCGTGCATATTTGGCTATTTGATAGTGCATGTTTACATGCACATTTTAGTATTTGATAGTGCATGGAAATCCTATCTTTAACTATATGATATTGGTAGTTATTTTCTACAGACTTGTGTTAATATTATTTTAATCTAGATACAAGTGATCGGCATTTAAATATTTGATTTGATTGTCTCAGTATTTTAAAACCTACTAATTATAGGTAATACACATCTCTTACACTTTATAAATTGTATGACGGTCTTTTGTCATATGAGAAATAATAAAGAAACTAGTGATAATACAACAGTACATACGTTCTCGCCCTTAGTAACGATTACGTAGTATTATTACACCGCAATTTCTGTCCTTATCAACACATCTCAGTGACTGGGCACTGGCCACAAGAAGTGCATTTTTTCTTATTAATTCTCAGTAAAAACGCCATTCTTAACATAACTGGAAATGATTTTTAGTTTTCATTCTTGTAGCTTTATGAAAGTTCTCAGGGGCCGTCCATAAATTACGTAACGCAAATTTCGCGTGTTTTCAATACCCCCTCCCCCTTGCAACGCACTTCCCTATCTCTATGTATCTCCCTTGTAACGCATTTCCTTATCTCTGTTTAACGCAGTGTAACGCTGTATCAGACCACCTCCCTCCCCCTCTAGCGTCACGTAATTTATGGATGACCCCTTATAAGGCGTTCTTTATGGAGCACTATTGCTTGTTTCGAATACAAAAAGGAATTACATACATTTTGGAATACATTAAAATCTAAACGAGTTCGCCCGCATCGACGGAACCGCCGCGCCATCTGTTCCGCGGCCGCGGGGCGTGCCAGCCCGCCCACTGCGTGCCGGCCTGTGGGCGACCAGGGCGCGGGCGGAGTCGGGGGCGCGGGCGGAGCCTTGGGCGCGGGCGGGGCGGGGCGGGGGTGGGGCGGAGTCGTGGGCGGGGGCGGGGCGGGGGCGGGGCGGGGGCGGGGCGGGGGCGGGGCGGGGGCGGGGCGGGGGCGGGGCGGGGGCGGGGCGGGGGCGGGGCGGGGGCGGGGCGGGGGCGGGGTGGGGGCGGGGAGGGGGCGGGGCAGGGTGGGGGCGGGGCGGGGGCGCGGGCGGGGCGGGGGAACGGGCAGAGTCGTGGGCGGGGTCGGGGCGGGGGGCGAGGGGCGGCCGGCGAATGCGGCTGACGCCCGCGGCGACCACGCCCCCGCTTGACTTATTAACGGCAGCGCCGCCAGGGCTCGCCGCGCCAGGGGCTCCCGCAGGACGACGACCGCGCGCCGAACGCCGTTGGGCCACGCCCCGCCCCCGCACGGCCGGATTCGTTGTTCGTGACTCCGGGCGCCTCAACTACAGAGGCCATTAGTCCCATAAGTGTAGTGAGTGTTTCTTCATCGGGATTAGGCGGTGAACATTCCCCGCTCGATGGCGAGATCCGGCGCCGACCTACCATCGACTAGCGGGATTTTCCCTAACCAGGTATCTCCCAACAGCAGGACACCGCCCCAGCCGGGACAAGCTGTAAGCTCCCGACCGGTCTCCCGGCATGTGTGGTAGTATAGTGCGTGTTAGTGTAAGTGTGTGTGTGTGTGTGTAAGGGTTGAAGAGAGGACAGGGAAGAGGAAGGAGAGATCGCACGTGGTTCGTGCCTCGTTTGCTGGGGCACTGCTCCGGCATTCGACTGGTGTTGATAGGAGAAACCACGGAAAGTTATCGATCAGAGCAGCCGGCCGCTAGAAGTCTCCTCCAGACAGCGGCAGAAACTCGTCCTATCTGTATAGCTAGCGAGGAAAATCCTGCCGCCGTCGGGACTCGAACCTTCCTCAACCCTTTCCGGTCAGAGGAACCCCACGTCCGGTTCCTCACTGCTCGCTTTCCTTGGGGCGTCGTATCAGCTCACCGAGGAAAATAATCGTTCGCAGCGTACAGATTTCCGTAAGCTACATACAGACAATTAGTGAAAAACGGCGTGGTCAGGTATTCAGTTTCCTGGTGCGTCGAGGACGTTTTGTACATAACTGTGCACACTATTCACTTGATCCGGAGTCAGTTCAATGTAATATGTGTTCATGAAACTTTCATGAAACACATTCAGTCCAACTACTCTAACGTTGTTGGGAGTTTTAGACTTTTTTTGGATACTATGTTAGGACTTATCTTTGATCAGGTCTAACCATTAGGACCCTTTCATGGACCATAATTCATCCTTCAATCATACAGTTTGTGGTATCTTCCTATTCTCATAATTTAACTAGAACCAGATCGTCCGGGGAATATCCATTTTGGAAGAAATCGTACGCATGGTTTAGGCGCTAGCAGTGTTCACAGACGGACGGACAGACAGACGGACATTTTACTTTCAATTGGTTTTTCGGTATCAAGGACCCACAAAACAGGGTATCTAGCTACACCACGTGTTAGGGGATTTTTTCTTAATTTAGCAAGTGGTTTTATCCACTTATTCGTTTTCACGGCCCGGCAATTAATTTTTTTCGCGCCGCATTACATAACTTTCCCTATATTACGTATATCATTCCGTGTATACGTACGTATACGGGAAAGTAACAACTATATTTTGGAATGATACTTCCCTCTGCTTGGGAGCTGTCACAGGTTGCCAATAGCCCTGAGTCCGTCACGCTGGTAGGACGTTTTGCAGGGGCACAACGTAGGTGCATCACGCGGAAAGTTTGCCGCTTTTGAACGAGGTGTATCAATCTCTGGTACAGGAATTCGGTTTTATATGGTGTTACGTGATAATTGGGTTTGTCCAATTACGTTCACACAACGTTGTTACCTTTCGCGGGATTCAAACCCACAGCTCGAATATACGCCTACTTGAGCGCAAATGCCGCAAGCTCATTCGCCTCCCACGCCGGCCAGGAATGAAACAAATATGCGGCGATGGTGTAATGTGACGGACATGGTGTAACGTTTAGGGTATCGGACTGTTATGCCCAAGTTCGCGGGTTCAAACCGGATCGAAGCCATGGAATTTTAGGGGCGAAAAAATCCCTCGTATCCTTCGGGGAAGTAAAGCCGACTGTCCCATGTTGGCAGATTTACATGCATGTAAAAGATCCTCAAACCTAAATGAAGCGTCTGAGCTACATTGAAATCGCCTATTTCGTCGCCCGAGATAATACCTTCTTTCTCCGCTAGTTGGTGAAAGGAGCGTAGCATAATTTGCGTGGTCAGAAGGAACAGCAGGCCTCATTGCCTGAGTCTCGACACGTAAAACAAGGCAATTCAATTCAATTCAATATGGTTGAAAGGTGATGAATTATGCCTGGATGAGACCGCTGTTCGCACAGGTTACTATATGCATATTTTATTTTATTCTCTTTATTACATTTGTATTAAAGCACCTCGCACCTCGCAAGCTCTTTGCAATGCCTGTGTCGCAATTCCTGTTTAACGGAAGAACATGTCACAACACGCTTCCTCAGCGCAGCTGCAACGCTTAAATTTTCGGGATCCGACCTCCCTCCCCTTTTCTTAGAACTGCACGTCAAACTGCCACGTATTAGCCGTTATATCCAGCTTATAATATATAAAACATTTTAAGAATCCCCTGTCAGTCACATTTGATGGCATAATTCTTACAATTAAAAATCATGCCTGTTTCATATATTTTATCTCGAATTCCTTTTCCCTTTCAGAATAATCGTAAATACATCATTTTTGTTACGTTAATTCTGATTGGACAGCGCCCAGTATGTGCGCGAAAGGCCGCACACGGCTCATTCTACCCGCTGCGAGCGAGCCGAGGCGGTCAGTTGTGATCTAGTTGTGATCTGAGCTGCATGCGACACACTCCACGTCGCCCAGGCGCGTGTTCTTTCTTTTGTGAGGCAACCATGCCTTTGTGCTAGTCATACCAAATCAGTATGTGCTCTCAGTTTTTCTTATGTTCAATCACGCTGCCCACGCACGTGTGTTTTTCTCTCTTGCAAGGCAATTTATGCCTTGGCGAACTATAAGTCATGCTTATGACACCGGTTTTTGCTGTGCCAAGTAATTACAAGGTGTACTCACAGCAGCTACGCTGCATATGTGTTATCATTTCAACATTCTAGAAAATGTCCTCGTGTCAGTGCGAACGCTATAACGTTCTGGCAACATTAATTAACATTGCCTTAACATTTAACCTGCAAAACTATGAGCCATGCTCATATTCATAATGTGTTTGCCTCAACGCTGTGACAGTGCGTGTCGGTGAGAACAATTGGTTGTTACTCAGTTGGCGACAATGTATCATGCGAGTTCGTTCAGTGTCGTCTCGCTCAACAACTGTTCCTGTTAATCTTACTTGCCACAGTGTCCAGTGTGCTCTGCCTTACGCCATCAGATGCGGGTGACGTCATCCAACGCAGTCCACCTGACAGTAGCACCTTCTCTCAAGACAACAAACAATATGATTTTGTATCTATGTTTCTCTTTCAGTCCATTCATTCAATATGTTTAGTGTACTTGCAACTAACGCATACTTCACTGTGCTTTCATATAGCACCCCTGTAAATTATTCAGCTTAATTATGTCTTTTGTTAAATATATGTGTTGTGTTTCACTGAAGCATTTGATGACATCTCACAAGACCAGGCAACTTTCCTGCCTTGAGAATTCTAAATTGGAAAGTGGTCCTTCACAAGCTATTGCAGGTTTTGTTAGAAGAGAGGAAAATTCAATACGTCCACTTGCTCAGCCTCCCTTCTTACAACCGCAATGCCCCAATTCACAAGCAAACTTCCATGCCCGTGGCGGGATTTGAACTCGAGACCCTTGGAACCGAGACTACTTAGTGGCATCCACCTTAGCTAATTCGGTTCTCCGCGTCGGCTACTTTCACTTGCATTACTTTTACACAAAAACGATCTTGACCAGACTTTCCCAACGCGGACGATATCCCCCTCTGGAGTCAATTTGAACTTTCGAAAGATCGATAGTTTGAATGTACGGTTTTAGAAGTTATTAAGCTTCGCCACTTACTAGGAACTTTTTAAATTATTATTACTATTATTATTATTATTATTATTATTATTATTATTATTATAATTGGATTTGTAAGTCTCTCGCCTAGCGTGGTGTACTACAACTGACACCGGGATCTTTGGAGAACCAAGGTGTCTGCTATGCTTGCAAACTCGGGCGGTCAGAATTCGATGTAAAGTTACATTAATAAAAACTTTCTCACGATGCGTGCAGTACTCAGGAGAGCAGCCTTTTGCATTGTCTGAATGTGCCAGTTCTTAAGGCCAAGCCTTGCAGACGATGAAGTTAGTTCTTCAGAGATCAGTCCATTTGCAGAGATGACCGTAGGGACTACATCAACAGCCACTAACCGCCACATGTCGATCTGTTCAATAGCCAAGGCCTGATATTTTCGCTTCTTCTCGGCAACGGAGGCAGCTATATTTCGGTCTAAAGGGATAGATACGTCGACTATAATCCCTTTCCGTTAAAACTTGTCGACCCATATTATGTCAGGTCTGTTGGCTTCGACCCTGTGATCAGTGGTGACTGCAACATTCCACAAGAGCTTCCACCGTTTCGTCTCCAAAACTGAATCCGGCTTGAACTTGTAGTATGGGACCTCTTTCTGTAACATCTCTGACTTTGCAGCCAGGGCTTGATGGACTACCGCAGCAACATCGTTGTGCCGACTCAGGTATTCTGTTTGTACCAAAGCAGAGCACCCACCCGTTATGTGTTGGAGGGTTTCGCCGGGTTCATTGCAAAGGCGGCAGCGGTCTTCTACACTCATATCCCCAATCACATGCCTTTGGTAATTGTGAGTGGAAGATACTTCGTCTTGAATAGAAATGACGAAGCCTTGTGTCTCAGCAAAGAGGCCAGATTTTGTTAGCCAGGAGACTGACGATCCCATGTTCACAGCGTTCCCTTTGAGCTCAGCAGGAAACCTGCCGTGCAAACGCTTCTGGGTCCACTCACTCAGCCTATCTTCTTTGGTGATACATGGTCTCTCCGAGTCTGCTAAATTCAGGTTCAGTGAGGTAAAATTCTTGTCCGTGGCACAAATTGCTTCATGCACAACCGTCGTTTTCTGGAGGAAGTATTTGCGAAGATTGTTGATTTGCTTCGCACACAATAACTCCAAATCTAGAAGACCTCTACCTCCTTCGTTCCGAGGTAAGTGTAGTCTTGCCATTGAGCAGTTGGGATGGTGCATGCGGTACTTGTTAACGGTGATCTTAACTTTTCGATTAAGGTCTTGCAGGGCAGTTGTTGTCCAATGAAGAACACCAAATGTATAGACAGCCACGGGCACTGCCCAGGTGTTGATGGCTGATATGAGGTTCTTTCCATTTAAAAGAGTTTTACAGATTTTAGCGACTCTTTGCAAGACTTTATTTTGAATATCATGCCTCATCTTTGCTTCACTTGTGCTCAAAAGTTGATGCACTCCTAAATATTTATAGGAATCCTCTTGCCCAAGTTCTTGGATATTGATGCCAGACATCAGGACGTGTTTGTCAGGATCAAGGATTTTTCCCCTTTTCACGTGCACTGCAGCGCATTTATCAATGCCGAACTGCATGCAAATAGAATCGCTGAAGGAAGTTACAAGTTCAAGCAACCAGGAAAGTTGGTTCTTATCTCTGGCGTACAACTTCAGATCGTCCATGTAGAACTGATGATTAATGATTGATTGAATAGGGTTTAGAGGGCGCTTCGACTACTGTGGTCATTTGTGCCCATGCCAGAGTATTTGGAGAAAAACTATTCAGTGTTGCGCATGTAACTTACCCACTGTTTAAAAGCATGTACATTGGCTAAAAAGAAGGTTTGAATTCTGCTTCAAGCATTCATGTAGAAATGGCAGAAGGAAAAAGGGCGCGTAAAATTTATCTTAAAACGTAAAACTGATGATTAATGAGGATATGGGGATTTTTGGTGATTTCATATCCTATCCCCGAATCTCTTAACATTCTGCTGAGAGGGTTTAGAGCTAGGGAAAACCATAAAGGACTAAGACTATCGCCCTGAAAAATGCCTCGTTTGATCCTCAATTCCTTGGTGGTATATCTGCCTCCATCAAATGAGACTTATCTTTGTACGCCAAGTTGCCATGCATTGTTGGATTAGGTTCACATACTGGTCATTTACTTTGTAGAGACGAAGGACATACAAAAGCCACGAATGAGGTATCGAATCGAAGGCCTTTGCATAGTCGATCCATCCTAAAGAAATGTTACGGTGTCTTTTTTTAGCCTGATTGACTACAACACTGTCTACTATCAATAATTCTTTGCAGCCTTGAGCACCCTTTCTGCAACCATTTTGTTCTGGTGCCAGAAGAGTGTTGGCATTTAGATTGATATTCAACATATTGGCTAGCACAGATGTAAAAATCTTATATACTGGGGGAAGACATGTGATAGGTCGATAGTTACTCGGAATTTTAGGGTCGCTAGATTTGCTTATCATTTATGTAACTCCTTCAGTAAAAGACGCCGGAATGATAGTTGGATCGTTGAATGCGGCTTGAAACCACCTGGCCAGGACTGCATGAGTACACGGAAAATACTTCCACCAAAAGTTTTGTAACTCATCAGTACCTGGTGCTTTCCAATTCTGCGTCTTCCTGACTGAATTAAAGATATCCCTTTGAGTAATGTTTGGTGAACACATGTGAGGTATATCACAGCACTTCCGTTCCTCTTCTTCTATCCAGTAAGCTCCAGCATCATGAGTCAGGGGAATGCTCCTTATACTGCTCCAATATTCTTCCATCTCGGAACTTTTAGAAACTGTTTCTGGCAACTTTCTTTGATCGTTGAGTTGCCTGAAAAAATTCTTCTGGTCACATAAATACATAGCATTCTGTTGTCTGCGTTTCATTGCTTTATGATACCTTCTTATACGGCACCCAAGGGCTGCGACACGCTGTTTCAGGTACTCAAGTCGCTCTCGAAGTTTCTCCTCGTAGTTTGGCTGGTTTCTTCGGATTCTCATCTTTCGACCAATTGCCCCCACTGCATTGGAGACCTTTCTGGTTGCGTTTTCAGGAGCTGTAAAGAAGGCTTACAGAGTGCCTATGTCCCGCCGGAGGCTTTCAATCATGGATTCAATGCGCCTCAACCACGGGGGCTTGGTGGGCTTAGCGGATTGAACTGTGTCTGTCGATGTTTTCAATTGATCCTTTACAGGTTTACCATGTCCCTGTGCAACGGCAAGGGCTGCGCAAGACACATAGCTTATCACTTCCTCAAGTGATGACGATTGTTCTACATCCACTTCCAGCAAGTTATTGACTGCTTCCATCGCCGCATTTGTACGGGGGCCATATCCCACTCGCGGGATCCATGGTCGGGAGGATAAGGGGATACCATGATAGTAGGTCTTCATGGCTTCGCAATGCTCAGCCCAAGAGAGTTGCTCAGGCACCCAAGGATGCTCTTACATTCTCCTTAATGGTATTTATCTCTGCAGTTGAGAGAAAGTTTCTTACAATGATGGTGCGCTGCTGGTCGCACACTCTCTGCTCTGATACTGATATGTCCGGATGCAGCTTTAACCATTCTTCATGAAATCGCGTTCTGTATCCCTCCATATCCGCTTCAAGTCTGGTAGCCAAAAAGTACGCATGCATAATGGAGATATTTAACTCCTTAGTCCATTTCATGCGCTGGCGTTTGATCTGAGGTCGGGTGGGGTGAGATGTCGTCTCACCCAAGCTGCGACCCCCAGTGTTTGTTTGTATTGTGGTCGCCATATGTGGTGCAGCGCCACACCTTCCCGGATGGTATGAGGAGGCTCCACTGCTCTCCACTGGTAGCAAATTTCTCACTGCGAGCCCGGTGCCAGAAATCGCAGCGCCACCTTGCAAGTGCGGGTCGCATGCGTCACGAATCCTTTGACTTCTTCTCATAACTGCTTCTCCACCGGCGGACCGGGTAAGAGTCGACAGTGGAAGCACCTCTCGCCTCTGAGCCAGAGCCCCATCTGCGCATCATCACCCAACCCCTAAGGGCGAAGCTCAGGCACCTACAGCCCGAAAAAACACAGGGGTGGCTATTTCGGATGCTGCCCCATCTCCCAGTTGCCAGTTGGTTCGCCGATCCCTTTCCCGAAAGTCAGGGGCTCAGGTCACCTCCCAGCTTCCAGAAGAACAGACAGGCATCCGATTTGGCGGGTCGCCATTGCCCTGATAGCCGACACTCAATAGTGCCTTTGCCCCCACGTGCCGTAGCTGTTCTCTCAGTTCACGTAGGGTTGGTCTTCGGGGAACGTAAAGAAAAGGGGAAATGGATGAGGGATATTTTGAAAACAGAATCGGGAAAGCAGGCAAGGGAAAGCTAAGGTAACATTTTGGCAAGGGAATAAAGGGAAAAGCAGAAAAAAGGATGAAGAATGAAAGATGGATGAGTTCTTGATGGAGGGACAGCGGGCAGACTACGCTCCTGTTAGTCGCCTCTTACGATAGGGGGAGATCCCGTGGCGCTATTCTACAAAAAGACCTGGACACCATGCGGGCTTTATTATTATTATTATTATTATTATTATTATTATTATTATTATTAATTTATTAGAAAGCTTCAATTTATTATCGACAACACACATAACAGTCCAACATCATACATAGTTGCATTGTTTCGAGGTTAAATTTTCCTCATTTTCAGGCTTCCACTCTCCCTCAAACTCTTAGTAAACTGTTCAACTATCCCTTAAATTATGACTGGTACAGACGTACTTATGTCAACTAGTTTTAAAATATTATCCATTATCATAAACTACAACAATTTACACTCTCATTTATTACACATTTGCTGAACCAAAGTACAAATGTCACTACATATCAGATCATAGTGAAGTCGTTAAAAACACCTGCTTAGCTCAACAGCTACGTGGGACATACTAAGCGTGTACTCCTACAACTCCTGTAGCTATTATTCCACTACATCACGACTAAAGATGTTACGAGTCGGCTCAAAATAAAGAGTGGACACCGGCGGCGTGAGTGGGTCTTCTCAATTTGTGCCTGCCTGCTCACCCGCTCCCCACCTGACCACCTCACCTGCTCACCCGCTTCCCACCTCACCCTTGAGCGTGTGAGGGAGGTTTGCAAACTACTACATGACGCTAGCTGCAGGACAAGCCATGCCGGCGTCCACCTGATTCTAAAAATATCTGCAACCCCAAACGACGTGGCTCCAGCTACTCAGCTCTCAGGTACGCGAGCCTTTGGCGTGTCTGTGCCACACAGGGAAGGCAACGTCACTCATATTAGTAGGTATTGTTGTTATTATTATTATTATTATTATTGTTAGTAGTAGTATTATTATCATTGCAATGTGGAACATTACTTTTTAACTCACAATTGGTCGAGGGGCGAGCACAGTGCTCACTTTGAAATTCGCTAACCAATATTTGCCGTTCAAGCTTTCGAAAGGTCATCTAGACTTTCTATGAAAGAAACTCTGGTTATGACTGTGTCAATACGTAGGGTGGCATGGAGTGTCGTATGTCAGATTGCGCAAGACATAAGTGGCATGTTCTTGCTCTTGACACTTAGTGTAAGCATTTTTGTTAGAAAAGTCTGTGGTTAATATTTTATAAAAAAGTTGTTTAGGTCTGTGCTTTTGAACATTAATTCTGGCTTTTATTCTAATAAGAATTAAAAATAAATAGTCCAAAAGCGCGAGTTGATGGTTGATGAGAGGAAATTGATAAAGAGAGGCATGCTGGAAAACAGTTTTTATGGCATTTTCGCTTTGAACTCTTTTGGGCCCTTTTTGTGCTTTTGTGTAAGAACGTTTCTAGGATATGAACCTACTACATTTATTTAACAGTCAAACATCTGAAAATAACCACAAACTCTCGTCTACCAGAATAATTCTTTTAGTACTAGCAGTTTATATTAAACTGTTTGTGTGGAAAAGAATTAGTGTTTGCCCTTTTTCAACTCGCAAGTTTTCTTTAAAAAATTCTGAGGAAGATATATTTAAATAAATATGTATTAAATAATAATAACACGTCACAATTCATACACATAAAATTAAAATGTATTTCTGTGGTTTGAAAATTTCTGCTTTTGTGGGGGTGTATACTTTCATTCGGTTATGTAAATATAAAAAAATCATTCAATATTTTTTCACATTTTTGTCTGTTTGTTCGGAGGGGAAATGAGAAGACGAGGAGGTATATGAGAGAACGAAGAGGTATATATAATTTTGCTGATTAAAATAACACGATGTTTTCTTAAGAATTTTTCCTCCATTCTGATTCATCAAGCAGTTACCAGGAACTTGTTCTTTGGCTCAGCCCGCTACGAGCCTTGGCCGACCAGCGGTGACTGAGGCTCACGGCCATGGGATAAGGTGTTCGTGTGGTTAGAACGTAGACATCCCTCCACCTTACATACTGGTATTCATAAACTAAGGGCGGGCTTTCTCATCGTCACACAGCAGTAGATAGTGGAACATTTATCAGGAACTTAGGAGTTTGTTCATTTATGTGCACCTGTCATCGTGCTTACATCCACAGAGTAAATGGAGAACCTAAATGAAAAAGGCGATATATTTGTAATAAATGTATTATCATAAAATATTTTTAATTATTTAATTAGAGGCATAAAGAGCAGATACCCTTGTGGATAGCTCATTGGTCAGCGTGTTCGCTTCCCATGACGCAGCCCCGGGTTCGATTCCCGGTCAGGAAATATTATAGTGTGCGTTTTCCTTGCAATGTCTCGGTATATGTTACTGTGTGACATTGAGAAGACCGGAATACGGCGTGGGGATGTCTTCGTGCAAACCACACGAACCCCGCAACCCGTGGCGGCGAGGCCGTAACGGGCTGTGTCGCCAAGTACAGATTAAGAGCAGCTTACGTTTATATTGAGTAGTGTGGCGTAGTAGTCTAGTAATTAGTAATTGGTTTACAAGAAGATTCTTTTTTTCAGATCAAACACATTGACAAGATGACGTTTGTATCTACGAATAAAATATGAAATGAAATTAAAAAGGCAACAATGAAATCTTTGCGAAGCATTTTAGTGTTATCATCTTAGGAGAACAAGAAAAAGTAATTTGGAGGTATAACTGCATACTAGAAAGTGCATGAGAGTTTAATTTGTTATAATTAGATTGATTTACACATGCCAGCGACTAGTTTTTTCTTTCAGAGCAATGAACTACCGAACAGAAGAAATAATAACTTTACGAAGTGGCACAAAATCGCATAACTTACACCTCGATGACCTGAAGAAGAAAAATAAATATTTTTCTTTTTATTTCATTTACCGAGCACTCGGGTTTGAAAAATCCGGAGGTGCAGTATTCTATTTTATTTTTTTGTCTTGACCGCTCATCAAATCAATAATAAACATCTCCATCATAATCATTTTTAATAAACCTTTTACATCTCCATCATAATAATTGTTTAAAACTTTTTGAACAGATCGTAAGACCATCATTCATTCACACCCATTTCAAGAAAAGGCTTGACGTCGATTCTTTCGAATAACTAGAATCACTCTTTCGTGGGTGAATTTCCTACAAACTACCCATTCATTTATCCCAGGCTCGTAAATCATTGCCGTCAATGCAGCCGATTGTCAAATGGCGGCCGCGTTAATATTATTTCCGAAGCAGATTCTCCGCCGCCGGCGAACTCCCCCACACAGGAAGGCGCCCGCACGTGATTGATGAGGGCGGCAGGGAGACGAGCGCGCGCCGCACGCCCTTTCGCCCTTTCACCCTTCGATCAAAAACTGCCTCCGCAGGTGCGCACTCAACGCGCGCAAACGCCAAAAACAAAAATTAAATAAAATAAATAATAAAAACAAAAATTAAAAAAAAATTTATAACTAAAAAATAAAAAATAAAAATTCATAAAAATAATAAACTATTCAAAAATAATTTTAAAAATTTAAATAAAGATAAAAACTTATTGTTACATCCAGGAAAAACACAATGTCAACGACAACGCAGTTTTTATTCATACACAGAGAATTTGCTTACAAACAGTGATATCTCCAGCAACCATAAGAATGTGCAGGATCGAAGCTATTTTATCGTTATATCAAGAGATTTTCCAAAAGCAAGAGTAGTTCACTGTTAATCGACGAGATATTCTAAAATGTCGGGTCGAACTGAAGCTAAATCTTACTCGCACTCGTATACTCGCTGGCACTCCCGCACGCACTGCCTGTCACTCCGTCGGCGGCGCCCGGCTCTATTCCACAGCCTCCCTGCTCGGTTGCCGCTTCGCTCGCTGGCCGCGTGCTCCCCATTGGCCGGCCCCTCCGCTGGCTCGCTCCCCCGATAACCGATCATTATTCGAGGCGCCGCACATCGTCGCAACACCTATGTTTTCCCCACTCCCTCCCAACCATTCCTTCCCCATCCTCTCTCCTACCTCTTCATCCCACCGTCCAAAAAACCCCAATACCCTACTAAACCTACAAAAGTTAACTAAATCTCTATTTACCCAGCATCCCAATCCCCGTTTTAGTACGGGGGAGTGGGGGCCGCAGCACTCAGCACAACAACCGCAACGAGCAGCCACGGCTGAAGAGTCCCCCCCACCCCGGACAGGCAGGTTGGAGCAGTGGCGGATGTGCAGAGGAGGCAAGGGAGGCCAGGCCTCCCCACAAAATTGATCAACAACACTAAAATTTACATTTTTTAACCTAAAAATTGTTATTATTAACTTTGTCTAAAATTGACATAAATGTTTACAGCTGGTGAGTATACATTTAAAAGAAGTCGTTTCTCTTGCTGAAAACATAGCGTTACAATTCAAGATGGAGCCAAGCAGTTTCATGAGTCACATATAGTAACACCACCGAATACTTGCACTGCTTGTGCCTGCAGGATACCGGCGGTCCAAGCAGACACGCTCCTCCCTGTTGCCTAGGCAACGTCCGTCAACCAATAAGAAAATACTAGTTTCGTTTTGTCCAGCTTTGGAGTTGGTGTGGCACGGAGGCTCTCGCGCGTCTGGCCGCCTCCTGTGAAGGCGCGTTGCGGTCATAGTGAGTGCCCTGTGAATGTGACGGATCCATTTGCTCGGCAGACCCAGTATTTCAGTAGACAATAAAAATACAATAAAATCTTTATTGGAAGTGCCGTTTTCGACAAGAAATTATCTTAAAAGAAGAGAAATATTAAATAATTTTTTTTATTTTGAATGTCACCAATAACAGTTTAGCAGAAATCGAACGACAGTTGACTTCCAATTTCACATTATGATTCGCATCCTGAATCTGTGGACCTCCCAAGTTCTGAACCCGCCGTCCGCCACTGGCCTGGAGGCGACGCCATCAAACGCGCGTCCAACACGTCATTTGTCAACCGCCCGAGGAACTGCCGTGAAGTCTCTTTGTGGAACAGATGGGAAATTAATTACCTGTTGGGAATTCTTTTAATGAAGTTGTCAAGCAATATTTCAAAAGAACGAGAATCTTGGATGGGCAATAAAATGAAGTTATTCGGAATCTTTTGTTTTGTGAAAGTTTCTAAGAAGCGTGACGTCAGGTTTCTGTTGTTTGTCGCGCATACATCTAAAATTCAATGATTTTTTGTGTGTTTTGAACGAATGATTTCAAACCTCAATAGATTTGCTGCCAGAGAAACACTTTATAATGTTTGAAAGATTATATCTGTCTGCTCTCAATGATGTGAAATAACTCTGTAGTTGTTAATTGTGTTTCCTTATCCGTTTACTGGAATAAACTTGTTTCTGTTAACAGCACACACGAAAGTATTTCTTTCTGAATTAGTGGTTAAATTTATTGAGATCTTACTTTTAAATTTAAAGTTAATTTTTAGCTTTTGAGAGTAGTAAGAATTAAGAAATTATAAGGTGAATTTTCAAAAAGCAGAAATAGGTTAATATCCATAAAATTGTTTAGAACGATAAACTATATCCCTGAATATGATTCTGCTAATAGTTATCATGTGTTTGCTCTTCTGGATAGATCCCGAATTTGCACCTATTCGGACATAGTTTCTAGAACCGACCAATGATATGCAGTCCTTGGCTGTGAATAAGAGAGTTAAAATTTGAACCTTTTAGGGAATTCCAAAGCAATGGAATCTTTCATCGGGTACACCGCTGTATTTGAACCTAAAGTAGCTCTTCAGGAGATAGTATTTTCATTGTCCTACACTCTATTATAGGCATTGACATAACTAAGAAATACATTTTTAACTTAGAAAATCCACAGGATTAAATCTTCATTCAATGATAATAAATGAAATTGCTCATTGCCCGCCTCGATGATTGGAAGTGGGAACATATCGATTGCGAGGTGCCTGCTGAAGCCCTGTTAGCAGTGCACTGGGCGGTAAGGACGTAAAATTCGGTTCTGGGAAGAGATTTCCAATACGGCTGGAGCTAAATTGACAGTATTGATTTGACGCACAGTCACAGCACTGGGACGCCTGTTCCTCCGAGCGAGGATTCCGCTCTCTTTTGGCTCTCATGTCAACTTCCTTAAAGCAGTGCTCTCGAAACAGTTGCCAACTAATTGTACACTATCCTCCCCTGCTTTCTTTAAATAAATGATTGAGATGTACACAAAGTTTAATGTTGCGTTTTTATTGACGTTGCATTTTAGACTACAGAGTAATAACAGTAGGAAAAAGCCAAAAAATTTAAGGAAATATGGAACAAACCTGCATTAAATTATTCAGATAATGAAACGCATTGAGCTATGAAGTCGTAAACGTTGCAATAATATTTCAATTACGGTTAATTTCTGATGGTTTTAGCTTTCAAAAACTTGCTCAACTAGTTGTTGATTACTTACTCGCCACTAGTCCAGTCGGCCGACGCGCCCTTCCTACGAATAGGCGACGTTTCCAGAAATTATTGCTTCGACTCCACCATATCGATTTGCCCGCAAACAAACGTAATTAGCTTTATTCAATTATAATTAAAATTTATTATTTTGACTACACATCACTCTGATATTGATCACAAATTTTCTTGGTCCTTAACCCCTATTAACTAATTTATAAAATGATTTGCATTGTTATTACTTTATTGCACGCTGATCTTCACGTTCGCCTCAGATGTCGTTGTGTTAAACCAATTTGCTCGTATTTGGGTAAAAGGGTATATGTCAGAAAAATTGAGTATTAAGTTAAGTACTAATTTTTCTTTTATTTCAAAACTATTTACTTTAATGGTTTGAAAGTAACTTTAAACTAACCTATTACTATTTACCTATGTATATATTTATATCTGAAAATTAATTATTCAATAATATCTACACTAAATGCTGTTCTTTTTGCTCTCCTGTAAAATTATGAAACAGGACTTTTGCCCAAACATGAGCGCCCGCTCCCGAAGATCGTTCCTTTCAATTCTTCTATTTATATCCGTCACCAGCAATATTCATTCAATTTACCATTCAATCACCGTCAATAGTTCAACTCGCCTTGTCTGCCAGCCAACAAAATCCCCATCTTCTGATCTCGGCCACCTCCATACGAGTTTATACTCTTTAATAACAATAGCCACCATCACCTCGTATCTTAACAAATTACAAATTAATATATTATTAGATAATCAACCAAGAGACCTGTCAAACAACGACGAACATTTTCTTCGCCATCCGAACAGAGAGAAATATAATTCCCAATATTCCGACAATAATGGAGTGGTATTGTCGGTATCTCACAACGTAAAATAATTACTTAAATTATAAAGAAATATACGAAAGTCATAAACCACCTTTTCAATTGCATTGGACTTTTTGACATTTGAGTTGATGTTTGGAACACTTTAGCCTTAGCACATGAGTCGTTCATTGTGAGGCTGCAAATTCAATTTTCTTCTCAACAACGGAGTTGAAAGTAAACATGTGATTTTCTTGTATACAAATCATTTCAAACTGTCATTGTTGATGGTATCAGTAAAAGAGTCAGAAACGTCTGAAGATCTTTGGTTTGAAGCGTGAACTGTAAATACGACTGCAGTTTCTTGTCTTTTAGGGCTACCGAGCGAAGTGATTTTAGAAAATTACATGGTCTTTATTTACATAATTATACTTTAGAATAGCCCCAATTTTCAGCATTGGAAACAACAACAAAAACAAGCCAATACTCAATATTTCTGTTCTTAATTATTATTAAAACAATATCTGTTCATCTTATCAATTGTGTTTACTCCCACTTTTCGTGTTGTTTATAAAGAGCCAATGCCACAGACTCTTACTTGCCTCTAGAATAAGTGCAATTCCTATTCTATTCGCGCAGGACAAATTCTATTTCCGCGAGGAAACTCCGATGAACTCGCTTGTTGTTTCGCGTCTTGTGAATTCATCTCGAAAATTCCCAAAGCACTCATGGCATTATTATTACGATTTTACACGATTAAAGTACAGACTTGAGAATCTTGCATTCCTTCTAAAACACGAAAAAATGTTTTTTGTTCGTGATTCAACAGGGAATTTTTGATGGGATTGTTATTTGCGAATAAAATTATTTTTCTTTTGTTTCCTACCTAATAAAGTCATTATTATTTTATTTAAGTAGATGAAGTACACAACATTGTCCGTGTGTTTAATTGTAATAATGATCTATTTAAAAGGAAAATGAATAATTATTCATATTCTTGCGCCTATAGTAAATTTTAGTGTAAAATGGAAATAATGTTACGGATGTGTGTATCTCTGTCTCACTGCTTCCCGTCCCAATCTGCCTCGCCCCATTCGACCCTTTCCTGCTTCGCTCCCCACCGCTGCGCGTTTCTCTGTACCGCTTGGCCCCGTTCTTTCTCGCCCTGCCACCTGATTGACCAATCTGCGTGCGAACCCTTTCTTCAAAGATTCAAAAAAATTGGGAATAAATTAGTTTTCTAGCTATTTATGTATATTTTATGTCAATGTATTACTGTTGTTTCTACTGTTAAACTAGTATTATTTCCTATTAAGTAATTTATTTAATTATTATTAGTTACAGTTGTAGTAGTATTATATTTTATTATTATTATTGTTATCATCATTATTCTTTAATTACTATTTACGCAGTGCACTGCAGTGTCGTTTTATGTAGTGGAGGGAAAGGGATGCGAAAGAAATGTATCACAGTGAAGTGGAGTAAGGCCAGCGCGGTGATATTATTGGTTAGAGAAGGGAGAGGATCGTGAAATGGGGGTGGTGATTCCGAGGACTGTGAGCCTTCTCTATCCAACGTAAAATAACGCCGCGCCGGGCCTTGCTGCCCGGGGCGGGGGGAGAGGGATTGCGCTGGTAGAATGGATGGTTGGAATCTGAGTTTGACTTAGGGTGCAGCAATAATGATATTGATATTGCACATGTTTATTTCAAAGTAATTACATTGGTGTGAGTTATTAATTTTCCTGGCATAAATTGTCCCAGTGCACCTTTACTTGAACTCTGGCTGAGTGGTACCTGGTTCACGTTCTGGCTGAGTGGTACCTGGCAGGCGTGATCTGGAGCGTTGCCGCTCCGGGATGCTGCAGGAACGCAGGACCTGCACAGTGTCCCACTGATAGGGCTCTGAAGTAGCCTCACTGCGGGTCAGAGACGTGGCCCAACTGCTGTGGGTACGACCATGGCAACAGGAGTCCCACCCGGTCGTGCGCCACCCAAGGTACCCTCAGGTGTGGGAGGTACGGTTTTGGCGTAGTTCACGTCGACGTGAAATAGCACCTGTATTGATGGTGTCAAAGGTGCCGAACTGCCGAGGGCAGCGTTGCGCGTTGCGCGAAGTGCAACGAGACTAATTCTGAACCTGATGGTTCACCCCGTGCCGAGCTGCCGAGGGCAGCTTCGTGAAACCTGCGCGAAACGCAATGGCTCTCAATCACGCGCTGAGAGCGCACACAAACGTGGTTCCCGGCTGGCGGAGTTTCTACAAGTCAAACCTCGAGGGGAATGTGCCGTTTGAGGCTATTTCGGAGGCAAGAGGGGAAGGGCACTTTGGAGAGGGTTGCAGGCCCTTCGGTGACCTGCGGGTGGCCGCCAGGGAAGGGGGAGTCCGCGTGGCGGGTGTCTGACGGAGGAAGAGACGCCTGCGAGAGCTTTGTGGTGTGTACGGAACAATTATGTATTATTATTCCATCAAATCACGACTAAAGATATTATGAGTCGATTCAAAATAAAATCTGCTCCAGGCAACCAGCAACCTGAGAAGTAGATCTAGGGACTGGCGGTGCCTCTTCAATACTTTGCGCAAAATGTGGACTGTTCCAAATAAAGCGATTTCTTGCATATCCTAGTCTTTTGAATTACCTGGAAGTTTAGACAAGTTCTTACACAAATTTTGTGGAACAAATCCCAGAGCTCCGGTAACTATCGGTTTTATCTTTTTCGGTTATATCTTTTACGTCCCACATTCGACTGATCTCGATTTCCAAACTCTTGTATTGAAGACGTTTTTCTGCCCCCTTCGTAACGATGTTTTGATCGCAAGGTCAGCAACATCGACAAGTAAACACAATTTTTCTCCAAAACCCGGATAATATATCCGGTTTGTTTGCCGCAATCGTGCGATCCGTTCGAATTTGTTGGTCGTACAATATCGTACAAAATCCAACAGACGTCACCGGTCTTGGAGAGTGTACCAGGTGGGGCATGTGTTTGGAACTTCGAGGACAGTACAGATCTGCCAGTGGAGGTAGCTACACACCTTGTATGGTCTTTTCAAGTATTTGGTCTTTGTTAGGAATGGATAAGCTGAGACAATATGATCACTGGTTTCTATTCCTCGCAAATGCGGCATTTATAATCTTGGGAAATTTTGAGAACCGCTTAATCATAACGTCATGTTCTCAAGGCCTGTCTTGGGCAGCTATTACAAGTGCTTCCGATTCTGGCTTCATTCTTCCCCTTTTAAGCCACATAAATGATTAACCTTTATTGATCTGTGCTCTGTCCATTCGTTTCAAATATTTTCCGTGGAGTGATTTGTCTCTCTACGATTTCTGTAACATTTTTTGTGTCTCAAATTTCATGTTAAGTAACATCAGAAGTTCAGTGTCTCTGTCATTCTGGGTGTCTTGCATAGTCTTGTTCGCAATGCTTCTTGCTACACTTACAATGCCTCTGTTTCCCATTCTTCGGTCAGATTTCATGACCTGCCTCATTAGAGGGTCATCTTGATGGCTGACTACATACTTCCCCAACCCGACTATTGCGTTGTGCCAGGAGGATTCAATTTGTCTGAGGTCTCTTCCTCCTTCCTTACGTGACACATAAAGTCTATATACATCAGCTCGAGGGTGGGAAACATGATGCATTGTTAGCAGTTTTCTGGTTTTTCGATCCATGATGCCAATTTCTTGCTCAGTCCAGTCCACTAGTCCGAAACTGTATTCGGCTACAGGAACCGCCAAACTACCTATTGGTGATACTGTATTCCTGGAATTCAGAGCGCACTGCAAAAGTCTCACTCTTCTGTAATACTCCCTGCAAATTTTCTCTTTCATTGTGTCGTTCGAGATGGTTTCACATTCTTCAATGCCCAGATATTTGTAACTTTTACCTGGCTCTAGATCTTTAATCACAATATGCGTGTCAATTTCAATGCTCTCTGACGTTGTGAATTTGCCTCATTTTAAATTGATTTATGCACACTTGTAAAAAACAGACTTCATGCAGATGTCATTGCTTAAGTCATTCACGACATTTGGAAAAGAATCGGTCTATTCTTAACAAACACTTTAAGATCATCCATGTAAAACAAAGGTGATACTGGCCTTTCATCACCATGGAGCTTGTAACCTAAGTCATTCTAAAATATGCTTCAGATACATTTAAAATGTACGAAAATTAATCACTAAATAACGAAAGCAAGATTCACAAATGATAAGCGTTTATAAATGCATAGTTCTCCTACGTCCATTAAAAGAAAAAATGAAAATGTAACTTTAACTGGTAATAACATTAGTAAATTCAAATTAACCATCGAGATTCTTTAACTAATATAAACTTCAATGTCTCCGCTTCAATTTGACGACTAGAAGGAGAAAATCCGAGATGGAGTATTTGAGAAAATGAATTTTGAAAAAAAAATTGTAATTATTTACTTCGGCCTTAATATGGCCTTATTGATGCCGTTATAATTAGGGTTCATCATATCAAACTTTGAGGGTGGGATGTATTCATTAAAAATATAAGGCAAGTTGCCAAGTAAAATCAGATTTGAAGATACTTTACTAGTTTTTTAGATAATGCCCCCTGAAACTCATGCAAAATATCACATTTTAAAAATTTTCAAAAGGAAGTAAAATTTAATGCCAAAAATACAATATTCAGTGTTGTTTTGTCATTATAAAACGATTTAAAAAGTTTCAGTCGAATCGGAAGATGGTCTGGAAATTTGGGCCGATTTGACATGGAATGACCCATATATTTCGTTGAACTTAAGTGGTGTGCATTGATTTAGATGATGCATGAAGCTTACATTTACTAACAATAAATTACAAGAAAGTATTTAATTAAAAACAACAATTAATGACATTAATAATAAACTTTTCCAAAGGCCTGGGAAGTGAAAGGAATCGCTTTATTTGGAACAGCCCACATTTTGCGCAAATTATTGTAGATACACTGACAGCCCCTAGATCTGCTCCTTAGGTAGGAGCCTGGAGTAGATTTTATATTCAGCCGACTCATAACATCTTTAGTCGTGATATAGAGGAATAATAATAATAACAATAAAAATAATAATAAATTGAAAACACATTAATCTTTTCAAACAATCATTGTCACCGCCAACACTGGTGCAATATTATTTATTTGCAACAGGATATTGTCTGTCGTCGTTGCCGGCTCTCCCAGCTAATACAAACACGTAACTTAGCATAACACAGACACATATTTATATATCCTTGAAAAATAAAAACAGAAACATTTACACAGCACTCACGCTTAACATTTGCAACACAAAAAAATCATTCCTACTAGCGCGTATTCGTTCTCTTTACTAATGGCCATGTTATTTGAATTTGAAAAATGTTTTCCCCTTTAAAATACAAGTGTTGGCCCTCTCACAATGTCGAATATAAAGAATAAGAAAAGTCTGAATTATCACTTCCCTTTGCAATTCCAGGTCACCATTTTAACATTGTCACCATTTTTAAGACCAATCCACATTTGACACTCCAATATTCATTCATTAATTATTGTATCACATTTTAACCGTGGCGTCCTTGCTTCAATCCGGTCTCGACCGAGCCCAAAAGCAATCTCTTGTCGTTTTCACCGACTTCTGTTGAAGTGTTCGAAAACAACTGACGTCTTTCTCCTTCATTTGTCATTTGCACCTTTTCCCTAAAATTACGTTTTTCTCTCCGATTTTGCTTTGCATCAGAAATTATAATTTTGATAACATTTTAATAAAGTAAGCTCATTATTTTGTATAAAGTTTATTCTTGAAATTATAATTTTTTAGCAAAATACCCGGCGTTGCCTGGTATTGCTATAAAATCCTATGAAAGAAGAAAAAGACCAATGTTATACAAACCACGATGTTTAACATTATTTTTAATGTGATTAGTTCAAAGTTTAATAAAATACTAACATTTTCTTTCCACTTTATTTTAAAGTTTATTGCTATTAGAATTAGATCTGCTCTGATTTCCACAGGGTCTCGAAGTGTTCTATTAACCCTACGTTTACTGTGTGGGTACAACCACCGTACCTTTTTAAAAAAATATTATTTAAAAATAATTCTGAAAATTCATGTATTTGTCCATTGAGTGAATATTAGTAGTAAGAAAACACTTAACGGTTCATATCTTACATTTTAAAAATATTAATGAACATAACATTTCTGATCCTAATTTATCACACGCAGTGTTCCCCCATCTTGACGGCTATAACTGAGTTTTTCATGGTCAGGGACACGCAAAAGCTTCAACAATCATAATTTTTACTTTCTCGTCTTACGAATACTTTTTTCTTTCCTCAAAATACAAAGCAAATGTTTCAGAAGGATAGCAAAAAGTTTCAGAAGAATAGCAAAATGCCCGAAAAACGAATCTCCGATTGGGTATAGACCGACCCTTCGAAGAAACAAAGTTGCAACGCATGGCTTGTGAGCGGTTGAGCGTTCGCCGCGTGAGGGCGCCGCGCCAATCAGCCCCCGCGCGCGCGGCAAGCGACCTTGGGGCGCCCCGCGGGCGCGTAATGAGTGGGCGGCGGCGGCGGCTCGTGCATTATGAATGGGCGGCGGCGCGCCCCGCCCCCTCGTGCCCTCGTGCCCTCGTCCCCTCGCCCCCTCACCCCCTCGCCCCCTCGCCCCCTCGCCCCCTCGCCCCCTCGCCCCCTCGCCCCCTCGCCCCCTCGCCCCCTCGCTCCCTCGCCCTCGGGGAGTCTTTGCACTCGCCTTGCCGACGCGGAGAGCCTCCGGCTGGGCAGCGCTGCGCCGCTCCAGCCCTCCACGCTCACTCACGCTCAGGAATACTCAATGAACTGCAACTTGATTACTCTGCATGTGTGTATTGTTGGTCGATTGATTGATTGTTCGTGATTCCGGGCGCGTCAACTACTGAGGTCATTGGTCTTGTAAGTGTAGTACGTGTTCTTACATCGGAAGATGCTGCTGATCCTTCCTCCGCTGGATGGCGAGATCCGGCGCCCACCTACCGTCGACTAGCGGGGTTTTCCACATAACCAAGTATCTCCCACCAGCGGGGCATCGCCCCAGTCGAGACCAGCTCTCAGTTTCCGACCGATCTCCCGGCATGTGCGGTAGTGTAGTATATGTATATGTTAGTGAATGTGTGTGTGTGTAAGGGGGGCGAGGATATGGCAAGGACAAGGAAAGATCGCGCGCGGTCCATGGCCCGTTTGTTACGGTACTGCTCCGGCATTCGCCTGGTGTTGATCGGAAAAATCACGGAAAACTACCGATCAGAGCAGCCGGCAGCTAGAATTCTCCTCCAGAGAGCGACTCTACTCGATCTAGCTGACAAGCTAGTTTCGAAAATTCTGCCGCTGTGACATACCTGGGTTTCAAATGTTTTTTGTTACGAAGTTATGAAACTATAACACGAACCACTATATCTCACAAGAACGATGAATTGCATGCTGGTAGCTACTATGCTCAAATATTAAGTGGACTTGTTGAATGTGGCGTCGCTAACGCTGTAAAATGTTTTATCTATTTTTTCATGTGATGAAAATGCCTAAATATCATGCATAGCTTCAAATAAATTCTTAAAAATCTTGGGATTGGGCATACCAATGAATAACAGTAGCTGACAATATTATATTCCCGTTAAAAAATTCCCAACGCCCGATGGTCTTGTATGTTACCTCCATATAGGATCTGAACTGGTAATATTGCAATTTGCAAATTGTAATCGCCGTAAAGAATACTTGCAGGAATGGACAATGCAAGTTGTTAGAATTTAATAGAGCTACATGTTGTACTCTTTTTTTGCTAATATGCACAAAAATGGACATAAGAGATCACCTATAAGCTGTTCTTCCGTGTTATTCTTTAATCCTAATATAGGATAATTTTCAATTAGTTCCGAAAATTCTGTGACAACACCTTCTACAATTACATTTGATTCTTCTTCCGCATTTGCATCCTTAAGACCGTAAATGTGCAAAGTCGAATAAGCATGTGCTTTCGTTCTCCAACATTCCTCACAGTTCTGATTTCCTCCGTATTCTCTTGGAGTTCTTCAAATTTAATACTTCCCAAGGTAATACTGTTCATGGGTGTTTGCAAATTTATTATTAAACACAAATTCCAAACATTAAAGACGTGTTACGAAGCAATTAAACTTCTCATGTTCAAATCAGCATCTGATTCACAGCACAAACTGTCAATAATGACAGTTCTGCTGCGTGCTGCACATGTTCCAGAGTAGTGTTGCCATTCTCGTAGACAAAATGATGGCGCCGTGGACCGAAAATTATTGGTGTTTAATCAACGCCACTTCATGCCATTCCATTCCATGTCATGCCATTCCATTCCATGCCATTCCATGTCAAATCGGGCAAAAATTTCCCGACCATTTTCCGATTCGACTGAAAATTTTTATATCGTTTTAGAATGACGAAAACAACACTGAATATCGATTTTTTTGGCATTAAATTTTACTTTCTTTTGAAAATTTTGAAATGCGATATTTTGCGTGACTTTCAGAGGATATTATCTAAAAACTAGTAAAATATCTTCAAATTCGATTTTACTTAGCAACTTGCTTTATATTTCTAATGAGAACATTCCACGCTAAAAGTTTGATATGATAAACCTAATTTTAACGATATTAATATGGCCGAATTAAGGCCAAAGTAAATAATTACGAATTTTTTTCAAAATTCATTTTCTCAAATACTCCATCTCGAATTTTCTTCTTTTTATCATCAAATTGGAGACATTGAAGTTTATAGTAGTTAAAGAATCTTGATGGTAAATTCAAATTTACCAAAGTTATTACCAGTTACAATTACATTTTTATTTTAGGTTTTTATGGACTTAGGTTAAGATTTTTCTCAGACTTGAATGGCTTCTTCGCTTGACCGTAAAGAGCAAATATAGCTTGAGTAATGTTTCAATGTACATTTTGTACAATGCCCTTGAATTGTGAATGCGTAGCTCTTTGAAAAGTCAGCTTCTACAACCGCACAAAACTAAAAATATATCTCTAAAGCGCATTAATTGCCCCATGATTCCGCATTGATGAGCGAAATGTGCTTTTCGATGTTGTGAAACGTTAGGAAAATATGAGGGGAGGCTCACAATTGGTGAGTCACACGGTATAAATAAAAGTTTCTGCCTTCGAAAATATGGTTCAGATACATTTAAAATATATGAGAATTAATCACTAAATAACGAAAGCAAGATTTACAAATGATAAGCTTTTATATAAGTATAGTTCTCCTAAGTCCATAAAAAGCTAAAATAAAATGTAACTTTAACTTGTAATAACTTTGGTAAATTTAAATTTACCATCGAGATTATTTAACTACTATAAACTTCGTCTCCGCTTCAATTTGACGACAAAAAGAAGAAAACCCGAGATGGAGTATTTGAGAAAATGAATTTTGAAAACATTTCGTAATAATTTACTTTGGCTTTAATTCGGCCTTATTAATGCCCTTAAAATTAGGTTTATTATATCAAACCTTTAGCGTGGGATGTACTCAATAGAACTATAAATCAAGTTGCCAAGTAAAAGCAAATTTGAAGATATTTTACTAGTTTTTAGATAATATCTGCTGCGTGCTGCACAGAAACTCATGCAAAATATCACATCACCTCTGAAACTCATGCAAAATATCACATTTCAAAATTTTCAAAAGGAAGTAAAATTTAATGTCAAAAGTCGATATTCAGTGTTTTTTCGTTACTCTAAAACGATATAAAAAGATTCAGCCGCATCGGAAGATGGTCGGGAAATTCTGGTCGATTTGACATGAAATGACCCTTATATGTAGGTGGCGTTGATTTAATTCCGGACATACTAAGATCGCAGCTAAAACACGCAAAAAACGTTAATGAAAATTTCTGGAATCTTCTGGCCGGATCCGGAAACAAAATTATCAGTTTGTCACCAGGAGACCGACATGCGTCGAATAACATCTTATAAGTCTCGATTGATGCAGGGGAAGTTGTCTAACCGTGAGTGACAGAGCCGCAAACACGCACTCTCGCAATTACTGAAGTACAATATGGAGATATGTGAGGGTTGTTGGTAAGAATTTCTTATGGAGGACAAAAATGATTAATATTTTGTTAATTGATCGTAAAAACTGTGAGAAACTGTAACAGAAAACGCTATTTCGGATATGATTGAAAAGTGAGTGAGTGAGTTTTTAGCGAAGTTAGGCACAGAACATCCGTTAAATTGCTTCAGTCATAAGTCCCGTAAGCGTACTGCATCTTATAATCTGAGAGGCAGCCATGTTCGTTCCCAGCTGGAAGGTGAGATTCAGCGCTAACATATTCGTTTGGTTGTGGGGGGTCTTCCCATCTTCAGGCCTCTCCCAGATAGGCATCGCTCTTGCCACGTCAAGCTCTAAGTTTCCAACATTATGTGGTAGTGTAACGCTCGGGTGAACGCGTGCATACGATGGAAGAGGAGGGGACAACGAAGCCAGGAAGGCGGAGTCTGAGATTCGTTTGTTAAACAATTGATTCAGCAATCGCCTGGCATTAATCGGAGAAACCTCGGTAAACTACCGATCAGGGCAGCCGGACGCTTGAAATCGACGTACATGATTAGTGTAAAAAATCTGCCACCATCTAGACTGCTCGTAGAACCCCTGACGACGATGGAGAGGCAATAAATATCACAAAGCCATCTCAATTGAGCCAGTCAATATCTGGACGCAAAGTACAGACGCTGAGAATAGCAGAATTTTATCAGTAGAATAGGATGTAGTGTACGAAAATGGTGATCCAGCAGTTGGTCGAAGGCGCGGAGACATTGTTATAATACTCTTTTATAGAATAACTGGTATTGTGAAAGATACATCTGTATTTGATAGCTTCAGGTTCTTTTAAATCGATCAAGAAATATAAATTTTCCGCCAAATCGGCTAAACGTTTTAGGCGCTAGCGTTGACCGCAGACCGATGGGCGGACGGAGTGACGGACACACGTTTTACCGTTGATTGTTCGGTCTCAAAGACCCACAAAACATGGATTTACACTATTCGAAGTATTAGAGGAAGTAATTTACTATTATAGAAACAAGATTTGTAAAATTTTTCGTTACCAGGACCCGGCAATAAGAGTTTTTCTGTCGAAAATTCGCCTTTTTTTTGCGCACGATTACAATAGTTTTTCTTCTTTCGAAATGAGAGAAAGTAAAAATGTCAGCGCGCGCATCCTTACACATCGTAGTGTGTGGGAACGCTTGCTAAACTTTTAATTAACGAATACAAAACCGAAACTTGTCGCGAAGTTAAAGTTCTTCACTTGTTAGATATACATTTGCACGGTTAAATTCGCCTATGAAAATATTAATGTTTAAAATATTTTTTTATCATCATAAATACGATGACATTTCCGTTATTTGTTCGACGAAACACTCGAAAACACTCTTTGAATATGTATATTTTATGAAGTGTTACATGCATAGTTCATAAATATATTTTTGAAATTCCGTGCGTGAAGTGTGGTTTTTCGTGCTCGTTTTCCGTGTACGAAAGAGCGAAATTTTTAAGTGTGCGAAATATTTGTAACGATTCGCAATTGTCTTTCGCCTTGACGACGTCTTTGTTTATTATTTACAAACCATAGTGTTACGACACTGACTGGAATCCATTTACTTTTGTAGAAATAAGGTATTTCTAGTTAATCGATAGTATTTAATTTATATTATTTCCTTGCATTGCGTTTCACTCACTGCATTGCGTTTCACTGCACTGTTAAAAATACCATACGCAAAACAGGTATGAAGTGATTCTCGCACTCGTCTCTTTGTCGTTCTTCTTGCTACGCTCGGACGATAAACTCGTCTCTTGCGTGAATAACCTGTTTCGCGCCTTTGTTACGTAAACTACTATATTATATTATTATTATTATTATTATTATTATTATTATTATTATTAATTTTATACTTTTTCTATTTTTTCTTTTTCGTTTCGGTCATCTAGGGAAAACGCACCAATTTTAATGCTTCTTCCTCTGTCCTTCTCTCTTCTTCCTCCAGTACTCCTTCATCTTCTCACTATGTAGTCACTCCTCAAACCATTTTGACCCTGTCTTCGTTTCCTTCTGTAAAGAGTCAACATGGCACGGAGAATGTATATTCATTCAGAAGATATTCTTGGGTGCACACGGCCGCCTTGGACTGATGTGTCGAACACCAAGGCAACAGCAAGCTACCAAATGATTGAAGAATCAACAAGCAAACGGAAGTTGGACGTTTCGAAGTGTAGACGGAATACGCACGCATTGATACACACTAGAGTTGGATGTATTGTTCAGATGGAATGTGGACGTATTGAAAGACAAATGAGAAGTGGATGTTCTAAATTACAGACGATAAATGGACGTACAGAGAATTGGAGTTGTAAATGGAGATGCCAATTGATAGACTAAGATATTTGAAAAAGTTGAAGTGAACTGAGAGTTGGATTTAAGAAACGAAAGGCATTTGGTATTGTATTCTTTCAATTGAACAAATTGTCAAGTGAAGTTTTTGTTGTTATTGTGATTATGGTAAATAAATATTCTTGTTTTATTTTGGAAACATGGAATTGTTTTGTAAAAGTAATTGAACGGTAAGTTGCCACCACTCAAATCTGCGGTGTATGCCGTAGAATCGTCGGCCCTCATAAATAAATGGATGTTTTTATTTTTTTAATAGTGAACCTGATTCACTAAAGGAAAAAATAGAACCTTCACACTTACTGCATTGGAATCCTTCCATTTCTAACACTTTCTTCTGAAACATATCTTTTTCTGTTGCTTCTCTTTCACTTATATTGTTTCTTTCCAAATCGTTTCTTCTTGTATTCAGGCTATTGTAGACTTCTTGTTCCAAAGGTATTTAAAAATCTGCTTGGTTAATCTATTGTCGTCCATTCTAAATAAATGTCCAAAAATGCAGTCGCCTCTTCCGTAATGTTTCGGTTATGTTTTCTGTAGTGCGATAAACTTCATTACTTCTTAATTTCCATACCTCTGTGTATCTTATCGGACCGCGAATTTTGAGAGAATGATTCTCCTTTCTAGGATTTAAACTTTATGCAATTTGTAGTTTGTAATTAATATTACTATTATTACTTTTATTATACACATCCACGTGGAACTTTAGAGGGCTAGTCGATTAAGGTGCCAAAATGTTAGGTTGTTATTGTAATGTGATGTTTCGTAGGTGGTTTGCATCCACCTCTTCAGCCAGTAGGATGGACGACGAACCCAAGGGCCTCCCGGAGAGATGCACTGCACTGACTTCAGTTGATCCATTGAGCCTCCTTTGCCAGTGCCCTTAAATAGAAATTCGTTACGAAAAACGCATGCATAAGATAGCAAATGTTTTGGTTAACAAGTGAAATTGTGTTAAACCATAGAATATAACACTTATTCACGTTTAAATCGATTAGCCCTCGAAGATCTTACGGTGATATATATATTACTTCATTCAAAGACGTACAGGATAATTCGTCATGTATTATTATTATTATTATTATCATCATCATCATCATCGTGAAGCTAGAAAATCTTGTAAATGTTTATATTGCGACTTTTGTTTGGATGAAAGCACTACAAAAGTGGTAGCACAAGTCGAATAATTTTAAAATAGTTTGTAATACAATCACATAGATGTAATTGCGTACAATAAATAATATTAATTGTCTAAATAAAATAATACATAGCACCCAGTTTTGTTTTTAATATTATTTTTGTCCTTTAAAACATTTTATTCATTCCTTAATTTTTTCCGCAATGAATCAGGAACTTTTACCTACGTCTGGCAGATATTTGTGTTTCAAAATACATGCCAAGAGAAGATGACGTTACGAGAACATAAATACAGGAAATGTTCCGGAAAGGAAGAATTCAGGACAGAAGTTTTAATTATTAGTGGGATGTCACTGATAATTAGGAGGAGAAAGTAATGGAAGGTACTAGGCACAATTTTAACTTATTAAGTTGATAGCCTTTTTGGAACAAATTCAAAATGTTTTAAGAAGAATGTAAGTATTTTATGCATGCTGATTCAATAATTAAATTGATACAAAGGTAATAAATAAAACTTTCTTTAAAATTTAACTTTTAAATTACTTCTTTTGTTTGAGTTTCGAGAAGGAAGAATGAAAATCGTAGAAATAAAGACGTGTGTAGGGAAAGAGAAAATAACATTCCCGACTCCTTTGAAAAGTCCCTCTTGTGCAAAAAAATGATATTTATGAAGCGAAAATGAAGGTATTTATTTTTGCTTCGTAAAGAGTACCAAATAACACAGTCTTTTTGCTGTGAAATGATAAACGCATTGCCAGGATTACAATGCAAATTGTGCTGCGATTAACGGGGATGTATTTGCGGCCGATGTTAGTCAATTTCGTGGAGCACGACCACGTCAGAAGCACAAGTGTTTGCTTTTTTTCTAAGCTTTATTTTTTAATTTGAGGATACACAAATTCTGAGAGTAGTTTGGCTCTTGGGTCTGGTTTAGGATAATCAGAAATTTTGTAAATGAGTGGTTGGATGTTATAGCTGTTTGAAGAAAGCGCTCCCCGTGCAATTTGTCCAGCTTGAGCACTCAAAGAAAACAGTAGTAAAGAGTTGAAGAGTAAACTTTGAAGAACGGTTCTGTTTGCTGATGACACGAATGTTCTTTGCAAAAAAGAAGCAGTAAATAGTACAATTTCAGAGGTTTCAAATTGGTTTAATAATAACAAATTAATTGTTAACGAAAGAAAAACGGTTTCAATGCATTTTTGCATTTCAAATCAGAAATCGCATGTTCCATTGAAAATGAACAATATGCAATTAGCTGATGTTGAGGCAACAAAATTTTAGGTCTTTCAATTCAATCAAACCTCAAATGGAATGTACATATAACAGGATTAAACACTAAAGTTCATTATGCTACGCATTCAGAATTCTTTCAAATTCTGTCAGCCTTCATTCAGCTCGTTGCGTTTATTTTGCAAATGTACATTCCCGCCTGAGATATGGCATAATATTTTGGGGAAGCTCATCCTGTAGTATTTGGACTTTCAGATTGCAAAAGTAAATTATTCGAATAATGAAAAAATGCCTTCCACGTGATCCCTGCAAGCCTCTTTTCGTTGAGCTGGGAATCTTACCATTGCCTTGTCTATTTATTTACGAATCTGTAATATTTGTCAAAAATGACCTACTTAACGAAGGGAACATATTTTCATGCAATATTGATATTTATAATTACAACACACGCCGTAGAAATCATGTGCATCAACAGCTCAGTACAAGAAATCAACATACAATACATGTACGTTACTTTACAACGCATTGCCAGATGACATAAAACAATTAAAGTCGGTACACAAATTTAAGTTAAAAGTAAAATCTTTTCTGCTGCAAAACTGTTTCTATACAATTAGAGACTATACTAATCGTGAAAAAGAAAAACAATGTTTAATGTAACCAAACAAAGATATATAATGAATTAGTTTACGTTTGTATTATATACATTTAAAAATATTTAATACGCCTGTAACAAGTAATGTACTTCAGCTTTCGGGTCAATGACCCCCACCTCGATCAGGTTTTTGTCCAGTTTCCCTGATCCATTGAGCAAATGGTGAGATGGCCCCTGGTTTTGCTTCTGGACGTAAATGTAGCTTCACTGTGCGCACGTTTTGTTGAGCACTCCTTTTGCTTGTAGTTCATTTACTGTTGAAATTGATTTTCTATAACGCGGGAACAAACATTTTTGAAATATTTTTATTTTTCTAAAATAATTATTTTCAAAATTCATTTTTTTTCTTTTTTTCCTTTTTAATTCTGGCTCTCAAGAAAATGTGCGCATATAAATCTCTTACCCCAAACGTCATATACAGTTTTTACTGTTTTTTTGACAAATAAATAAATAAAAACTTTCTTTGTCTGAAATTGGCAGAGATTTCGGTCAACTGTGGCAGAGAGGGTCTCGCAATATTCATATGTTGGAAATTCTTGAATAGGCACTCACCGCACGTGAACGAAGGAGGGGAATTGATCACACTGTTCGTGATCGTTTTGCACTTTAAAGCTATAGGAGGATGCACTCAATAAAAGAAACGTGAATAATGATTTTACGAAGGATTCGCCGTGCAATATGACGTCCAGAGTGATGATTCAGAGTGCCCTTTTGTGTTAAAGTAGCAAGAGATGTCCTATTCTTGTTTTATGGAGGAGGGGGGTCGAGGTAACTCATGGTAAACATTCACATATTGCAGATATTCAAATGTGTGCTCACCCTGTGCGGCCGGGGACGAGGAAGCCTGTACATTGGAACTGCTCTCATCGTGGGAGATGAGGTAAGGCTCGAGGCCACTGGAGGACAAAATGCATTTGCGATGGTGGGAGTGTCGATCTCACGCGAGGTGGACTTTAGAACGTTGGAGGGATGTGAATGGCCGCGCATGACGGATAGTCGAGTGCGCTGGACGAAGTCGTTTCTGTATATTGAAGCAGCTATTGGAGATAACGTATGACGCGTGTACCTCGATGAAGAAAACGCATTTGAGGTTTGTGACAAAGACTATTCTGAAGAAAATGTTCGCATGTTGGATATACAGAGAGGGACGATGAGAGAAGGGGGAGGGAGAGGAGGGGAAGGGAGAGAGAGGGAAGGAGAGAGAGGGAGGGGAGAGGGATAGACAGAGAGGGGGAGAAAGGGATGGACAGAAAGACGGTGGGAGGCGAGGTCGAGTACATTGGAAGTTTACTCTTGCGTACTGAATCTATCTCTAATAATAATAATAATAATAATAATAATAATAATAATAATAATAATAATAATAAAAATGCCTTTATTAATGGCGAGGCTCAGGCCATAGGGCCTGCTCATCCGCCTAACCACTAATCTCTCTGGGATATGTCTGGCTCCCGTACACTGGAGGACACAATGCACTCTACTATTGTAGTGTAGGTGATTTCAAGCGAACTCGAAATTAACGTTTGAATATTGGGTATACACACTTCCTCAGTGCAACTCAGACAAGGGGGCTAGGGAACGAGCACAGTGAGCGTGGAATTTTGTACATGTGAAAGGCGCTTACTGTGAAAGACAATGCTTGACTCGAGTATTCTGGAGAAGAAAATGCACTGTTAGTCTGTACTGGGAGGCTCATTGAACTCAGTGAAGGTGAACGTTCACGTGTTGGAGATATTTAGATGTGCAATCACCTTGTGAATTCGAGATAAGGTACAATGTCCATGCACCCTAGACATGTATTTTGTTTATTGGATCTGGTGGGGTGGCACTCACCCTGGAAGATGTTGCCAGGCTCGAGAATACTGGAGGAGAAAATACACTCTAGTCTATGATACAGCGGATATCGAACAAGCTCGAGGTGAACGTTCACATGTTGGAGATACGCACTCTCTACGAATGCACTCACGGTGGGAGATGATGCATGGTTGAGCACGCTGGAGGGGAAAGAGCACTCTAGATCAGTGATAGTGGTTATATCGAGATCACTCTAGATGAAAATTCAAATGTTGGAGATTCGTCCTCACTGTGTTAGAGATACTCATTCACTGTGTGCGTCAGCGACAAGATAGTTGATCGAAGCGGACATGAAATTTGTTGATTGGATCTGGTGAGGGAGTACACACAGTGAGTGATGGTGCATGCTCGAGCACGCTGGAGGAGAGAGTGCACTCTATGTCTGTGATAGAGGGTCTATGAGCTCAATGGAGGTGAAGGTTCACACGTGCAATAAGCATGAACCTACCGTGGGAGATGGTGTCTGGCTCGAGCACGCTGGAGGGGAAAGTGAACTCAATGTCTGTGACAGAGGGTCTACGAGCTCGCTGGAGGGGAAGGTTCACACGTGCAATAAGCATGAACCTACCGTGGGAGATGGTGTCTGGCTCGAGCACGCTGGAGGGGAAAGTGAACCCAATGTCTGTGACAGAGGGTCTACGAGCTCGCTGGAGGTGAAGGTTCACACGTGCAATAAGCATGAACCTACCGTGGGAGATGGTGTCTGGCTCGAGCACGCTGGACGTCTGCGGCGCCGAGGCGTTGCCCTGCAGGTACTCGCGCTCGTCGTGGAGGACGAGCCCCATCAGCACCGCAATCAGCGCGAAGTAGCACTGTAACAGCATCAACGCGGTCCACGTCACACACTGCCTTGGAAAACGTCACAAATGGAAATAATTGAGGAATGCATTGTTCAGGATTCAACCACCTCTATTGTCTCTGCAAATTTAATCAAAATTTCATTTGAATGAGAAGAGATGCCAATAGAAAAATATAATTCTAAACATCGGTGTGCAGTTTTTCTACGCAGCAAATTGTTACGAGGAATTGGTTGATGAAAGAACTACTATTTTCAAAATTGTTATTGTTCTTTAAACGATTTACACTAGGGTGGTAAATTATACTTTTATTTTTATTTATCGCTACGGAGTAGAGAAAAAATAATGCTGCACGAAAAAACGGAGAATTTTTGGCAGAAAAACTCTTATTACAGGGCACTGTTAACAAAAAAGTGGATAAATCCAATTGCTAAATTTAGAATAAAGTCCTCTAACATGTGGTGTAGTCAGAGCCTATGTTTTCAGGGTCCTTGATACCGAAAAAACGATTGACGGCAAAATGTATGTCCATCTGTGCACAACGCTAGCGACTAAAGCGTTCAGTCATTTTCACCAAAGTTGATATTCTCCAATCGCTCTGGCTGATGCCGCGGCCTCTGGTATTTGAAACCGAAATTTTAGCCAGCCAATGGGACATTTTCCAAATTTTAAAAAAAATAGCCCTATCGTTTTAATTGAATTTTGTTGTTGGATTATATGAAGGGCGTTTAAGAGAATTATTTCGGTCTCATTTTCGTTGAAAACCCTAATTTTTCGAAAATTGTAAATCTTCAATTTTTTCCTATTCTTCATACAATTAACATATTAAAGGTATAGGTTTTTTCTTTAAAGAAATCTGTTCTTTAATGATAGATATTGAAATAAGGTCATGTACAAATTTTCAGTTCTTTTTGAGTAACAATACGTGAAAATACGGGCGAGAAAGGACGTGAATTTTTAGCACCACAAGATTAAAAATTGTATAAGATGTTGTATTCAACAATTTACGTCTGCTGCGTCTGAAAATTTTGTCAAATCTTCTTAAATGTGGAACATTTCTATTTTATGGTTTCAATTAATGTTAGAATCAGATTCATCATTTTCTTTTGGATATGAACGCAATTTAATAAATGCATCACATTGACATCGGTTTAAGGACAGTTTGCTAGGTAATCACTGAAGATTTTGCCGTTGTTAAGTCAAAATTTTCTCTTATGCCTTCGAGAATATACAAGAGACTCTCCGCGCAGAATTGTTAGAACACGACGCAAAGTTCTGAATGCCGGGGTTTGGAACCTGTGGTTTACGTTCGATAGCGAAGACTAACAACATCAATTAGTCATTAAGGCAATCAACGCCAAACCTCGACAATGGTGCTATGATTGATGTGTATACACTAGGTTTTGTTCCTTTCAAGTTGTGGTAAGTACACGGTTCTATTATTAGAAAGTAACCCACAATAATATAAAGAGATGTATATGTATCTAACTGGTCTGAATTGTACAACATATGTTAAAAGACGTTTTATGAAAATTTTTGTCAATTAGTTCTCTTTATTTTTTATCTGGTACGAGAGAACGATGTGCATAGATTTTTGAAGTATTTATTAATTGAATTTAGAATACCAAACATATTTCGATACTACTATATTTTCATCATTCAAATAGTATTATTACTTAGTGTATATATATATATATATATATATATATATATATATATATATATATATTTATACACACACATACTATTAGTATATATACAGTATTATAAAATAATAGGTTATTATTTTTCAAACTATGTGTTCAGTGAGTACTGCCATCATTATCTCTTGTCACGTTGTATTTGAATCGGAATAAAAACAATATGCTCGTTAAATTGCACCGAAATTTCGTTGGCGTTATTTGACTCGACTCTCAAATTAACTGGAACGTTTGGTATCGCTGCACGTTAATCACACCCGAATTACAACGTCCGAGAGCGGTATTATCTGCAAAACCAGTGGCACAATGACTTTGCATACATTTTCCTGCATAATGTTATCAACATGTTTGTTATTATCCCCTTTTTATTTCTTTTGTCACCACGCTATCATCTATTAACAAACTGTAATTTTTGGACTCATTCAGTTGCCATCAAAATAGACTTACTTTACTGATAGTGGAGCATCATTAGACTTTTGCTACTGGGAGTTCGGAGACTAGACTTTTTCTCGTTAATATTTCAGAACTTCGAATATCTTTTCATACTTGTGAATATTTGTTGATTTCTTTTGTCAGTAACACGCAAGGGACAGACAATAAGTAAACAGGTGAGGTTTGATGAGACAATAGGAGAGAGGTAATGTTTAGAATTCTTTCATATCTGCTTCAGTCCCATCTTCAGTTTGAGAAATAATGATGTTTTTAATTTCACCTGCATTGATATAATATTTCATGCTGGATTCCATTAGCTCATTCATTTTAAGAGCCTCATTTAAAAACTGCGGCAAAATTCTTCAATGTGACGTGAACGTTTACATTACTAATAATTTTCTTTCCTTGTAGGTTTGGCAGTCCTCTGTTTGGAGGTGAACTGAGAGTTTATTCGACTACTACTGTATATTTTACTACCGGATACTAATTTTGTTCGAGTAGTTTTGTAATAGATAGATATATATAGGTTTATTCTACAATTGAGCTGATGTTGCCCGGTGGCAGAATACAGAAACATAAAAGTTTATTTCCAATTACAAAACAATTAACAATAAAAATAATATATAAAAAATCAATATAAAAAACAAATTATCTTCGTTATTACCTAGAATATGCAAATGCATTTACATACATATTCAACAAATGAAACTACATTCGTACATACAAACATACACGCTTTCATACATATCATAGAAAGACATAGGAACACTCGCATACACACCATTCTGCACGTATTCACTCACAATCATATTCAGACCAATATGGATAAACATTTTTACCTACAACATAATATACAACACTTATAATAATTTTTACATTTCTAACACGTAAAACACTCGTTAACATAAATCAATAAATACCAACTTTTGTCAGAATAATCTATAAAAGACGCTTTAGATTGGAGAAATGAAATCACTTCACTGCACCTCATAAAATTTTACGTAAGTACTAATAGCTCAATACGTTTTAGTTGACTACCCATAATTGCACCTTTCACTTCACTTCACCTCACTACACGTTTTCACCCTATTGATTAATTTCCTATATTTTTTTAAAAACCACGCGCTTAGCAAGGAAAGGGCTAAAAAACTGTCGCAGGTAAATCATTCCAATCTACGATTGTTCTGTTTACGAAGGAGAATTTGCCTCCGTCTGTTCTTTGAATTCTAGTTCTAATTTTATATTTATGATCAAATCTATTAATATAATCTGGTTTATCTAGCCTTCCCCGTATTTCCTGCCATGCAGAGCCACCAGTGTAAGATTTGTACATTGCGCAAAGTCGAGCCCTTTTCCTCCGATGTTCTAACGATTCCCAAAGTATGTTCCTCCGAAGAGTGTATTTTGCCGCTCTGTTTTGTATCCTCTCTAAGCTCTTCTTAAGTCCTATTCTGTACGGATCCCAACAACTAGCTCCATATTCCATTACTGGCCTAACAAGCGAGGTATACGCGATTTCTTTTGCTTTCGTATTGCATTTTTTATGATTTCTTATGACGAAATGCAAAGACCTCCTCGCTTTCCCCACTACGTAGTTAGTTTGTTTCTCCCATCCCAACTTGCTATCCAGGAGGATGTCAAGGTATTTACTGTTTGAGACTCGCGGAACTACGTCATTACCTAGCTGATAAGGTATTGTATGAAAGTCTCTCGCCCTAAAAAATGTGATCGCTTTACTTTTATTTCCATTTAGCATCAATTAATTATACAGTACGCAGTAACATAATTATTTTGTCTAAAAGACTATTGTAATTTCTTCAAATATTGTATACAAGCCAAATGTCATACTAAGAGAAAATGGGACTATAATGTTATAGTACACGTTGTTCTATTGAAATACATGTGTAATACGTTTGAGGCTTTTCATGTCATTTAAAGTATATTATGGAATATTCAAAAACACTGAATCAACACAAAAATACTATAACCATTACATAATTTTAAAAGGTAAATATTTATTCGCAAGTTTAACACACTGGTTAACTGAAATCGGAATCACACGACAATATTATAAACATTTACAAATTTTAAGAAGTCAGAAAACATTGTCAGTACCCGAATCTACAAACAAATTGCACTTATCAAGAATATTTCTCAAAATATGAAATAAAAATGGGCTTTATAGGACATGATCCGCATGTATTAATTTAATTTTCCAAATTCAATCACAGGGTTGTTAGGTTTTCCCGACGATCCAATTTATGAAGCAAATAGAATTAGTCGGGAGTACTGGATTCTAATTACTCAATCGCGCATCAGATGCGATGGTAATTGAAAGGGTTTGTCGATAAACGCACGCTGTGTGCTCGCAAATCGAGGATTTGCTGGGCGTTGGTATAACAGCCCGCGCATTGGGCTCTCAAGGCACGTGAGCGCTTGCTCCATTGGGAGCAGTGCGCAGAGGAATCTGGCAATCGTGTCAAGTAATCGGGCAACTCACTTCACTGAGACTAAATCGCTGCTGCTCTGGCCAAGTTCCGCGAGTAGCATCGGAACCTCGGTCCCACATTGAACCTCGGTCCCACATTGAACCTCGGTCCCACATTGAACCTCGGTCCCTCATTGAACCTCGGTCCCACATTGAACCTCGGTCCCACATTGAACCTCGGTCCCACATTGAACCTCGGTCACTCGGATCTCCGCCCAGGTGAACAGTTTCCTAGTGATTGATTGTTCGTGATTACGGACCGTCAACCTCTGAGGTCATTAGTCCCGTAAATGTAGTGCGTGTTTTTCTCATCGGGAGGTGGCGGTGATCTTTCCCCGCTGGATGTAGAGACCTATAGTCAGCTAGCGAGATTCTCCCCAATCAAGTATCTCCCATAAATGTGGCACCGCCCCAGACAAGCTCCCGACCGGTCACCCAGCATGTGTGGTAGTGTAGTGCATGTTAGTGCATAAGTAAGAGGTGAAGATAGAATAAGGAAGAGGAAGGAAAGATGGCGCGCGGTCCGTGGCCCCGTTTGTTATGGTACGGCTCCGGCATTCACCTGGTATTGATCGGTGAAACCACGAAAAACTACCGATCAGAGCCGCCGACCGCTAGAATAATTATTCTCCAGACAGCGACTGATTTCGTCCTAGCTGACAAGCTAGAGTCGAAAATCCTGCCAGCATCGAGATTCAAACCTAGGGCCTCCCGCTCAGAGGGACTGCAGTGTCCTGATGATTTTCACCTCACTAGCATAAAGGTGTCTGCAGTGAGGAGAAGTGCCGGGGTCTCTGTGCTCTTCAGGGTGTGACAACCCAGGAGGCTCCCAATTGCGTTTCGGTGTCGTGGTTTGTGCCCGGGTCATTAAGAAGGAACTTCGGTCGGTGAATATGAATGACGTTTAATGACTGCGGTACCAACCTGGGAAGCCGACAAGCTTGGAACAGGCGCCTTTTTATTGATTAGTGATTCCAAGCGCGTCAACTGCTTAAGCCAGCCAACGTGTAGTGCATGTTATTACTCGGTATTTGCCGGTTATCTTCCTCCCTCGAAATGGTGAGATCATATGCCGACCTAGAGGGTTTTCCCTATACCATGTATCTCCCACCAGCAGGTCTCCGCCCCCGCCAGGACAAGCTCTTACCGATCGGCCTCCAGGCGTGCGTGGTAGTGCATGCCAGTATGTGTGAAAGGGATGAGGATAGGACAATAAAGAAGAAGGAAAGATCGCGCGCAGTCCATGGCCCCCTTTGATAGGGTAGACAGCCACTGAATTCGACCTAGCACTCTAGCTAGTGCTCCATCGGGACTCGAAACTAGGACCTCCCGGTCAGAGGCACCGCTGTGACATCATCGAACGGATGAGGTCCCTCCTAGATTATAGGTAGAGTTTTCATCGCGCTCTGGCGTTTTCATCGGGATTCCGATGCATCGGTGTACTTTATACGGTATACAACAGCGGGGAGTGAGGAAAAGAACTATACTCAAGAGCCCGGCTTGCTTCGAAACCTCTAAGGCAGACCTGCACAGCATTTTGCACTTTCACTGACCTCAGGAGCTGCGTGCGGGCACCTCGGGTGTAAATGAGAAAATCGATGAAGGGTGGGGATGAGACCCAATCTAGGAGTGGGGTCCACCAATCAGAATGCGCATTTCGAAAGATAGCGCGTAAATTTAAAGAGCAACCGGCAAGAACATGACGGTCATATACAGTTCAAGTAATATAGTCTTTTGTATTATATTGCAAATGTTTGTTCTCGATATATGACAGGGCGAAATATGAAACTACGACGAATTATACATATTAGATTTCGACACCAAGTATTATAACTGCTTGTAGGGCTTATAATGTAATTCGCTTTGCTACGATGTAATCACAAATTTAGTGTTGTGCTAAACACAAAATTGTGATACTGAATTGTTTTTGTTTGATGATGACAGCAATAAACTATTTTTTATTAACTATGTTTAACTGAAGAAGACGGTTCTCTCAAAGCAAAAACATATTGTTCTTAAAAAAATTAGGATTATTTTGTGTTCTAATTTTTGATAAGAGTGTAGAGTCGTTGACGACATCATATAAAAATATAAAGCCCTTTGCATTCTATTTAACCAATACCTATGATTATCTTATGATTGTCCGTAACATATCGTGACAGAAGTTTGCTCGTTGATCTTTTTTATTCAGTTTCATAATGGGGAAAAATGGTCACAAATGTGCTATTAAACATTACCCTTCTTGGAATTGCCACATATTCTATTTTATGTCAATCTTGATGTGAGAGATTGCTCTCATGATTTTGTTCATTTTTCTATGATTTGGAGATTATAACATTCCTGGTGAACAATCAATTATTAAATTGCAATTTTGTGTTAAATTAAATAATATTTTTCTCTTATATATAAGCATATATTTTAAAGCTATTGCTTTAAAATAATGCTTAAGAGTTTCAATGAGCATGTTATTTTCTTTAAAAATATTAGAAAATGAAAATACATCCAGTGGTGGATACAAAGGTGGATATACAGCAGTGCACAGAACGTAAACAGTGAATTATGACCCTGGTAACTTGAAATACTAGATATAATCCATTTAAACAGATGGGCATATAATTTTGAAACATGGATCATATTAGACGTCCAGACCTTCAATCTACGCGCCGCGTCGTGCAACGTCAGACTTCTCCCCTCCCCGCAAAGCTTCTTACTCCCCACTACTTGCACTTTCGGCGCTGCCACGGGCAGGCGAGCGGCTCCCAAGTGCAGAATGCCCGCGGGAGCAGGCGTTGTGCAGATCTGCTCTAAGGTAAAATACAAGGTGAGCGGAGAAGTAGACTGCCAGAAGTTGATATTAATCCAGGGCTGTCCAGTTTTAAAGGGCTTGGGCGCCACGTATCACATTCTAGTTAAACCGCGGGCCGCACGGTTTTTACCCTAACCATTGAGATTATACTGAAATAAATATATATTAGATATGACGTTTATTCAAAATACTTAATGATTAATTTACATACAACGAGAAAATTAATATATCACTAGTTAAAAATAAGATGAATTTTGTAATTGAATCGTACTTGTTGGTATTATAAAGTTTTTTAAAGCAGACGCTGGCCGCACAAAAAGATTCGGCGGACCGCATGCGTCCCGCAGGCAGTATAGTGGAAAGCCCTGTACTAATCTAACTACATGCGCCACAGTACTTTCCTGTTTTTTAGGTATCCTATATAGTTGTCACTTTGGTGCAAGGCGCTCTGCAGTTAATCCGCAACATCACACCAATGAAGTCGTGTCGTCTTTGTTTTGTGGAGTTTTAGGTACAATACTAAGGTTTTTTTGAATTATCCTGTTGCGCTTTATTATTTGACTTAATCACTAATAATGTATCACAAAAAAAGAGTCCATATCGTCATAGTGTTGTAAAATGTATTCTTTGAAATAAATGTAGATATAGAGCACTTTATATTTCAATGTGGCTTTTATTTATCGAGAATGATATTTTAAACAATCAACCTACCCAATTTATTTCAAGCTATTGTTATTGGTTTTGCACTTAAAAGTATGTTAATATTTGATGACCATTTCAAACTTTTTTTAGAAAGTGAAATATATTTTGAAAAATTAGCATTCTTGACGTTTAAAAATGATATATTACTGGGAAAAGACTTAACTGCTAATAGGTCAATGTCCTTCATAACGATCGTTATTGCCGAGTTTCATAGCAGATAATGTCATGCATCCTTACAGGCTTGCGTGCCAGCCTTAGAGACGTTCTGTTTCCACAGGCACGTTGAAATTATTTTCTGTGTTGGTTGTCTGGAATAAAATTCCAAATCGCCTGCTCAGGCGGGTACAAGAATGAGGATGCAAAAGGCGAGAGGAAGGGACGGGAGCGGCGGTGGCGTGGCGTGGCGCGCCACAACGCGATTGACGTGTGACCACCCACCGAAGCAATCCCCGGCAGCGGAAGACGCTTCCGGAAGGAGCAATCCGGAAGGCGCTTGCCACAGCTGCGCGGTGCGGGGCAGCTACGTGGGCGAGTGGGCGGAGGCGGATGGGGACGGGAGCGGGATGGTGAAGGGGCGGTGGTAGGGGCGGTAGATCGGCAATGACAGGGCGGGGGAGGGGTGGAGCAGGGGCGGGGCGGAAAGGGTGTGGTGGAGATAACTGCTTGCGGACGTAGCCTTGGGGAGGGGGGATTGAAGTGGAGACTGTCGGAGTTGAAAGGGGCGAGAGGGGGGAGGGTGTGACGGGAATTGACGGAGCAGTCGCGTGAGCGAGGAGTCAGGCGAGCGTTGAGGTCGTGGGCGGTCGCGGGGGGTCTGGGGCGGTCGTGGGAGGTCGGGGGCGGTGGGGGGCGGTGGGGGGCGGTGGGGGACGGGTGGGGGACGGTGGGGGGCGGTGGGGGACGGTGGGGGGCGGTGGGGGGCGGTGGGGGCGGTCGAGAGCGGTCGGAGGCGGTGGGGGTGGTCGTGGGAGGTCGTGGGCGGTCGGCGGCGGTCAGGAGCGGTGGGGAGCGGTCGGGGTCGGTCGGGAGCTGTGGGGTCGGTCGGGAGCTGTGGGGGTCGGTCGGGAGCTGTGGGGGTCGGTCGGGGTCGGTCGGGGTCGGTCGGGGTCGGTCGGGGTCGGTCGGGGTCGGTCGGGGTCGGGGTCGGTCGGGGTCGGTCGGGGTCGGTCGGGGTCGGTCGGGTCGGTCGGGGTCGGTCGGGGTCGGTCGGGGTCGGTCGGGGTCGGTCGGGGTCGGTCGGGGTCGGTCGGGGTCGGTCGGGGTCGGTCGGGGTCGGTCGGGGTCGGTCGGGAGTGGGAGGGCGTAGGCCGAGGTGTGGGGCGTGGCAGGCCGTGGACAGGGCGGAAGAGGGCCGGGGCCGCGATGGCTCAATAGAATTTCCTTCTGGGAGCTCATCGCAGCGCACGCACGCCACGGCCAGGGCGGGGGCTGTGGGCCGACGCGCCTTCGGAGCGACCAACTGACATCTTTCTGCGACCACTCGGGACTTCGGATGGACGTTCATGCACTATATTAATATGGGGAATTGATGAGGTCAAATCGACATCACGTAACATAACAAGAAATATTACTAGTAAGTAATTTAGTTGTAGTAATTAGTAGTTTTTTAAAGGTAATTACTAAAATGGTTCCAATGAACGAGTACAGTATCATAAGCTATAATAATTAACGAAGAGAGGAATTAATTACTGAATTGATGAATTAATTGTGTGTTCACACAAGTGATATACAAGTCATTCTGATGACCCAAGGCATCGATAAACTACTATCAACACATGTACGATATTCGTTTTGTAACAATTTATTACAACAATCAATTGGTTATCAAACTTATCCTTAAAACCTTGGCTGGTATTTCTCCAGTCTCGTATATTATGTATTTAGGAATAATTATATCTTTACATAATGCTATAAAGAATGTGCTCATACAATTCATTCAAATACAAACTTGGGAATAGACCGGACCAAATAGCATATTTGCATTTTTCAATAGCAAATAGCATTTTTCCACGTCAATTTTTGAAATATGTTTGAAAACACCACACAAATATTTTTAGGACATTAACTAAATACACGTAACCATTTTGTAAATTCACCTAATCATCCTTTGTATGTGTTAAATTACCAGATACTTTAGAAATATCAGTAGATTTACAAAAAATTGACATTTTATTGAAAATGAATTTGGTGGTACATTATTTACAACTCATGGTTGAATTCATTGAAAACAAAATATGGAGAAGTACGGTTTAAAAAAATATTGAAGGGATCAGAAGAAACGGCTATTCATCATTTCTTGTGAAATTGACTTGTTGGCATTTAATATAACTTCAAATATTTTTTTAGTGTAATATGTTATTCAAATCCTGGAGGACTCATATGCAAGTGTACTGTGTTTAAGCGTTAAAAACTGTACTGTTATATTATAAAAGTTCTAGAAAAACTCTCAATATTTCAGAACTTTGTCAATGTGGGATAGTCCTTTATTCTATTGAGCCCTTCAATTATTTGAATATTTTTGAAAAAAATTACGCAATAACTATTTAGAATTCAAAAATCTTCAAGCAATGATCAATTCAAAGAAACGTCACATAGCTTCCCTGCGTCCCAAATACATTTTGCGTTAAATGTTGCCTCGTATTTACTAATATTTACGTTCTAAGGAGGTACAAAAATTGTAGGTTGTAATTATTGAAGATTACAACTTTTTCACGAAAATACACCGTATTTGTATTATCCATTAAGAACTTACCACTATCAGTAAACCTTTCCATTACGTATTCATATTCACGTGAGAGTCGTTTATTTGGGCCATAATCGCGGACTGAATACAAAGCGCCAGCTGTTTACATATTGTATGACATCGAGATCCCTACATTTTCGTGCGTCCTATCGTTCCGCGAATCTCCCGGCAGCACTCAGCGCGCCCATGAAGCCAACTCGCCATGTGCCCATTTCTACAACGCAGTGGTGACCTGCCGTGGCCCACTGTGTCTGACCGCTCTCAGGCCCCACGCGATGGCCGCCTCCCCGAGGGCGCAAATGTATTAGGCTAATGGAAAAACTGACGCCCCGGCCCTGCACTTGGCACTCCGGCGCCGGCGGCGAAGCGGGTCAAGGTCGGCGACACCGCACCACGGGCGCTCGGCTCGGATTCTTCCCATTGGACAGGGACAGGGAGGCTCTGTGCATCAACCTCATGTCACTGTATGGGGACCTCCTCTGACTGGGAGGTCCTACGCTTCCACTCCCGACGCTGACAAGATTTCCTCACTAGCTTCTCAGCTAGGTCCAATTCAGTCGCTGCCTGGAGGAGAATTCTAGCGGCCGGCTGCTCTGATCGGTAGTTTTCGAACAGGTTCTCCCATTAACACCAGGTGAATGCCGAAGCAGTACCCTAACAAACGGGCCACGGACCGCGCGCGATCTTTCCTTCCTCTTCCTCATCCTATCCTCACACCTTACACACATACACTTACACTAACATGCACTACACTCCCACACATGTCGGTAGCTTAGAGCTTGTCTCGACTGGGGCGGTGCCCCGCTGGTGGGAGATTCCTGGTTGAGGGGAAACCCCGCTAGTCGTCGGTAGGTCGGCGCAGATCTCGCCATCCAGCGGGGAAAATATCATCGCCACCTCCCGAGAAAAAAACACGAACTACACTTTCGGGACTAATGGCCTAAGTAGTTGACGGAAATACCAATCAATCAATGGTGCATTGTAGGCGTAGATAACTAGCAAATTGATGTATCACGAGCAGGGCTCAGGTTTTGGTGACTTAAAAATTCTTTGTTTGTGTTCCAGCATCATACACGACCTTTTCTGTTGCAAAAAATCGTTCATCATTGGCACAAATGATGACGTATTAGATTTTACGGCACGAATGAATGCGTCATTACACATTCAGCCAATCGCAGCGAGAGAATCGGGGAGAGGTATAGGTAAACGGAACAGCCGACCACCGTTTTCTCGCACGGATGTCAAGTACCCTAGACATTATAGGAAAATTGTTTTGCAAAATTAAGTTTGATTCTCTATAAATTTATAATGCTGTCTTACAAAAAATAGCGTATGCATAGCGTTATAATGTTGCTTTATTACAATTTTGTACAAATTTGAAAACTCGCTTCTAACGTAGCTCGTTTTCAAAACATGTACTCATGTAATAAAACTTAACATTAAAAATTAATTGCATAAACTACTATTTCAATTCCCATTGCACAATGATGTCATTTGATGACTGCAACCAGTTGCATAATGTAACTCATTACGATACAGATTGCATTATGATACAGATTGTTGACCATTCACAAAAAAGTTCACAAACCAAGTATTGACAATTAATCATTAAGAATCGTTATAGTAAATGTTTCGTTCTATTGAGTAAATTAAAATTATATTTGATAATATAGTCAGGTGCAATACTATCAGTTTTAATTTCTTTTATTATTAGTATTTTTTCGTGGAATAATATTTAAAATAAATTGAATCGTGATTTCACTTTGATCCCATTTGACTAGCGTAGTACTCCTTCGCAAGCGGACTGCTAGCCACAGCCACCTGCGGCAGAATGCGAGGGTAGGATTAGGGAACTGTGCGCAGGGTGGCCTTGGATGGACCCTGTATGTCAACTGCCACAAAACGATTCAATGTAAAAGTTCAACGTATAAAAGTTCGTAGAAAAAGTACCCTATGAAAATGGATGTAAAGTGTATTAATACACTTTAAAGTGTGAAGTTTACGATATTCGCTCGCATTGTAATATCACACTCGTGTGTGAATACTCATCATTACATCATCGTTACATAAAATTCTATTGAAAATTATCTATAAAATGACAAAAAATAGGAAACTTTTATTGACTAAATATTAAATAAAATGATAAAATACAATGCTAGAGGTATTATTAGAACATAAGACAAAACAACGATATTAAAACTACTACTAAAGGAATATTATTTTCGACAACTACTCAAGAACACTAGTATTAAAACATTGTAAATAAAAATGTGCATACTATGCGCCAAATCTAAACTATCATCCAAAACTAAAATTGGCAACTCTTCTGGTTGTACCAATTAGATAAAAAATATTGCTACTACTCCAATTCAGAGTTTTTTTTTTCAGGAAATCCTCGTAACTACCGATGTGTTCCAGAGCAGCCCTACACAGAAAACTTCTAGCAGAAAAGAATGTAAATAAAAAATTGTCAGGGCCTTTCATTATATTCTATATTATTCCTTTCATGATACGTCCAGCGAACACATTCAAATTTAGCATTATTATTGAAATTAATGTTATTTATTCTTTGTTTTTGAAATCCTGTAATTTTTATTAGAAATGTATTGTGGAATAACTTCTAGATTTATAAAAGGTGTTTCCTAGCAACTTTTTCCCATCACCTTCGGGGAAGGGGTGCCCTCAGTACCTGCCTTCAGCAGCGATAGGGACAAATGCCAGGGAATACTCAGGCAGGTAAAGAGGCTGCACAGCTCAATAGCCAAGCTAAATATTTTAGGACAGGTAGCAAAAATATGATGAACGAAACAACCTTTGTAATAAATAAATAAAACAACAAAACTAACATTTTTCTGCATCGGAATTGGCGAATGAGGCAACCTGCTACACAGGTGTGTGTGGAGCAGATGTTGCCTATACTACTGGCGCAAGATGTAGGCCTGTTAACCGCGATTTCCAGTATAATAATGTTTTAAAATGAAAATATAAGCATTTTCAAATATTTTAATACCTGAAAGATTACAAGGGTACTCAGTTTCTGTTTCATTTACTATTATTTCTTAATATATAACGATATTAGGTGCAAAAATGAACAAAATGGGCTAAAAATTATGGGAGGGGGCGAGAAAATTGAAAATGAATGAAGTGGCAGTGGCAAGGCAAATGACAGTGAAAATCAGTGATAGTTTAGGGGCGAAAGAAAAATCGACCATCAATTAGTGCAATGGCTCAGAAACCTGGATTTAGCGTACTGATTTTTAATCGCAGTTTACAATAGCCATGCTATAACAAATTTTCTGCACTTGTATTTTTAAAAGAGATTATGTGGATAATGAATTTGATTTGGTGTATTGAGAGTTATTAGAAAGTGGTATTGAATGAAAATTGTTCAACAGAAATTTTGAGAATTCAACGTTGTATTATTATCGCTTATTTTTGTTGCAAGGTGTCTCTAAAACTGCAATATTCACACACCTAAATAATTCATCCCATTTGGAGTAAATCCAGCACATAAATAATGACTTAGGGGCTCCACCGAATACTAATGCTGGTTGATAATGATGAAAAACTGCTAATATATTAGCTAATATTGTTAGGTAATTCATGTCATTCTCCATAAAGTATAGAAAGCAGTGCTTCAAGTAATTCAGAAAATGGCTTTCTGCCATTTATGGCTTTTTGCCATTCTGCAACGCGAACCTACACTGGGCTGAGTAAACGACGTTCCCCATCTCTGAGAAACAAGACATTTTTTAGGGAAATTAAATAACTAGAAAAAAATTTTCGCTTTCTAAAAATTCAAAAAACCACGAAAATTACTCATATTTGAAAAAGAAGTTTATGAAATAATTTAAGAATTAATATTGACAAGTAGACTACGATAAGAAGAAAATCTGTAACGTCAATGTATTATAAATTTGCCATTCCTTTTCACTCTTAAAGTTAAAGTATAACCGGTATTAATTTCGTTTCTTGGCAAAACTTCAATGATTCAAATGAAATTCGCAATAGAGTTTTAAAGAAAACTAATGGTGCTTCCAACGCACATACTTTCTCGCTCTGCTTCTATACGGACCTTATTGCAATTCCACTACTTCATAAATCAGCAAAAGTGTATTATATCAGCAAACGTTTTCCGTACCGAGACCCGACATCCAAAACTCAAAGTCAACGAACCGGCACTTATACCTCTACGCAACACCAACACCGCCTGTGTCGAACAGAGCCATGAAAGAATAGAACCGATCTATAAAATAGTAAATGCATGATTAAGAAACAATCGATGCGATGGTACATACGCTTTACAAATACAAGAAGAGAAGTAAAAAATTGTTAAAAGTTAAAAATTTGAACAAAAATATACTGACATTTCCAGCACATTTATCGGAATTACTTATATTTTAGTCAAAACGTAATTGTATCGATTTTATCATTAGGAGCCGGTAATTTTCAACATGCGAAAAACATGTCTTTCAACCATGACCAAGCGGTGAACCGCATTACGAAGTATTCGTAAGGCTAGAAAGTAATAATAATTTCGGAACCGTTAGGGATTGTAAGTTCATCGCATGCCTTCTGGTTATAATGCATTACAATTTAACGTTAAAATGCTCATAATTTTACTTAAATTGGTTCATACAGATATATACTAGACAACGGTTGATTTGACATGTTATACGCTTCAGAAATCGAATAACAGAGTTGAAAAATTGTTTAAAAGACGCAGTTACGGAAAACACAGACAAGTCCTGTCTATTTATCTGCATTGATTCTATTCGTGAGTAGAAGTACTTCAAATGATTTTCAATAAAGTATCTACACACTTCAATGTTTTTTCCTGCAACATCACATTCATCAAATTAAAATCCCCCTCGGGGGATCGAACTCGGCACCTTCCTTATTGAAGATCTCAACCCGAAGGTGCCTTAACCAACCGCGCTACGGGACCCACATGCGGACCATCTGCTTATATTTTAGTTAAAACGTAATTGTATCAGTTCTATCATTATGAAGCCGTTAATTGTCAACATGCGAAAAACATGTCTTTCAAAAAACATGACCAAGAAAGGCAGCGGTGAACGGCTTACTCCACATAATTTATCCGATGATCGGCATTTGGAAAATAACTACTGCGAGAAAGTATGTGCCGTTCTATAGCACCACTAGTTTATTTATACATTTACCGTCCCTTATTACACACGTGCAGAAAATTTAAAGAAAAAATTTGGAGCGGTTTTCGAAAAAATTTTATTTTGTAAATTTGAATCGCAATTTACGCAAAAACTACTCGTTTTTCCAAAAATTGGTACATGACCATATTTGAAGTGCTAATTTTGTACAACCGACTCTGTCTGAGGCGAAAATCTCTATCTTCAATTTTGCAGTTTTTAAACAGTTTTTTTGCAATTTTCGAAAAATTGGGGCTATCAACGAAAATGATACCTACGTCATTCCCTTCAACGTTCTTCGCACTATTCAACAACAAAATATAATAAAAAAATTTGAAGCCATTTTCTTTTAACTTAGAAAATCTCAAAATGGGCTTCATATAAAGTACCCTCAAATACTAAAATATCGGTTTCAAATTCAAGAGGCCTTGAGACGAGTAAAAACGATCGGTGAATATCGATTTTGAAGAAAATCGGCCGAACGGTTTAAGCGCTAGCGTTGACCACAGACGGACAGAGGGACGTTTTGCCGTCAATCGATTTTGCAGTATGAAGAAGCAACAAATAATGGATTTTGACTACACCACGAGATAGAGGATTTTTTTTCTAAATTTAGCAACAGGTTTTATCCACTTTTTTGTCACCAGACCCCTGCTATAAGAGTTTTTCTGGCGAAAATTCCCTGTTTCCCGCCGCACGATTACATAAGTCTCTCTTCTTACGAAGTATTCGTAAGGCGAAAAAGTAAAAAAAAACAATTTTCTCTTCCTAAATTTCCCCATAAAACTCCTATCTAGTGCCTGAAAACTTTGTGAATATATAAACTTGATGAAATGAATGAATACTATTAGGTTTCAGAATCTGCATATAAGTTTATCAAAATGATCTGTACCACAATATGACAGGATTTATTCATTTGTTGTTTGTTGTTGTCAGTGTCTCATATAAATGTTCAGTAGCACTTGTTTTTGCATGAATGCCGGAGGCCGAAACGCGGATCAACAATGATGCTATTATTAATTCGTGAGTGTTTACCTCTTTGCCGTGTAATGTTTGTTCACAGCTTATTCAGTATCGTATGGAGATCGAAATCAATACAGACAATTAAAATACTGTGCAATGTTGTACTATACAACTAAACTCATTTCGAGTGTGATTCTCTTTATATATCGCTCTTACTAGGAATATCAGATCTAACATGCGAATGTATTTAAATTTTTTTTCTCGCTTTTGCTTGAACCAAACGTTTTCCATGAATCCCAAAAGATATAAATGAAAACATTTGAAGAAACTAAAATAATATAATATAAATTGAAACATTTTATATATAATAGTATTATATGCTATAATAATAGACTGTAATTGTAACGTTTTTTACATAATGCGCTTTTTGTAATTCTGCAGAAATTAAAATTGAAAGGTAAAAAATCCACAAAGAAAAGGAAGGCGAAATAATCACTGTTTATAAATAATTTTGTGCAACTTGGATGTGAATGTAGTATCATCAATTCAATAATCAGAAGGCTGATGATTTGTGCAAATTTATTTATCACATAACACAAAAGGTTCATATCACATCACATATCACAAAAAGTTCGAATAGGAAGCTATTTATCAACCTCCGCTAGTGTTACGTCAGGGATTCCACAAGGAAGTGTCATTGGACGGCTCATGTTTCTCATCTTTGTTTGAACCACTTTCTCGCCTTTGTTTGACTTGCAAAAACATTTAGCTTCAAATGTAAGACTCTTCACCGATGACTGTATCATCTATCGGGTTATCAAATCAGAGGAGGACGTAGATATTTTGCAGCGAGACACAGACAAATTACACTTCTGGGCAGAAACAAACGGCATGGAAATAAACAGTTCGAAGAGCAAAGCCATCACGTTTGGTAGGGCTCGATGTTATGGTGAAACGGTGTACAAATTGAATAACAATGTCATACCTACAGTTACATCTTGCAAATATTTAGGAATACAATTAGACAGTAAATTGAGCTGGGAAAATCAAGTAAATTTCGTTGTGGGGAAAGTCTGGAGATGTTTACATTTCGTTATGCGGATTCTAAAGAGGAGTATGGTGAGAAGTAAAGAATTAGCTTATATGTCACTAGTGCGACCCGAGGAATATGGCGCGGTATGCTGGGACCCGTACAGAACATTGCAGCAAGGTAATCTAGAAAGGCTCCAGCGCAAAGCATCAAAATTCACTTTCAGGGGTTCAAAAAATAGAGGTGCATGGGAGTCACTCGAAAAAAGGCGGATTAAGTTGCGACCCTGTGCTATGTACAAAACATACAAAGGTTGTTCTGCTTGGGGTGACATTAATCGTCGTCTAGGAAAACCTACATACTTCAGCAGAGCGGATCACGAGCACAAAATTAAGACAAGGGTGCAGAAAACGGTCGTTGGGAAATTTTCATTCACAAACAGAACTATTAGAGACTGGAACAGTTTGCCTGCGACAATCTTTGAACCCTTTCCTCAAAGCTTGAGAAAATTTAAAAATAAATTGGTTTCCTAACTATTTATCTATATTTTAGGTCATTGTATTATTGATTAGTTCTTGCTGTTAAATAAGTAGAATTTCCTATTAAGAAATTTGTCTAATTGTTATTATTAGTAGTAGTTGTAGTAGTATTGTCATTATTATTATTACTATTACTGTATACACAGCATTTATGCCCGCCAAGGCGGGCCTAGCAGGCCCTCTGTGGCCCCGGGAGTGGGTTGCGGCCCACTGTGGGTGGTCCGAGGAGCGGAGCCCCGAACGCGCCGCCTGCCAGGGGAGGAATGCCTGCTTCCCGGGATCGCCTCCAGGGGCAGGTCGGACGGCGACCGGCCGCGCCGAGGCGTTACGGGCCAGAGGTCAGCGGAGGCGACACCGCCGTTCCCGCCGGAAAAGGCGGGAAGATCCAGACTCGTCACTCCGGCTCCGCTACTATAAAAGGGGGAAGCCGGTTCGGAGCGGACAGTTGGTGTTTGGAGAATGAGCCCGCGCTAGTGATCAGTGTTGTCGTGGCGGTGGTGCTTTGAAGACGTCAGTGGTGAGCGAGTGGTTATCCTTCTGGACTTTCGGCTGGACTGGCTTCGTATTGGTACATCTTCTGGTATATTGGTTGACTGACTACGTGTTTCGGACTTCTACTGGCATATCTGTTACCCCTGGCTTGTATTTGGTTATTCTTTGGACAACGGGAATAAATTGTGTAATCCCTAGTAATGTAAATATTCTTCCACTAAGTAATGATTACTTAATTGCAGAATTAAAAATAAATCTAATAATCTAATCTAATACACTTTAAACGTTTGTTTTTGTACCTTTACTGTCAAGATGAATAAAAAGCTAACAAATTCATTGTACTACTTACTGCTAATATATTATTTTGTGTTTCATTCATTTTCTGTAAAATGGTTAATTGAATTTTGCTTATAATGTAATCGCGTTATACCCTAAATACATATTAAAAGTGTAGTGTTTTAATTCGTTTTTGGCTGTGAAATAAACCCATGCTTAGTTTATAATTTTTTAGATATTTTTTATTAAAAAGGCAATTCAGCAAAAAACAATTCCTACTCTTTGCAATGCATCATTGTATGATGATAATAAATTCTGTGTATAAGATTAATTATTTTACGGAACGGTATACAGGTCATAGGAGCAGTAATAGTCTGCTTTATTGGATTCTAAGAATATATTTATCTTACATAATTTTGTTTTCAATTTATGTCGATCCCTGGTGCGTTAGTTCGCTATTTATAGCACAAAATAATTAGGGACGTTCTAAGCTTGCGCAGTTGTTAACGAGCAAGCCAATCCCTACTGTTTTCCTGATCATTTAGTACTACCTACTTTCCTAAATATAATGTTAATCTCAATAACAACTCGATAGTAATTGACTGTATGGCTAATGGCGCAGAGACTTATGTTCATCGTCGAGGAATTACATTGATCCTCGCGCAATCCCAGAATTCCATTGAAATGATAATGCACAGCTCTGGTGAACCGCCGAAGAGATGGACGTTAACGAGGAAGGTATGACCAGCTTTCTCTTATTTGTTGTCGACACTGCATGGACCCAAGAGAATATGTCGAATTTTACTACTGGGGAATAAGTAACATGGAATTTACGTAGATCATAAAGTTATATTATAGCGTAATGATTTTGTAATTAATTATTACAATCAAATGCACAATAATCATAAAACAGGATGTATCGTTCACCGAAAAATATTGGCATAAAAATAGAACTATCTTAAGGTATTCTGTTTAACGAGAAAATAATTAAATAATATTACGATTATTTATATTATAACCAATTAATAATTAACAGCGCATTTGTAAACCTCATTTATTTATTAACAAATTTATAAACGAAGGGGATCTTTTATGATCCCGTCTTCAGTTATACTGAATTTCACCAATTACACTGGTCGACAGTGATTTTGTTACATGACTAACTGTACCTGTTTCTTATTTAGTAAGCTACGCTAACTAAAGATAACTACGTGTCTTTTAGATAGCCACGTGTTGTTTGAGCTGAATTGATAGTTGCTTGCATGTTTAATACAAGACAGCAATCACCAACAATATATGATATTGTAGATTCCACTAAAAATTCAAACAGACGCCAGACGATCAAATTAGTTGAGCCACTTTGGGAATTGCGAAGTGAAGTGCGGTGACACTATTCGCTCCGCTTTGTACGTGTGTCACTACACGTTCGTTGCGCCCTGGGTGTTGACTGATTGATTGCTTGTGATTCCGAGCGCGTCGAACTAACGCCATTAGTCCCATAAGTGTAGTGCACGTTTTTTCATCTGGAGATGACTGTGATCTTCCCCCATTGCATGGCGACATCTGGCGCAGACCTACCGTCAACTAGCGGGGTTTCTCCAACCAGGTATCTCCCACAAGCTGGGCACTGCCCCAGCTAGGACAAGCAATAAGCTCCCGGGCATATGTGGTAGTGTAGTGCATGTTAGTGTTAGTGTGTGTAAGGGAAGAGGATAAGACAAGGAAGAGGAAGGAAAGATCGCGTGCGGTCCTTGGCCCGTTTGTTCGGATACTACTCCGACATTCGCCTGGTTGATCGGAGAAACTACGGAAAACTAACGATCAGAGCAGCCAGCCGCTAGAATTCTCCTCCAGACAGCGACTGAGTTCGACCTAGAAGACAAGGTAGTGTGGAAATCTTGTCACCGTCGGGAGTGGAAGCGTAGGACCTCCCGGTCAGAGGGACTGTAGTGACATCAGTTGACACACTGATCCATTTCTCCCGATCTGCATGTTGAGTGAGAAAGGATTTGATATTACTGTAGAGAGCACGACTTATCGTCACGTAGCGTTCGAATGTTAACTTTCGTACAAACAGATTCCTTGCAATGCTGCAACGGTGTGTACACCATCCTAACAATTTCCGCAAGTGTGGTGAAGTAACTTTGAAGATCGAAAGGCGGAATATTATTCCCTTGCTCTTGTCCGATCGTCTGCTGTCCATATGACAGACACCTATGGCATCATAAAACTTTTGTTATCGAAGATACAAAACCAACAGCATTCGTGGAATGTACGCAGAAATTTCAAAATTATCGCACTGGCCTCCAACAAGGTTCTTATAAATATTGATTTTTTTCTGCGCGAACGGGTCAATAGAGATTGCAAAAATAATTTAGCAGAGAAGCACTGGCCTCAACGGGTCAATGACATCAGATACGTGGACAAAAAATATTATTTCCCAACCACTTGTAAATATTCACATCAAACTCTGGTAGATAAAAAAATGTGAAGGCGATGGGTAAAAGTGAGGGAGGTTTCCTATACTTAAAGGAAAAATTCCCAAGGATCAGAGAAGCAAAAATAAAGGAGGATGTATTTGTAGGATCACAAATAAAGAAGTTTAAGAATAATCATGATTTTCAGGGGTATGAATGATGTTGAAAAGGCCACATGAAGTTGCTTCAAAAATGTAACTGAATTTCTTGGTAAAAGATAAGCTGAGAAATATGAAGAATTAGTGTCCGAACTTTTTCAAACTTATAAAGCTCTGGGATGTAATATGAACATAAAATACATTTTCTGGATTCACTCTTAGACTTATTTCTTGAAAATCGGCACTGTGAGCAACAAACACGATGAGCAATTCCACGAAGATATTGTAACAATGGAAAAGGTATTAGGAAAAATGGAATCAGAATATACTTGTTGGACACTAAAAAGTAATGTTCCTCTAGCAAAATATAGAAAATAATAGATCAAAATAACATTTCGATTGAGAGCAAAATACGTAAATATAGTATCATTGTCATCATATATAGTAAATGTACTCACTTTACAACATTATGGACATTTTAATTGTTTATTACAAATAAACCTTGTCTGTTACAAATAAATGCTTTGCAAATAAGAAATCAGAGCAATAGATTCCGTAAGAAACTTAAATTAAATTAAATGATAAGTGTTGTTATTATCAACAATATTGTTTATTTGAAGGGCAGCTTTTGATAGCTTAGCCATCATAATCCAATTCAGGTTAAATAAAAATGACGAATTTGCAAATTAAGTCATTATTCAGTGAAAAAATATTGCAATATTTTTTCTCAGAAGATTCACAAGATTTTTAATTCCACGAACCTAGAACTATACTGTGTACTAGGAATATGTCAGTAATAAAAAGTGTAATGCCTACAAATGACGCAAAATACGCATTTAAATAACCCACGACCAGTGCAAATATTTTCACCTTCGATAGATTATCTTTACCGAAGAGTTATATAGTATCGGGCTTTAAGGAGATTGGAAAGTTTATACTATCAGTTATCTGTGCACACATCATCTAACTTGAGAATTCTGAAACTTCCTTCCCCCTTATTGAATCTTCTTGGTACTATCATCTGCAACCTCTCGGGAGCCATTCAAACTGCTAACTTGGAATTTACGCAGAGTCTAGACATCAGATGGAAAGAGACCTTAATTTGGTTCTCTGTTGACTCATGTACTTGAACAGAATTATGTTTTAGTGAGTACGTTTTAGCGAAGTTTTTTGACAGAAATAGACGACAAAGGAGCCGCCCATAAATTACGTAACGCAAATTTGGATTATTCTGAATACCCCCTCTCCCCCCTGTAACGCACCGATAACGCGCGCTTGACCCTCCTAAATAATTAAGTAATGGTTTGTGACCACACCCCCCTCCCCAATCACAATACGTAAAACCAATTATAAAGAGAAACAGTCGTATGTTTGCATTTGTGTTAGATATTAACATTTGTGATAATTAAAGTTACTAATAGATGGTGGTGACGGACCGCACGTAAACTTAGTAATCGGATGCACATAGTTACCTTTATTGTAACAATTTATACATCATACATTTTTTAATGTATTGTATTATTAATTCAATTTAATAACATGTTAATGTTTTAGCATATAACTGAATAAAAGGAATGTTTTCAGCAAATGTCGAAACAGTTTAAAAAAGAAATATCAGCATTACGTTACACTGAACAGATCCCCCTACATCTACGTAACGCAGCGTAACGCTAACCTCAAACCCCCTCTCCTCTTTAGTGTTACGTAAATTATGGACGACCCCAAAGGTAATTTTGTAGTTTATTTCCAAATACATGATAATAAACTATTTGGAATGTAACTTGACTGGACTGGTGTAAAAGGAGGATGACGAGATATAATAAAAATAATATGTATATTCAATTTAGTATGTAATATGTACGTAAATAATTAATTAAGAATCAACTGAAGAAAACATAACTATGTTGACATAGGTGGGACGCTGTAAAATGTAGGTCGGGACCAGTAAGATTAATCTTCAATAGATTCCAGGAATTAATGTTTTTTGTTGATCATTCACTGTTGTACCACGGCATTTCATGCACCGTGTGTGGACCTTGTCAAGAGAAACTACAAATATACACAGTTAAAATGGTTACATTTGAGTTGACATTTAAGATCACTGGATAAAAAACATAAAATCTTAAAATTACATATATGTAGTCCTATTATTTTTACATATTTACACGAATAAACATTTTTAGTACACCACATGCAGAGTCTACGTTGGGAGCTGGTGTGGAGCACGTGGTGGTTGCGGTAATCAGTGCATGACTGATATGTTAAGGCGCAGTGACACGACCAGAGGTGCAATCCCCTCCATGCAAAACGCGACCACACCAGAACACCACCGCCTCCGTGTCCGTGTACGGATACTTTTGAGTATAGCGTACCAATGCGTCTAAATCAAATGTTCCAAAATTTGACTTGCACCGCTTTCGCTCCCAACGGCTCAAAACGGGGGCCAGGAGCGGCGTCGAGTCGCGTCGCGTCGCTTGAAAAATGTGCGCGCTGCGCCGGGGGGACGTGTGCTTAGTGGGGGCGCGGGGCCAGGGGGCGGGGCTCTTGGCGGCGGCCGGCGTCCAAGCTCCACTGACCGTGCGCCGCCATTCGTCTCGGCTGCCTTCCACAGCCACCGCCCCTAACCCCCCGCCCCACCCCCTTGCCGCCTGGCGGGAACTCGCTCGCCTGGGGGCACCGCGCCACGCTCACCCGAAACATGTCACAACGCGTGCGTTACGCAATAAATAAAGAGAAAAAAGGCTGGATACAGCTTTCTCTTTCTTCTTCGTCTGGCTCTTCAAACCTCCATGGGTGTTGCCTGACGTTAGCGTGCTGGCGGCCGGCGTCTTCTGAAGAGGGCTCGGGGAGGGGGAATCGTCTCGTCGCCCGAGTCGAAGGCGAGAACTGGGGTCACGGTGGGGATGGGTCGCGCGCGATCCATTGCTCACTGGTTGAGGAACGGGTCGTACATCAACCTCACACCGGGAGAGAGGGCTCAGGGCATCAACTGTCACTGCAGCCCCTCTGACCCGGAGGCCCTAGCTTCCATCCTGGCGGCGGTGGCAGGTTATTCGACCCTCCCTTTCCAACTGGGTCGAATTCACTCGCTGTTCCAAGGAGAATTGAAGCGGTTGGCTGCTCTGATCGGTAGTTTTCCGTCCTTTCTCCGATAAACACCAGGCGAATGCCGGAGCAGTACCTAAAAAACGGGCCACGAACCGCGCGCGATCTTTCCTTCCTCTTTCGTGCCCTATCCTCACCCCTACACACACTTACACTGACATACACTACACTACCACACATGCCGGGAGACCGATCGGGAGCTTACAGCTTGTCCCGTCTGGTGGGAGATCCCGGGTTGAGGGAAAACCCCGCTAGCCGACTGTAGGGTGGGACCGGATATCACTATCCAGCAGGGACAGACAAACGCCACCTCCAGAGGAAAACATGCACTGCACTTACGGGAGTAACAACCCTAATATTTGACGCGCCCGAAATCACTAACAATTAATCAATCCAATTTCAGTTTATCCCAGGGAACTTTGAAAACGACCGTTCACAGTTTTCTGCCTCTAGAGGCTTCATGTAGGCAATAGCTGATCTCGACTGAGCTGAAGTCAAAACTTTGGAGACGAAATTGACACTCGCACCTGAGACATCGCTCTGCTAAGCTTCAGATTATCGTAATCCGCTTAGAAAAAACATCTATCGCCTGAAACTGCGGGAGGTTAAAGGGGATCTGATGCGACAACTTTCATTTGCTGTAAAATGCAAGTTTTGAAATGATACTATAAAAGTGACTTTAAGTCGGTAAAAGAGAAATTGCATTTCTTAATGAAATGATCCTCAAAGGATAAAAATATTTATAAAGCACTTCATTCTACATGTTCTTCATTCTACATGTAAAAGGGAAATATTACTACAGAAGACATTTCAACATCTCCCAATGAAGCATTAAAAATAGACCAAGTTCAAGGATGTTTATGGAAAAGACGATAAATGTGTCAATACTTGGTTTGTAAATTTCTCTGTGATTGGCCAAGAACCTATGTCATAATGAAATCTGTATCGCAATACGTGTCCTTGTATAACGAGTGGCAGCCATCAAAAGACAAAATTATACAATGGGAGTAGAAAATCTCCCACTTATCACACAGTTAAGTTTGCTATCAAAGGACCATTACTATCATATGTCTAATACATTAGAGAGAAATAAGGAATGAATAATTTCAAAATTATTAGACTATTGGAAAGGTCATGTGATGTTTCAAAAGGTGAATAATTTTTATACACATGGTCCTCTGAGAAGAAAATAATCAATATCAAAATTATATAGGCACATAAAATATGGGCCGCTCTGATTGGTAATTAATGAATGATTTCACGATCCGTACCATCGTTTTCGCCATCCGAACTGAGTCCTTCTTTACAATATTACCTTGCATTCCTGTTACTCGTGCGTTTGATATGAAAGAATGCTACAGCATGAAGCAAGTACTGTTGCTTATAAACTAAAACAATCACTCGTGATAAATATGCAGACCTTACAGTGATTGATCTGCTGCCCGGAATGAATTAATGTTACACGAAATATTGTTTCCTGTGTGACTGAAACAGCAAGACATGGATAATGACTACGTGTAGAAGAGTTGCAGGTCCTGGTGCCAGGAAAGAAGAATGTAATTCAATATCAGGTTGTATAATTTACAAAGATATTGTTACTGCCTCTGCACACCAAATGTGCTCTGATGAAGAATTTGGTTAAGGCGATGAATAAAGTTGAAACAGAATTTTTGTACCCGAAGCAGAAATTCCATAAACTTACTGACACAAAAATTCAAGGAGGTGATTTCAAAGCTGCAGAAATATGTAGAGGGATGTGATATATTAACGCATACTTGTGGGTGATGAAAAGAGAGCGTAGAGTGTTTTCAGAGAGTTAATTTCTGGGTTTCTAGGGGATACAAGGGAAAATAATAATTATGGGAATCTCACTGAAGGGCTTCTGACATCTTATTGTAAACAGGTTTGTTATGTCTTTGAAGATCCATTTCTTCAGTTTTCATTTAGATATTTTCCAAAGAATTGGGGTGCTGTGAATAACGACCATGGAGAACGCCATGAAGATATTGCAACTACGGAGTCAAGATATAGAGGAACATTGAGTCCATTAATACTAGCAGAGTACTGCTGGACATTATTACGCGCGATCCGTGAGCTGCCGTTTATAATAGGCAAGTCAAGAAGGCGCGGTTGCAGAAGATGAGTGCAAATATGATAAGGGACAATCACGGTACTATATCACCAAAGCAAGAGCTAAAGCTCTTGTCCGAAGGGGTAAACGTTAGCGATGGACGCTACCGAACGTGTCAAACAAATAAATGTATCACAAAATTGAGCCGTTGAGAGGAAAAGTGGTGCAAGCCACAAAACACGCTTTGCGAAAAATGGCGTGTAAACGAAAAACGCTGTAAAACTATTATGCTGGGAAATAAATGAACTAAAGTATTATGAACATGTTAAGAAAATATTATTTTAACTTACTACAGATATTTTGGACTAAAACATTGCGTATTAATTAAGTAATTAATAGTTTGTCATTAAAAGTTACTTCAACATAATTCAAGGGAAATTTCAAATGATTGGAGTATAGGTTTTAAAGACGATGGACATTGTGAGAGGCTGCGCAATGCAGAGTTCTGCATCTTCAACTAATTCTCAATTTTCGAGAGGCTGATATGGAAGTCCATGCAACCAGTACCACTAATTTCCCTGGAGAATCGAGAACGAGTTTTGGATATTTTCCATGTGTTGCAGTTCGAGTTTGAGAATTCGAGATAATCAAACTAACATTTTGTTTTTTGCTCTCTTTCAGAGTATGAAACTACAATTTTGTGACACGTTCTGTCCTTTGAGGCTCAATTACGAAGCATGTGCTTGTACATGAGAAAATAAGTAAATACTCTCCGTACTTTAAAATTTTGTTTCTGTTGCTAATTTTATTATTTACCAGGTGAACGCGCACATATTACAAATTAGTTTGCAAATTAAATTGCGTAGAAGAATAATGCTTCATTATTATTCCATGCAAATTCTTGGAATTGTTAATCGTTGGGCAATGTATCAAGTCAGGTAGTTTACAACTCCAGCGTATTTCTCATTTGAATACACGCACCGACACGATAGAGGTAGAATACTTACGTAATTTTATCTCGGAGGCAGAGGCAGACAGAGAGAGGGAGAGGGAGAGAGAAAGAGTGGGGGAGAGAGTTGAAACAATTTTGTAAACACGCTTTCATTTGTCGGGTTTGTGATAAAAAAGATTAATTGCTTTTAGAAAAAGAAAGGCGTTTCTACTGTCATTGATATCCCAGTCAATGCAAATTGTTTAAGTTTGAATCCTTGGAGTTCACTTAGAGATTAAATTGCAAGAAAAGTCCCGCTCTAGGTGCAAAGGACAGTAATTGACCAAGTTGGAGGAGATATCTAATTGCAGGCAAACCCTAACTTGTCGGGGAGTGGGCGCCGGGGCGTAGAGGGGGTGGTCTGAGGGGGGGGTGCAATCGGTGTACAGTAATTAGCGCGCGGTTTAACGAGGCTCCGGGCAGCAGCCCCCGAAGCCCACTCTCCCGCCCCGCCCCGCCCACATCCCCGCCTACGACCCGCCCCGCCCCATCCACCCATCCGCCCCTCCCCTCCCTGCCATGCTCCGCAGTGTCCCGCCCACGCCCCCTCCTGCCCCACCCCACCTCTCCCCGCCCACAATTCTCCCCTGCTCCACCCCGCCCCCCTACACCGCCCTGCCATGCCCCGCCCACCCACATCCCGACCACGCCCCGCCTCACACCTGCCCCGCCCCAGCCCCGCCGCTGCTCCGCCCACATCCCGCCACCGCCCCAGCCCCGCTCTGCCCCGCCTCGCCCCGAGGCATCTGCGCCCGCATCAATAGCGCGATCAAGGAATAATGCCAGAGGGGCGGCCAACGGGGAGGGCTCTCTGCTGGATTTGGGGCTATCGCTCCACCTCTCCACACAAACGCCAGCAAACATTGCATAATGAGTATTGTCTGCAGACACAACTGCCCCGACTCGCTCGGGAATTAATGCATGCACTCTAAAGCGTAGTTATCGTACTTACGCGAATCTAATGCGCACCTTTTTCCACCAAATGTATCGCGCATGAGAATCGATGGCGCATTAGATTCGAGTGCACTTCCGTTCCGTAGAACGCCAGTAACATCATTCATTATTTTTTGTTTACTACGTTACAATGGATTACAGAAGTATTCAAATTCAACTTCGTTTCATTTATGATTGGTCCATTAATCAAGATATGAAAGACAAGCAGAGAAAAACGTCTTATGAATCATTAAAGCGTGAAGCAGTTTAATGAAGTAACAGTATAGCAGTAAAACAGCAGTAAAGCTAATTATGTGTACGATAAACCCATTGTTGTATAATATAAATTTAAATAAAATACCGTACCTATTATTCTGTAATTGATGCGTCTTACATTCACTACAAAACCTTTTTTCATGATTTTATGTTTAACATATGAGGAGCGTATTAGATTCGATGACGCGTTAGATTCGCGTAAATAAGGTATGTTGATTCAAAGAAGTTTATTTTTTGTATTCCAGCATTACCAACGACCTTTTCTGATGCAGAAAATAGTTCATAATCGGGCGTTTTACGGCACAAATGATGACGTATTAGATTTTACGGCACGAATTATTGCGCCATCACACATTCAGCCAATCGCAGCGAGAGAATTAGGGGGAGGTAGAGGTAAACAGCACAGCCGACCACAGTTTTCTCGCACAGATGTCAAATACTCGAGACATCACAGGAAAGTTGTTCACAAAATTAAGTTTCATTCTCTTATAAATTTATACTGCTGTCATACAAAAAAATAACGTATGCAACTCGTTTATAATGTTGCTTTATTGCATTCGTACAAATTTGAAAACTCGCTCCTAACGTCGCTCGTTTTCAAAACATGTACGCATGCAATGAAGCTTAACATTATAGACTAATTGTATAAACTACTATTTATGAACATTATTTGTGAACAAGATATTTCTTGTAAAGTGCCTCTAGGAAGCCATTCTGATAGTTTTAATCTGCTCTATCTCAACGCTCTGAGAGACAGTGATATACTGATGTGAAGATCGGTCTCTTCTAAAAGGTATTCAAAGCAATGAAATAGAATCGATCATTGTCTCATGAAACATCTCTATGTCAACGCGGTTGTTTGTCATAAACATCTGTTTCTTCCGAGACACTGAATGAGCAATATCAGTATTACGAAAGTATGGAGACATTTTTGGCGGAGAATAAATATTTTTAAAGTTGAAATGGCGGCAGCAGGTACTGTCAAAGGAGGGGAGAAAATCATATTAATGTTTCTAAAGATTGCTAAGAAGGAGAAAAATAATTGTAAAAATGTACTTATGACGTTTTGAAAGTTTTAACTATAAAATTTCATGGTATTTTCATACAAGGACTAAAATTCGTGCGTGAGTTGAACAACTGTGAAATGCCACTCTCTCATTTGGATTTTTTCATATTGTTTCTCTTCTCTCAGTGAAGCAACTTCATGTAATGTTCCATGCAGAGTTTGTTTCAAAATTTTATTAGCTATTAAAACTCATGAAGGTTTTGTGTGAAATACGAGAAAGTACGTTACTCGTGCTCTTTTAGATAGACTGAAATTTAAATGGAAATGAAAATGTCAGAGGAGCATTTTAAAACTAAAACAAGAGAAATACATTATTTTTTATATCTAGTCTAAAATAATGGTTATTATTAAAAACCGGAAAAATGTGTAGTATGAAACGTCAAAATAGGTACATAAATATGTAATGAAAAAAGTAAAAATATGTAATAAATATGTAAAATACAACATGATATGTAACATTTTATTTATTTACGTCAGAAACAGTTAAAAACTGTGTGTGACGAGCTATGGGGAGAAGTGAATTAAATTACTCTAATTATGAAACGCATTTACAAAACACGAACTTACATTTTTAAAACAAAATTCTTATATACATTTTAAAAACAATACAAACGTTTTAAAAATAATTTGGAAAGCACAAGTTGACGCACACTTGCACCATACATCTTTCCCATCAGTAGTAAAAGCTTCACAAATTATTATACTGGTATGCAGTTTAGCTACCAGACTAGACACAGTGGAAGCCATCGTACATAAAGGTGATAAATACGATCAGCAAACAAACACTGTAGCTTGGAATATTCTCATCGAAGTTTTACATGACGATGATCGCTAAAGTTTCTTGGCAATTAAAGATAAAGGTCACTAAAAGCGGCGTCAATAATACTTTTCACATCTAAAGATGATAATAAACTCAGTCGCTGGCACACACTTACCGCCACTGAGATAACTGAAGCAGGACTATCGGAACATCCGACCGCGTCTTCAAGTAGCGTACCTCGAGTAGACAGCACGCAATAATAAAGTAGGAAAAATGCTGAAGTTTTTGAAAATACCTTTTTCATAAAAATATATAAGAAAATTCATAGAATAAAGAAAATATGTTGAGAAAATAGCAAAATATAGTGCCAAATATGTAAAAATATGTAACGAAAAAATTGGATATTGTGTGAAAACGACGATAATTTGCCAAAATTACAATTTTGAGAACGGTAAATAGCAAGACAAAAAATATGTAATTACATAAATATCCGATATTTAGTTATTATTTCTGAAATAATCCCTCATTTTGACTTTTCATATGTGTACAGCATCCATCCAGCAGACTTCGTGTGATTTATTGGCTTCATCGCCTCGTCCAAACTAAAACATTGCACTAATATTAACACTGCGGGGCAGCTCTGAATTACGGAGGCCTTCCGCCGCCCGCTTCAAATCCTCTCCGCCTTGGCTCAGTCAACGCCCAAATCGCTATGATCCGGGTTAATCCCTCGCAGGGAGGAAGAAGACTGGGGTGGGGGAGAGGCTTGTGGAGAGCGCGGGGTGCCTACGGCAGGGCTTTCCAACTGGCGGCCCGCGGGCCGCATGCGGCTCGCCGGATCATTTTGGGCCGACCGCGACTACTTTGAACAATTTTACTATGTACTATTACTAAGTACATAACTAATTATAAATGTGGAATAACGTGGTGAATGAAGCTGAACGCTCTAGATCTTCTCACTAGACAATTGCACAATTCATCTTATGTTTATTTACCGAGCGAAGTGGCTCAGTGCTTAGCGCGCTGACTTCGCGATCGGGAGGTCCTGGTTCGATTCCTGGCCCGGCTATCCTGACCAGGGTTTTCGTGGTTTCCCTCGGTCATAAGGCGAATGCTGGGATGGTTCAAAAAGTCCACGATCACCTTTCACCAATACCCTATCACCTCCTAATCCATTAATAATAATAATAATAATAATAATAATAATAATAATAATAATAATAATAATAATTCACAGCGGGGAAAAACTTGCTCGCGTCCGTGGTCTACCACATGTGTCCCCTGAGTAATGCTAATTGAGCAACAGTGATTCGCCACCTACGCGCTTGACCATTGTGGGCGTGCGGAACTCCTCACGGTGAGGGGAAAATCTGCACGTCTACACTGGTCAGCGCGTCACCAAATGGCTAACATGTTGGCTAACAAACAAAACACAAACATCTTATGTTTATTTAATAATTTATTAATTTTCTCGTTGGGTGTTCATTAATCATTATGTTGAAAAAACTCGAATCTAATATTATTTGTTTCAGTATAACCTCAGTAGTTAGGGTAAGAACCATCTTAAATGAAGGTGCGTCCCGCGGCTTCACTAGAATTTGATGTGTGGCCCATAAGCCCTTCTACGTTGGACAGCCCTGGCCTCCGTGCCAGCCCCAAGCGCGCCCCTTCCCCTCATCCCTCATCCCTCCTCGCCCCCGCCACCCGCCACCCGCGCCAACCGGCGACCTCTGGTGAACAAGGCCACTTTGCCGTGACTTCGCGTTACCGGTGGAATTTCTTTCTTTCTGCCAACGAGCATTGCTGAGCGTATAACGATTGGGCGATGAAAAAAAGGTGAATCAACAGGTGATTATGGGCAACGAAGGGTTTGATAAAGAATCGTAGTTCCTTTGACAGACAGCTCGTGCATATCTCGAAATATTTTGTGTGTGTTTGCCAATGCATTTTAATAGTTTCAAGCCAATTTCATTTAACAGGTTTCATTATTTTATATCTGATATGTTATACGCCAGTCCTCGATCTGGAAGAGAAATTTTCTATAGTCATGAGCTTAACATTTATCATTTTAGAGTAGTACTATTGTGAGATTTTAAATTAATATTTATGAGTTATTTTTTAGTTCACGAATATCTATGTATTACTTTAGTAATATTTTAACTTGAAAGAGTCCCACAATATAACACAAACATTAAATTTGCTTTTTTTCAACGTTCCAATTTGGAAGTAAATTACCAAGCCACTCCATGAGTTATTATTACTTTATTACAATTTTAATTTATTATTACACACTATTATGTTTTGAGTCTATACATATTAATGGTAAATGTACAGTCAAAGACTTTTTTCGTACGGGAAATAAGTAATAACATATTTTTCTTTGTTGTTGGCTTTGCTGTAAGTTGAATTTACTTCTTTTGGTGGAAATTGTATTAGTTTATGAGCACTAAAGAAATATTTGATTAATCTAAAGAATATCATTTGGAGAGAGAAGCACTCTTTCGTAAACAAAATTCGTCAATTCTTGATTTAGTCCTATTATTTACTATATTCTCCATTTTCTTTCCCCTTTTATTGTATATTAATGATTACAAAAAATGGCTAATACGCAAGTTGGTTAATAATTGGCTAATACGCAAGTTAATTATCATAGCGACTAGGTATGGATAACACGGCAACAACGTCGAGGAATGAATCGTTTTGGACATAATACTCATAATTCGCAAATACTATAGAAACAGGGCGCTGACTAAAGAAGGATTATAGTTTTTCTATGTAAATAGTAGTGCCTCATTAGTAGTCTGTTCAATGTAATTGCATTAACATTAAGATAATATTACAGAAATTGACGTTTTCAAGATATCTCAACAGCTCAGTAGATACAGCGTTACATTTCAAAATTTCAAAACATTGGAAGCTTCAACACACATTGCTGAAACATCGGAAACGTCACCACATCGATCGACAATATTCACATCTCGTGTTTAAAACATCTTCCTTTCGCAACTTGTTGCATAAAAAGATTTTTCACAACTGTCACAACACCTCTACCAAATTCCATGCATGTTAAGATACGTCAAATCACGGATGCTTTTTACGGAAGTGTGAAGGAATTTTTCATTTTGAATGGTCGCCCCAGTAGACGCTCGTGTCTTCATGCGGCGTGGGCGGGGCGGCTGGCGAGAGCAGGTCGCCCGACGGGCAGAGCAAACAGACGGTCAGGCGGAACAGGAGGAACAGAGGGAACAGAAGGTGGCAGGGGGCGGGGACGGTGGGAAGGATTGATTAGTGATTCCGGGCGCGTCAACTACTAGGGTCATTAGTCCCGTACGTGTAGTGCCTGTGTTTGCTCGGTTGTCCTCCCCCGCTGGATGGCGAGATCCGCGCCAACCTACTGTCGGCTAGCTGGGTTGTCCCCAACCAGGTATCTCCCACCAGCGAGGCATCGCCCCAGTCGTGACAAGTTGCAAGCTCCCGACCGGTCTCCCGGCATGTGTGGTAGTGTAGTGCATGTTAGTGTGTGTGCGTGTAAGGGGTGAGAATAGGACAAGGAAGAGGAAGGAAAGATCACGCGCGGTACGTGGCCCGTTTGTTAGGGTACTGCTCCGGCATTCGCCTGATGTTGATTGGAGAAACTACGTAAAACTACCGATCAAAGCAGCCAGCCGCTGAATTCTCCTCCAGACAGCGACTGAATTCCGTCTAGCTGACAAGCTAGTGTCGAAAATCCTGCCGCCGTCAAGACTCGAACATAGGACCACCCGGTCAGAGGGACTGCAGCGACATCAGTTGATGCACTGAGCCATCTCTCACGGTGCGATTTGCGCGGGTGAAGCTCGAGACATTCGACGCGAGGGGCACTCACTCGGCCACTCCATCTTCACATTTGTAGTGCAGCGTATGAAAATTTATCCGAGCGAATTACAAAAGAGCATTATTTTATGACTATTTCACTCGTGAACTTTAAATCAATAGAGCTTAACCATCAACTGGTGACGTGCCTTCGAACTTGTGTTACCGATTACGTGCGGTCACTGTAAACGGGAAAGTTTTAGACTGATTATATTCGTTATTTCACTTCATATCGAATTCACAACTGTTTTTCACGTTAACAGAGGCATAATAAAGAGAAAAATTGAAGAGTTTGTAGTTTATAAAGTAAACAGAAAATAATATAATTTTTGATTATTCACTGAGATAATTTCAGGTCATATATTGCTCCAAAATTGTTCTTCACAGTTCACGATTGAAGTACGCATAGAAGGGCTTTGAAACGATATTGACTACAAAAAGCAACCTTTATTTTAATAAGAAAATACACTGTTTAATGAAAACTATTTACTAAGTATAAACTTCTGCTAATGCTGAGGTGCGGTCATCGAGACCGATCCGTAACTGATTCTCAGAAGCGAACGGCTGCAACTAGGAAAGCTAGCCCACGCCCGAACATTGTCTAGAAAGAGATAAGAAGGTACTGTAAAGCAAAATTTCCTTCGTTGCACCGGTCGAGAGGACAGTGAGTTTATTTTTCCTCGCCGGTTACTGGGACCGCACGTCACCAACTAACGATTAACCACACATAGAAAATGCCCCAATCAGGGCAGTATATCTCAAAAAGTTTATCTCTTTTTCTATGCGATTTTTCTTACCGCTCCTCCCTACTCGCCAATCATAAACTGGGACTTATCTTTCTCAGGAAAGCATACATGGTAAATGATTGCTATGTCGATGTCGCTGCGTATACACTGTTACATAACGTCTTTTATTTTAACATAGATCTCAGTTTATTTTTACTATTTGACGCATTTTGGATCTCTGTCGAACGTAATTTCATTCGTGGAATAGATCTATTAAATACCACTCGTGCTTTGGAAATTCTCAGATACATTTCCTCCTCGCTTCGCCAAGTCCAGAGTTTAACGACAATTTCCAAAGTAATCGTGATAATATATATGATAATTTAATAGAATAACTATTTTTATAAGCCTTTAAGATGTATGAAAAAAGCAAAATTCGGATGAGACTCAATTTGTGCCATAAAATACTGTTTAAAGGTTGTCAAGCTAGAAGAAAATCATGACAGGTGTTAAGAACGCTAGTATTTGCATATAAATTAAAATTGATAGAAACCTGACAGAATAAATTAATAATTTATAATAAATGAAATAACGAGAAATATATCTCATTAAAAACAAGGGCGATATATGCTGAAACCCGTAACTGTATATAAAAATACTCTATAAATGTAGAAACACAATCTAATTACATAATAATATACTGAGAACTGGGACACATTTCTTTTGTTTTGAAATAGTTTGCCATTTACAATATTACTACCTGTCTAGCAATTTGATTAACAGCACCGCGCGAGAACTTATAATAGAAAATTGTCAAATACAATTCAACGTATGTCTGATAAAATTGTAATAAATGCAATTAATTTAATATGAATTTGTTGAATCGATTTGTCATTTGCGTATCTGTCAATTGTATGACATCAATTCACTTTGAAAATAACACATACCTGCTGTTACACATTTTTATAACACAAGTAATCAGAGAGTGCCATCAATGTCATTCACTGCGAGATCGAATATTCTCGTTACTTTTGCCATTATTGTCACATTCTATTGTTCAGCATTAACGATTTTATATTATGATAGTTTAATACGTTGCGCTCTCATATTTTACAATTCTGAGTATCGCTACACAGCAAAAAAAGCTTTCTGCATTGGGTCAACAACAATTCCTGAATGCATGTCTGATTCGCCAAATATTTCTCATACCGGGATGCCTTATCGCGAAACACATTTCACGCCGAGAACTCTGAGAAAAATCAACCAAAACGGTCTCTGAGTGCTGTTGCATTTTTCCGCAATTCTACGTATATATTTTGAAAATTTTCTAAAAAATACAATTTATTTAATATATATTTGTTGAATCGATTTGTCATTTGGAAATCTGTCAATTATATGACATCAATTCACTTTGAAAATAACACATACCTGCTGCTACAAATTTTTATAGCACAAGTAACCAGAGAGTGTCATGGCTGTCACTCACCGCGAAATTGAACATTCTCGTTCCCTTTGTCATTTTGTCACATTCTATTGCCCGGCATTAACGATTTTATATTCTGATAGTTCAATGCGTGGCGTTCTCATATTTTACAATTCTGAGTATCGCTACACAGAAAAAAAAAGCTTTCTGCATTGGGTCAACAACAATTCCTGAATGCATGTCTGATTCGCCAAATATTACTCATACCGGGATGCCTTATCGCGAAATACATTTCACGCCGAGAACTCTGAGAAAAATCGAGCAAAACGGTCTCCGAGTGCTGTTGCGTTTCCCAGAAATGTTTCATCGCAGCGGAATGCTGTTCGGTGGCTTCGTCGGAAGAAGACGGCATAAGCATGCCGGCACACGCTCGCCGTCCGCGCGCGCCCTGCAGCATAATGGAGTCGAATGACGCGGAGGAGGCGAACAATCAGCGAACGGAAGCGCCACGCGCCGGCGGAGGCCACGTGCAAATGACGCCTCCGCGGCGGGTGCGTGAACTAGTGTGGCGTCTTACGGGTGTAATCACAACACAGACGAGAGTGGGTTGTAAGAACCGAGTTTATTCATAAACTAGACCCTAGTGACAAATAACAAATTGCACTGCTTACAATTTACTAAATAGATCCCACTACTAGGAGAGATGTACACCGCTCTACATCGTACCTCACCGCTCTACATCTCAGAATATCTCGCTCGTCATGTCAATGAATTGCCGGCCTTTTGCCCACGTGCGCCGCTAACACAACTTACGCGCAACCACTCGCCGACGCTGCTGAGAAACAAGATAAAGAAGGAGGTATTGTTCTCATGCCTTAGGCGCTAGCCGCCGCTCCCATTGCCTCCATCGTACCACGCCCTACCCGCGCTGGGCAGAATTTCCTCATGCGTCATCTTCTGCGCCCTTTGTTTAACATCTGGCCATCTGCCGCGTGTTGTTACCGTTTCAGCGCGCCACGACGCTACACTAACACGCGTCCGCCCGCTCACCTGTACTGCGATTTCTCTAACTTTGCCCCTCAAAGCCACTCAAGGTCCATCTTCGCGATGGAATATCTCACGGCATTTCGCGTCTTTCTCAGTCGTGCCGATAGAAGTCGCATGATCGCAACCACTGCTTGATACGGTCGCGATCATGCGAAATCTACCGCAACGACTGACAAAGATGCGAAATGCCGTGACATATTGCATCACGAAGATGGAATTTGAGTGGCCTTTAGGGGCAAAGCTAGAAAAATCGCATTATAGAAATCACGTCCGCCCTCTCATCCTCGCTTTCATTTGGCTATCATTTGGATATTATAACATTGATTAGTGATTCCGGGCACGTCAACGGATAAGGTAATTATTCCCGTAAGTGTAGTGGATATATTTCATCACAGGAGGCGGCGGTAATATTTGCTGTGATCGGTTGGCGGTGTTTCCACAAGCTCTACGCTTCTGATTGATCTCTAGACACGTGTGGTAGTGTAGTGCATGTTAGTGAAAGTGTGTGTGTAAGGGTAGAGGATAGGACAAGAGGAAAGCCTAAGTACAAGTTTTGAAAACGAGCGACATTTGGAGCAAGTTTTCAAATTTGTACAAACCCAATAAAGCAACTTTATAAACGAGTTGCATACGCTATTTTTGTACGACAGCATTATAAATTTATAGAAAATGAAACTTAACTTTCCTATGATGTCTAGGGTACTTGACATCCGAGCGAGAAAACCGTGGTCGGCTGTTCCGTGTACCTCTACCTCCCCTCGATTCTCTCGCTGCGATTGGCTGAATGTGTGACGACGCAATCATTCGTGCCAATCAGAGCAGGGGGCCGCTAGAATTCTACTCCAGACAGAGACTAAATTTGACCTAATTGTCTAGCTAGTGTCGAAACTCCTGTCACCACCGTCGGAATTCGCATCCTAGGAGTTGCCGGTCATGGGCACATGGGATCAGTGTCATTTGATGCCCCTCTGCGCATCTTTGCCGGTGAATTTACGTCTGTCCCGCGTCCGAAGAGCTCCTGGCTGCACCGTATTTGTTTGAACAGCGGTCTTTTGGAAGCCGTAGTTACTTCAACCATCCAGCACCTGTCTACGAATCGCCTCGCCCACCGCCAGTCACTTACTTTCCCACCTTTCCGCAAGTCCGTGCGGTGCTAATTGTGGCCCATTAAAACCTTTTCATCGATCTCTTAGATTTCAACTCTGCATCTATTCGGAATTTGTGAGAGACAGTGGGTTATCAGCACGTGTCCTCGAGGTTATCCCATATTGTTTCTCATTCCATTAATGATACATCGTTCATGCTTTCATAATCATGTACACATCAAATCATTCAAACATTTCAGGTATGAGCATATGTTTCAGCTACTACCATTATAACTAGTGGTGCTAAAAAAAGCGAGTACTTTCTAGCCCTATTTTCCCGCAAAATTACGTGAAAGGTACTAAAATTGTCGAAAAATTGTACATGACCTTGTTTCAGAATCTATCTTTAAGGAACAGATTTCATTAAGGGAAAAATCTATATCTAATATTTTTGTTGGAGGAAGTTGCGGAAAACATTTTGAACTTTAACAATTTTCGAAGAATTAGGGCTCTGAACCAACAAGAGGCATGCATCATTATATTAAACATCCTTCACACCATCCAACAACCAATTTAATAAAAAACGACACAGCTATTTTTTGAACATGTGGAAGATGTGTCAGGGGTTTCATATACAGTACCCCCGCAAAATTAAAATATAGCCAGATCGATTGGGGAATATTAATTTTGGAGAAAATCGGCTACATGGTGAATGCACTAGCATTGTTCACAGGCGCACGGACAGAGAGACGTTTTACCGTAAATCCATTTTTCGGTATCATGAACCCACAAAACATGAATCCTGACTACTCCATGTGTTAGGGGATTTTTTTAAATTTAGCAACTGGATTCATCCACTTTTTCGTTATGAGCGTCCTGTAATACGTTTTTCTGTCGGAAATTCGCCGTTTTTTTCGCGCAGCACTACATAACTTTCTCTCTACTTCGTAGGGAGAAAGTAATAATACGGCGTAGTAACGACTTTAGTGGTGGGATGGTGCTGGCGTGCGTCTCGTTCTGTTACATCCAAATTTTTCGGATTCAAATCCGCTCGAAGTCCTGGATTTGTAAGGGCGAATTTGTAGAGTCCTTCGTATGCTTTCTTTTGGAGAAGTAAATGCGGCTGTTCTATGTTGTAAATTTACGCATTGAAAGAACCTCTCTAGTATAAAGCAGCCTGTGAACTAAATGCTAGTCGTCCGAGTGGTACCTCATTTTGATGCTGGATATCGACAGCAGCGTGCGGAAATTCGCGTGGTCAGGAGGTAGAGTAAGCCAAATGGCCGCGTAAAATGAGAATCATGCACAGAATATAGTAAAGGAGAGGTCGAAATAACTGAGCAGCGTTAATTTTGCGTGCAGATTCCCTTGCATCCCCCAGAGCTTCTGCCGCACTCGTCCCTTCCTGTTTGTCCTCTCCGCGAGCGCGCGATTCTCCCGTTTGCATCCGCCGCTCTCGGAATGCCACGCCCTCGCCCTCGCCTCTACCTGCAGCTGATAATACTCGCCTTGTTCCAGACCCTGCTCTCCCCCCAGCGCCAGCAGTGTCTGTTTGTTCCTTCGGCGGCGGCGCGGCGCGCTACTGCTCTCGGATGCCCCCTCCCCCCGCCACCCATCACACTCACTCTTGCCTTACCCCTCCACTGTCCTGCCCCTCCCCCTCCCATACCCTCCTCTGCCGCTCCCCCTCCCATCACCCATCCCTGCCCCTCTCTCTCTACTCCCCTCCCGTGCCTCTTCCCCTCCTATTACCCAGCCCTGTCCCTCCCTCTCCACTCCCCTCCCGTGCCTCTTGCCCTCGCATTACCCTGCCCCGTCCCTCCCTCTCCACTCCCCTCCTCTGCCTCTCTCCCTCCCATCACCCTCCCCTGGCCCTCCCTCTCCACTACCCAACCCTGCCTCACCCCCTCCCATTACTCTCCCTTGCCCCTCCCCCGTATCCCCCTCCCCTTCCATATCTCCCTCCGCTTCCCCGCATACGCGTTAGCCTCCTCCTGGGCGCCGGCGACGTCCCCTGAGATGCCTTGCCGAAACGGGCGCCTGCTGAGCGCGGGTGGGGCGGAGGGGCGCCACGGGAGGAGTTAGATTGTCCCGCGTCCTCCTGTGGGGTGGGGGGCGTTCGAGTACAACTGGTTCACAAGGGAGCATTTAGTGACTCCGAGCGCGTCAACTATCATAATCACTGTACCCGTGCATGCTGTATCCGGGAAGTAGCGACTTTCTCCTCTGGAGCGTGAGGTCTGGCGTCCGCTTGCAAAATTTCCCCCTCCAGGTATCCCCTCCAGCGGGAAGACACCACCACGGCCTGGACAACCTCTAAGCTTCATCATGCTTGGTGGTAGAGAGCATGCAAGTGTAAGTACCTGTGAGAGGAGAGAAGGGAACAAGAACGAGGAAACGTACATCGCGCGCGGTCCGTGTCTCCTTTGTTAGGGTCCTCTTCTGTCATTCGCCTGCTATTGGTAAGCGGAACAACGTAAAACGACAAATCAAAGCAAGGAAGCGTTAGAATTTTCTTCCAAACAATCGTTGAATTCAACACAGCTAAGTAGCTAGGGTTATAATTCCACCACCAAAGAGACAAACTCTTTGACGCCCTTTTGACACCCGGTTCACGTCAAAGTATTTGCTTTCACAAACCCGAAAAATAAAAATATGTAAGCAACGTATGTAGAAATTTTTTATTACATAATTGTACATTCTTCCACGTACAAGAAGCAAGTAAGGAAATAATAAAGACGTTCTTGTAGAACAAAAAGTAACATGTAGGGACAATATGAACTCCTCTCGGAACTTAAATTACATTTTTTCAATCTAATAACTGAGGTAGTTTCTCTTTTGATTTGATTTTTTTAGAATAAAGTTTAAAAGTCATTTTGAGGACTTGGGATGCAGTGAAAAAAGCATGGAACGAGCAGCATATACGAACTAAGTTTCTAACAATGATCGATGTTGAAACATTTTCATATGATGGCTTGTGTACAGGAAGTTCCAAAACTAAATTCAAGTGGTTAAATGTTTTTTGTACCACACATTTCTCGGAAGAGCTATAATTATAGGAAACAGTTTTGAAAAGTTGTGTGTTGAATACGATGAATGTAAATTAAAGAAAATTTGTTGAGCCTATACATTTTTCCATCGAAAGAGGTTTCGCGAAAAAGGGGTTTTCCGAATCTGAGCAATGCCTTAAAATCATTACGTGGGTACCATACCGTTTCTTTATTTTCCTAATGCAGTTCGACGAAGTAATTGAAAGCAAGCATGGCTTTATTATTTTAAGTAATTTAGAAAATATTCCATAATACACGGAGCTCAGTTCTTTCATCTATAGCAACAGAGTTATTTTCAACATGTTTTTGTAACTTGGAAGACGGTTTGAGAGTTGAATCAAAATATGTAATATTATTTGCTTTCTCAAGCGTTTAAACAAGCAAACATTGAAACAAAACAAACGAAGAGGATTTTCAAAATTATTCCTGATTGTTATTAAATATAAAATACAATGAAAGCGTAATTAGGTCGATTTCTTCAGGTATAATTTATTCTGAAATGAAACAATTGTTTCAAAATTTTCATTTGAGAGATCTATTGCGTTGATATTTACTTCAGGTGGCAAAATCTGTGACCCGCAGCAACAAAATTGCTATTGAACAAACTAGCACAAAATGGTTTTCAGAAGGTAGTGAGCCCGCTACTCAAGAACAACAAGCACAATATTCACCGAGCGAAGTGGCTCATTGAAGGTTTTGTCAAACTAAGGGTTTTTTTGAAAACTTCTCATTGTATATCTCGACCAAGTTGAGAATGATATTTACAGGAGCGCGCCACTGTTTATGTTTACAGCCGAAACGACAGAGACGGAGTTATAAGGATACTCAATTCAAAATTAAAATGGGACCGTGCCAAACTATTGCGGGAAAAAAGCGCGATTTATTTCGTTGCAAATCTAGTATCTTCCCAATTAATATTTTAACTGTATTTGGACCTCATTTTGGAATAAATAAAAGTATACTTTTCTCTGCAAAACGATTCAAAATTTTGAAACTAATCCTTTCGATGAGCAGTAACATTCATATAAATCTTTAACTTAAGTAGTTTCGCAGAATATATACCAAATAAAATTCTTTTTCATGTAAGAAGTAACTACCACCATAATGAAGAATATTGTAGATACTTATGACAGTAAAGTTAATGTTTTGGTACTTTAATGCATACCTAACAAAACGCCTAAAGCCTATGGAAAAAAGATGAATAAAGAAGAATACAAAATGTTTAAATTAAATGAATAAATATTAAAAATTCAATATAAAAATACATTTTTATTACATTCTTGTACTAGAACGGTGAAAAGTAAAAAAAAGCCACTTAAAGGGACAAAAATAAAACAGTCAGTGCAAATCTTGCATGATGCGTCTCTGAAGATATATTTTATCATCTGATTCACAACCTCTATGAAGGAGGCCATGGTGATTCCGTAGAAGATGAACTCGCTTCAAGGTCCTGGCGACTTTAGCGAAACTGACGGTACAGACCAGTGATTACACTGTTAGTTCAACGACGTGCCGCAATCGCATCCTTCATTCTTTGCTTGGTCGAGTTATAATATGTTGTGCTCTGATGTAAACACAAAATTGTGAATTGTGATTTCAATATTTTTGTATTCCTTTGTTTTTATGTCAATTTGTATTGTCTATGCCATTGTCAACCGTTTCTATACCTGTATTGCTCTTGACAAGGCACATGCTGAATGTGTGAAACGTCGAACTCACAATAAATGTATATGATAAAAAAGTTTTAATTCCTGGAATCAACTGTGATTGATCCTATTTGGTCCATACATATTTAAACGTACCATCTACGTATACACTGCATAATACCAGGATCAACAGGAACAAATAACAATTTCAATATTATTATTGTTATTACTATTGTTATTCGTAGATAGTTATTCATATTATTATTTTCGTAACTCCCTGGCGTACACATTAATTTGCAAATAACTGAGTTGCCAATTAATGTGCTTCAGTCCTAAACTAGTAAAAGTAAGAAGCAATCTTCTTTTAGATATTGAGCGAACCGATTAGGACACACGCACACCAACGCACCCCCGCAGAGGAAACTGGTAGGACCAAGCAAACCCAAAAATAGTGACGATCGATTTTGAAATCATGAATAACGTTGACCCACATTAACTTGGCACTGAAGCTAATAGTACGCATCAAATGTTCAATGTGTCATGGCAAGACTCACGTAATACATGGGTATTTTGGGAGCTGGAAAGTTTGCTGGTGTAGGTTCTGCAATGAAACCATTTAATAATGTACCATTCAATTAAGACAGGATATTGGGAGAGCATTCGGAAGGCTACCCCGCAAGCCCTAGCGAAGGTCGGCACCAGATCTCGCCATCCGGCAATAAAACATGCACAACACTTACGGGACTAACAAGCACAGCTGTTGACGTGTCCAGGAACGCGAAATATTTGACCAATCAATGTTCGTGCCTGATGGTGCGTGGCGGACAATTCGTTATTCATCCATTCGTGCGTGATGAACGTCCAGATACTCGAAGCCGTGTACATACTACACGTACATTCTGCTATCTTTTGCCGCCAACTGTGGCCAACGATTGAGTTCACATGAAAGGTGTGCAATTCAGACACACTTTCAGAGCCCCACGAAACCGCCTCTTTCGAACGTGCCTATCTGGACAACCTTTGTCGAATGCGGCATCTAGGCATAATACACATACCGGTACTACTAAGCCCCACGAAACCGCCTCTTTCGAACGTGCCTATCTGGACAACCTTTCTCAAACGCGTCATCTAGGCATAATACACATACCGGTACTACTAAGCCCCACGAAACCGCCTCTTTCGAACGTGCCTACCTGGACAATCTTTCTCAAACGCGTCATCTAGGCATAATACACATACGGGTACTACTAAGCCCCACGAAACCGCCTCTTTCAAATGTGCCTATTTGAACAACCTTTGTCGAATGCGGCATCTAGGCATATTGCACATACGGGTGATGCTCTGGAGACGCTACAGGATGTCGCAATGGCAGGCACGGCCCTTTGGGGCCCTCACATGTCACGCGTCCACTCCAGTCCCTTTAATTTTGCGGCGAACCGTGAATAAAATCGTTGGCTTAGCTGATGGTGTGCTGCAAAACCGCTACGTTTGGAGAGAATATGGTGTGTTCTGAATACACAAGTTTTTTTGCCTTTGGGTGTATCTCATACTCACTCTTTGATCAACCATCTTGCTTTTGCTCGAGAATCATCAAAGCTCTGTTCGAGCATGAAACCTCTGAAATAAAAATACAAAGAAATTGACGTACCCTTTGGACGTGTCCGAAGGCAACATTTGATATTTTTGAATGTAATATTGACGTACAATAATTGTTCAGGCTTCCGAAGAATGAAAAATTGTCAGTTGGATTGTGAGTGGCCTATTTTCAATCCTCTGAATGAATGCAGTAATTTTACGCCTCCGGGTTTCAAAACGTTAAAACGTACTTTTTAACCTGTGCCGGAAATTGTTTAAATATACCTCTCGCAGTGCAGGTAAAGGCCAGTTACACGGGTTTGAAAGCGTTCCTTTGATCAATTACCTTTTTTTTGTTTACGAATCCCTCGTTTGTCGCTCTTTTTGACTGACAGAAAAACGAATTCGTAACAGCATTTTCATGTCAATATGTGGAATACATTTGTTCCGAGTGTGAGGACGGTGGCTGAACGTATTTTTAGCTTCAGAGGCGGTACTGGTTTCAAAAATATCTTATTTGCATGACATTTGCGAACTTTAACTTTAGTAATTACTCCATCATCATATTTGCGAGTGAAACTACACCGCGCGGCGTCTCTCACATCCAAGCTTCCACCTTCTTCTATCTTGCTAATCATCGTCCTTCATGCATCTATCTTGCATTATATCTTGCATCTGTCTTGCATGCATCTATCTTGCATTCATTCATACATCTACATTACTGCATCATTCCAAGTGAGTCTTGGTCTTCCCCTTTTTCTGTGCAGCGGAGGTTTCCAGTGCCAAATTGTCTTTGGCCATCTTTCTTCTGACATTCTTCTAAGATGTCCATACCACTTTAGATGTCTGCCTTCAATCGTGTCAATTATGTTAGTAGCGATTCCCATGCGTTGCCTAATTTCCTCATTTCTGACCCTATCTGTTCGCTTTATATTAAAGCTACGCCTCCAGAACTCCATCTCCATTGCTTTTAATTTTCCTTAATTTCTTTTAGAAAATTTCCACACTTCTGAGCAATACAGAGTAATACCATCAACAATAGTTTTATATTTTCTGTTTTTTACATTGTTTCTAATATTTTTGTTCCAAATGATTGTGTGTAGCTGTCGTATTGCAACCTTTACCTTAGTTATCCGTTGTTTTATATCATCATCGCTACCCCCACGGTTACATATTGTTGTTCCTAAATATCTGTAAGAATGACAGCACTTCACAATAGACCCATCTTTTATCATCAGATCGCGCCCTACTCCCCCTACCACATGTATTCAGTCTTCTTAAAGTTTATTTGCAACCCCCATTTCCTATATTCTTCATTCAGCTTCCTTATCATAGAGTACACACCGTCTTCGTCTTCTGCAAATAGAACTTGATTATCCGCAAAGTTTAACGAATATAGCTTAACGTAATTACTTAATAAACATAATGGACGGATGTGCTGCGGTCGTAGTGATTAATCAGCAATTGTGTATAATCCGTTCAACGTTATGTGCAATTATCACATCAGCTTGTCACGGTGATACATTTATCACTTAGTCTAGTTATTATTCATAATATCTATAACGATTTAGTTAACTTAACATTTTTCTTTATTGCGGGTTGGAAAGTTCTGGAAGATAGAAAAAGTCCTTCTCCTACCCTACCGCATCATCTCACTCTCCACTGGAAAAAGAGGTGTTGACCACCACGTGGAAAAAGAGGTTGGGATTTGACAAAAGAAGTTGCAGTGAGTGATATAGAGGAGTCAGTTTCACAGGCCAGGAAACAAAAAAAAGAATGCAGGGCGATGACATTGCAAGAGATAATAAAGAAGTCATTTACAAATTTGCAACTGAAAACGAACGCATTTCCAAAATGGCTGCATGGACTTAACTTGCAGTTACACTCGACTCCGGTTGAAGTAAACTTCTGGGGACTGACATGTTTGGTTTACTATATCAGGGATTCATTATATCCGATGATGTCAAAATTCAATGGAATTTCTCCAAAATAATTTTTTTAAAATTTTATTTTATTTTAGGTTGCTTTATAACTACAATGGTCATCAGCGACCTCTTCAATATTACAAATTTTGACATACAGTCATGACATACAGTGTAAGATGCTATTCTTAAACCACATCTTCAGTTCACATTAATTACTTATATCATTACATAATTATTCACCTTATCATTATTTACACTCATCACTAATCATTATTTACATATGTTATATACCTCCAAAATAATTGATTTTATTAATATTGACCAAAATTCATTGACAGCACGAACCGAAAATTTTAATATCTTTATTTTTACGTAAAAAATAAAATATTTTCAATTGATTGCTTCGCACATTTTTCATTATATCCTTCTCCAGAGTTTGAGCTATCTCCATACTTGATTCTGGGTTGTCCACTGTATCGTACTGCAGTTTGGCACCTTTAAATGCCTCTTGCACTGTTAGATTACCATTCCATTCTCCGAAGGCTCTTTCAATCGCCTAATAACATACGAGATCCAATGAATCTCACCAATGAGATGGTCAACACTGGACATGAATACCATTGTATATTTTTTCTCTATCATCATTTAGATTAGGAGTTACTGTGTCATCATTTAGGAATTCAATTATTAGAACCTTTATTAACCCCATGTGACAGATTTGCATCTCAACGCTTGTCGCTTGTTTAGAAAAATTAGAAACCGTCAACGGGGGAAGTGGCTCAGAGCATCAACTGATGTCACTGCAGTGAGTCTGACTGGGAGGTCCTAGGTTTGAGTCGCGACGGCAGTAGAATTTTCGACACTAGCTTGTCAGCTACCTCGGATTCAGTCGCTGTTTGGAGGAGAATTCTAGCGGCTGATTGCTTTGAACGCTAATTTTCCGTGATTTCTCTAATCAACCCCAAGCGAATGCGGAGCTGTACCTTACAAACGGACCACGGACAGCGCGCGATCTTTCTTTCCTCTTCCTTGTCCTACCCTCACACACGCGCGCGCACACACACACACTAACATGCACTACACTACCAAATATGCTGGAAGTCCGGTCAGGATCTTAGAGCTTGTCCCGGCTGGGGCGGTGCCCCGTTGGTGGGAGACACCTGGCTGAGGAAAAACCCGCTAGTCGAGGGTAGGTCGACGTCGGATGTCGCCAACCAGCGCGGCAAGATGACAGCAATTTTTCGAGGAAACATACACTATATTTATGGGAATAACGACTTTAGCCGTTGACGCTACCGGAATCACTAATCAATCACTAAATCAATCAATCAACCGTCGCCATGCGCAATCGCCATCTTCACTTCGACAACCTCCTACGACCCACTATCGATGATGTATACAGGTGGCCCATTTAACTTGACAAATCAAAATAACACGAAAAATATGCAACGTACAAAAAAATTGGATTGGAAAAGGCAAAAAATTAATATCTAGAGGGGGCACATCTGTCAGACCTAAGATGAAACTTCAAGAGAGGAGATCCAGAACAAACTTCCAGAGAAACAAAAATCGAGAGAGACAATTCAGACATGTTCCAGACAAAAAATTAATATTTTCAATGGGGAAATATGTCTGACCTAAAATCAAATATCCCTCCCCGGCCCCGTAGGGGTGTGGGAGGCAACTTTGAAACCTTAAATTTAACCCCCCATATTTTCATTACCGAATTTGATTTAACATGGTTAAATCAGCGCGGGCAATTTCAAGCCGCTGGACGTAAATGAATTCACACTATCGGATCGTCTTTCTCGATAAAAAATGTTTTAGAGCAAACTTATGTATTTTTTAATGTAGAATCTAAATCTGCAATAAAAGTTTGGGATTCTCATTTAAGATTTCAAATTTGGCTCCCACTTCATCCTCAAGGCGCGATTTAATTTTAAGTAGGACAGATGTGCCTTTTGGAGATATTGATTTTTTGCCTTTGACATTTCTTTGTAAGTTGCATGTTTTTCGAGTTATTTTGACTTGTCAAGTTAAATAGGCCACTCTGTATACTCAACATTCGAGGCTTTTGCCATGCAACACGGCTTCCTATTCGGCCTCACCCATTAGGAGAGATACGGCCATTCTATATTAGTAAACCCCCAACTCCTCTCGCTTTCAGGGAAATGAAACTTTAAGAAAATTTGTGCGTATAATATCTAGCGGAAGTATATACATCATTGCCCCTTCCATGTAGAAAGGGCCCAGGGAGCGAGATATAAATGCCGGCAAAGGATAATATTGAAGAGTCCTAACCTCCGATCACCTCGCAATAATTAAATGTACAAAGAGCACTAATTATGCATCAACCAAAAATAAACAAACACAAAAAGTACAATCAACGCAAGTATAGAGGAAGTTTTATGTAATTTAGTTACAGAAAATTAAATATTTGGAACGAATATGTTATGTAGTAATAACAAATATGTAGTTTAGCAAATTTCAAAGAATTAAGAAGCGAAATGTGTCAGCATGCTCATTTTATTTTTCATTTAACTACACATTTTTTCTTGAATGGGAAAACCATATTAAACTCTCTTGGTCACAATTCTATGCTAACTTAGATTCCCTTGCCTTACACTCATGCCCGATCGATTCGGTGATACTCATTTTCTCTCCATACCAGATATTTAAAAAAAAGGAATACATGTAATGTTTCGGTACAACGATCCAGAACTTTCTATTCTGGCTAAAAACACAACACTCAGGAATTGCTTCAGAACACAGCTTAATAATGAACACATACTATTAACGGCTAACAGTTAAATAACTGGAAAGAGTGTTCAATGGGGACGTTACGCTGGCATTCCCCCACGTCGGAAACAAGCAATTCGAATTTTAGATCGCATTTGTATGCGTATGGCACAACGTATTTCTAAACTTTGCTACTGCGAGGCGAGATTTCAGAGTGTTCGGAGTCGATGTAAAAGCTGCCGCAAAATCCCATGCGACTGCTCACTTTAATTGCATCGAGCGAGGCGCGCTTGGCTCTCCGCCGGCCGCCCTGCATGCGGATTTTCAAGCGCTGCGTGCGAGAGGGGGCGTGGCGAAGCATTTTTCTTCACACACGATCTTTTTCTTTTCTTTTTGTTGTTATTTAAGATCGCATCAATTAGTAGGTCATTAGCGACCACCATTGGGTTTAACGTTATGGTATGAGGATGAAACGATATGGTGATGGCAGAGTGTGAAAAGACGAACTCATACAACCATGCCCGAGGCGGGACTCGAACCCGCGACCCTTCAATCCGAGATCACTACGACATTACTGTCTTAGCGATCTCGGGCACGTGGCCGGCGCTTGGCGATCTTGCGGACGCAGACGCGTGGACTCTCTGCTGGTAAGATTGATTGATTGTGATTCCGGGTGCGTCAACTACTGAGGTCATTAATTCCGTACGTGTAGTGAGTGCTTTTTCATCAGGAGGTGGCGGTGATCTTCGTCCGGTGGATGACGATATCCAGCGCCGAACTACCGTCCACTGGCGAGGTTTTCCGCAACCAGGTATCTTCCACCAGCGGGGCACCGCCCCAGCCGGGACAAGCTCTAACATTAAACTCTTCACTGGCCTCCCGACATATGTGGTAGTGTAGTGCATGTTAGTGTAAGTGTGTAAGAGGAGAGGATAGGACAAGGAAGAGAAAGGAAATATCGAATTCGCCTGGTGTTGATCGGAGAAACCACTTAAAACTACCGATCAGAGGAGCCAGCCGCTAGGTTGTTCCTCCTGACAGCGACTGAATTCCACATAGCTGACAAGCTAGTGTCGAAAATCTCGCCGCTGTCGGGACTGGAACTTAGGACCTCCCGATCGAAGACACTGTAGTGATGTCGGTTGATGCCCTGAGCCACCTCGCCCGATGGGTGCGTGGTGATGATGCGGTCTGGCGAACGTGCGGACGCGAATTCATGGTTGCTATCTGCATGGACTCTGTTGTATGATGAACTCCGCAAAGAAAACTAAATGGAGCTGCCTGCTCTGTTTATCTCTCTTTATCGGGAAATTTGAGGTATTTAGCTCAGCAGATAAAAATAAATGTTTGCGATCTCTGATGAGTATGCATGGCTGCAAGAAGTGGACTTTCCCTTTGATTTAGTTTCAAGTTCATTGGAAATAATACCGTATGCAAATCTAGCTAGCTTTCAAGAAGATTACAGGAAAGCTGAATGATCTCCTTTGGAATACGTGGAAATCCTCGTATGAGAATTTCATCAACTTGGAAGTACACTTGGCTGCATATTGGCCGGCAATGTCTTATACTCAACCAATCGTCATTCCATGAATGTCCCGCACGTTAAAAAGGCAAAAGGTGTGATGATCAGGCTTACTAGCGGAATAACTAAAGTATCTTGTACTGCAGTTAAGATAATCGAGCGGTGTGGGAGTTTTGAAAACGTGTTTAAAACGAGACGGTTTGGATAACGCAATATACCAATTCTGGACAATATTCATTTACAACAACAAATTATATTGCCTGGAGTTATAATACGTCTCCCTGCGTTATGACGTTTACCGCGTATCTTTAACGGTCCACATCTCAGGGATTTGAGCTTTTTCTCACAAATCAAAACAGTAAAACTGTTGATCTTGGGTGCAAATGCTCTGTTAACGTCGATGCGGACCAATCATTGTTTGCTTTACACTGGTATTTCCCACCAATTTAATGGCATGCATATTGAAGTTAAGCGCGGTATTAAAAGGAGATTCAGACCGCGCTGCAACTCATGAATAAGCCCCATGATTTAGTTCCATGCTTTCCATGAGCGTTCCATGCTTTAGTCATCTCAACAACTAGTATTCAGACATTTTAAAAGATATGGTCTTTCTAAACGTCTGTTGACTGTGGCAGCTGTTTCAAAATTACGTTGTAACTCAATTGAAATAAAATGCAGAAATTAATTTTTGATATATTATGCTGAGATGTATGATAAATCATACATTAATATTTGATGTATTACAATATGCATTGCAATTTTGACTATGTTTCGTTAACAAGGACCATTAGGTTCGTTATATGTAAGCACCAAAATTACTCAAAGCGTCTAATTTCGAATACAAATAGTAATTATAAACTGTCTTTGGTAAAACTTAACAGCAAAGAGTGTACATTTCAGACGTACCGTGGCCAAGAGAGCATTTTATCCCTCCCAAATGCCACGAGCATAAGCGCAAAGGAAAGACAAAGTAAGAATCAAGGAATAAACGCTCGCAAATGGCCAGCAGAGACCACCACTTTCTGGGGTCGGCCCGAAGGAAGCGTTGCCACATTAATATGCAAAGCGCCTGAAACCGACGTTTTTCATACAAAAATATCTGTTTCTATTTAAGGTAGCAGTGTACTCGAGAACAAAATTCTTCAATTTTGGATCTATTTAGTTTCACTTTGTACATTTGATTTCTTTATGCTTTTAGAGATCAAATATTTAAAAAATGAATTTGTTTATAAATACTTGGCAAAAATACAGGTTTTTAATTCAAACTTAACAACTCTTCATCAAATTAATGTATTTTGAAAATTATTTTTTTAAATTAATTACAAATGAATTATCAAATGAATGAACTAGAATGGTAAAGATACTGTGAAAACTAATGAGTCAGGAGTTGTTTATTTGAAAAAAGTTTTAAAATAAATTTTGTCTTTGCATTTCATCATAAAACTGAAAACATTAGTAACAGGTTAACTATTCTAGTTTATTCAATAGAGAATTTCATGGGTTACATGCTGCAAAAAGAATTATATTATTATCTTCAATAGCTTTTGATTTATGAGGTTTGAAGTGCACGAATCTGCTGAAAATGCATCTGAAATTTACTCACTTTGATCTTGACAGTTGACACTCACTTCGAAAAAACATTTTTTCAAAAACTAAGAAATGTAGCAAGAAACTGTTTGAAGCATTTCAAAGAGAATAAAGCAGAGCATACGACCCAAGAAAAATTGAATAACACGAAATTTCACGATTTTTCATCACTCTCGGGTAGACAGCTACCTTAAGATGCCGTTCGCACACATTGTTAAAAACGAACAGCCGGACTAGCTGTAACGTGTTGCGTGTAGCGACTTAAGACATCTTCGCAAATCACAGAGCTATTAAATGAATTATAGTCGGTCGGTGCATGGTTTCGAAACTCCAAGACAAAACATTACCCAGCTGTTTTTGTCGCGCCGCAGCGGAGCAAACTGTGCGTTGTCCATAATGGCATGAATAAAGAATAAGACGAGAAAGATAATCAAATCCTTTCTTCCAGGACACATGTAACAGGGACATTTTCTTCAAATACTTCACGTTGGAAAGCCTCGCGGATAGCTCTTGGTCGGCGTACTCGCCTTGCACTACGCGGGTTCGATTCCCGGTCGAGGCAAGGCTATAGTGTGCGTTTTCCTTGCAATGTCCCAATATATGTTGCTGTGTGACGATGAGAAAATTCACTTCTTAGGTTGAGAACACCGGAATATTGCGTGGGGTGTCTACGTGCTAACCACACGTACCCCCTTAACCCATGGCCGCGAGGCAGGGACGTCGCTGAGCGGGCCTGAGCCGTTCACGGGCTGTCGCACGATGTACATACATAATTCATATTGGAAAGCAGATTCTAAAGACAATGTGTACTGACAGTCTTAATATTTGTATGTAATAATTTCAGAAACATCTCTTGCACGAACCCAAGAAGAAGTTTTAATAGCCTTTCTCCTCAATTTTCCCACAACAATTTTCCATGTACTTCAGCTTCCGGGTCAATGACCCCCATCTCGATCAGGTTTTTGTGCAAATACCTTGATCCATTGATCAAAAGCTGAGATTGTCCCTTGTTTTGTTTCTGGGCGTAAATGTAGTTTCACTATGCGCACATTTTGTTGAGCACGCTGTTTGCTTGTAGTGGTAGGAGTAGAACTGAGGGTGAATTACTATTTTGTTGGCACTGCAGAACAATCAAATCAGCAGTTCGCTTAGCGTTGCAATTATGTTTTCTATAACTCGGGAACAAAAATGTCTAGTTTTTCAAATGTTGAAAATCTCGCGCTTTTTATTTTTATTCTGGACCTTAAGAAAATGTGAGCAGATAATCTCGTTCCCCAGAAGTCAAATATGGTTTTTACTGTTTTTTGACCAAATAAATAATAAAGAAATTAAAACAAGCCAGTTCGACGCCTGAACGACCACGAAGAATATTGGGCGTCCTTTATTGCAACAGAGCCTCTTTGTCGAGTGGCGACGCCGTTGCAATTGCGCAGAGGGGTTCGCCAGGGCGTGCGCGCGCCGCCGTCCCTGGCTTAGGCTGATGCCGCGCTCGACTGCCACCCCCGCATGAGCGAGCGCGCGCTCTCGCGCCAGCTGGCGCTGTTTGACGCTCTGCCCGCCGCACACCCAGCGCGCCACCTGCGAATGTTCGCGGCAGGGAGGACACAGCACGCGTGTTCGCTCCGTGCTCGCGTGCGGGGTCTTTTAACTCTCATATAACGCAGTGGAGACCGTTACAGTGGCGCGCTCTCCTCTATCACCTTCTTACAGGAGCTGAAATACGAACTGCTGCCAACGATACTTCAAACGTGTGTGGCTGCTGCGTAGGTTCACTAGACGCAAGCAGAATTGGTTCACAAATAGCGTCAATGTTTGCGCCTTCTTCAGAGGTTTCTTATATGTATATACTATGTAAAATTGAACATTTAGAAGACACCTTTCGTATTTCTCAGAAATCGGCCAATTTTTTATGTGCGGATGTTGGTGAGCCTAACCTGCAGCTGCAGCCGGCGACACTAGCGCCCACTGTACCAGCAGCCTCAAGTTTGTCTCCGGTTTTGAAGGAGAGTTGCAAGGCCCTGGTGGAGACCATCACAGTGGCGCGCTCTCCTCTAGCACCTTCTTACAGGAACTAGAATACGAACTGCTGCCAACGATACTTCAAACGTGCGTGACTGCTGCGTGGGTTCTCTATAAGCAAGCAGGTGCGTAATATTACCCAAAAATAGCGTCGATATTTGCGCCTTCTTCAGAGGTTTCTTATATGTATATATTATGTAAAATTGAACATATAGTAGACACTTTTCGTATTTCTCAGAAATCGGCCAATTTTTTATGTGCGGATGTTGGTGAGTCTTACCTACAGCTGCACCCGGCGATACTAGTGCCTCCTTCAGTAGCATCCTCAAGCTTTGTCTTCCGTGTTGATGGAGAATTATGAAGCCCTGCTCGCATGGCGCTCACCATGCTGGAAAGATGTGGATGAGTTACTCCGGCACCCCGACATTCCGATCTCTGCTTGTCTTGCGCAGCACCAGATGGCGTCACAAACCACGTGACCACAGCACGGGCACTTCGTTTGAGTGGCCAGACTAGACGCTGGCTGTCATGTTGCATGGAGAGCGGGAAGCGTTGAGGAACATTTTGAAAGTGATACAAAGTGACAATTTACAATGGTAACTATCCAAAGTAACACGATGTAAATGTAAAAGATGCAACATTTAAAAGAAATGCTTCATATTGTAGCATTACCGAATATTTAATAATAAAATAAAAACTTGATTCAAATGGTTTTTTCATGGGACGAGTACGCGGGAGCTTCCAGGGGACGTGTGAGCCGCCTTCGATTCTTACGCCTGCCTGGCGCCGGCGAGATTGGTTGCGCCATCCTCTAGGGACCGTCTCAGCCCTTTTCGCCGCATCGCCCTTCGCTCGCGCTTGCCAGCCCCACCCATTTAGTTACGGACAGCCGGAAACTCACCCTGGGTGTCGGGTTTGCGATCGCTTAAAAAAAATTATCACCACCCGCTTGCCAGCCGCTCGAAAGTGCACGTGCACTCCATAATCATATTAGACAGAGGGCGCAAGTGAAAATTTTCCATCCAGTTTCTAAGGACCGCCGTCTCTGATTGGACGTAAGGGTTTCTACTGCGTAGTGAGTGTCAGCTGATCTCAAATGAGATTACTCCAGTTTCTTGAAAATTCCAGAATTGTGAGTTTTGGTGGGGAAGCTGCTTTGTGACACATCCAGAAAGGAGGACTTGCATTTTGAACGTTGAGGAGTGTGTGGGGGTCAGCACACTTCGGGAATTTTTTTCGAATCGGCTATAATAAACGCCGTAACGTCGTTGGACAATTATTGTTAATTAGAAAATTTCTTCTGTTGGCGGCAGCGCCCAGAAGTAAATTGTTTTAATTTCACTCGGAGAATTTGGGGCTGAAGTGTTACCTCTGTTATTTTAAGCGGTGCTTGGCCGTAAAAAGGTGACAGTGAAATTTTCGTTATCAAAGAAGGAACTCGAACGAGACATTAAGCCGCCGTAATTTGGTGCTACACGACGTGACCCAGAACTTCGCCGTAGTTCGCCACGACAGCTATTCGTGAGTCAGCCCTGAGCCGCCGCATTCAACCCAGCTGGCGTATACTTGCGTGGAGAAGAAAAGGGACTTCATTCATGTCACTCCGCCCAGCGTCTCGCGGGCGGTCATCCAGTTGAACAGAAGACATTGACCTTTGAGGGTGACGTTTCTTTCGAGCCAGCCAGCACTCACAACTGCCCTTCTGGCGAGATAACTATTTTTTTATCAGAACTTTAGATTATCAAAATCCATAAAGTTTTCTCAATTGGTGTAATTGAAAAGAACGGTTCGTGGCCGCGCTTTGGCTCTCAAGAGAACCAGCGAAAAGTTTTTAAACCATTAAATTTAAGTGTAATTGTAATTTATATTTTGGGTAACACGAGCTCGGGAATGAGGTCTCTTATGAAGAAAATTTACATGTTTTTTCATTAACTTTGAAATTAAATTTTAGTTTTTCATCAGACCTCAACCAACTTTTTTTAATCTCATTCTTACGCAACGTCCCGTCCACCATCCATCAGTCTGTTTCAGCGGAATCATCTTCCATCTGAGCTAGCCAGGCAGGTACGTTCACCGCTCCCGGTGTTGCGGAGAGCGCATGGCGTTGCAATATATTTGTTTCAATGACTTGTAACGAGATGATAAATTTGGGTATCTGGCTGCATTTAAAATTCCCGGTAGTATTGTGACGCAAACTGGTGTCACAACACAACTGGTGTCAAACTGGAATGAAGCTCATTGGCAGAAGTCGGATACGATCCGCAAGCCCCCCCCCCGCCCACCAGGTATCGCCCACCAGCGGGGCACCGCCCCAGCCGGGACAAGTTCTAGGCTCACAACTGGTTTCTCGGCATGTGTGGTAATGTGCCTGGAAGATTAGGTGTACGTACGTAAGGAGTGAGGATAGGACAAGGAAGGGGAAGGAAAGATCGCGCGCGGTCTGTGACCCGTTTGTTAGGGTACTGCTCCGGCATTTGCCTAGTTTTGATGAGACAAACCACGGAAAACTACCGATCAGAGCAGCCGGCCGCTAGGATTCTCATCCACACAGCGATTGGCATCGAACTAACTGACAAGCTAGTGTCGAAAATCCTGCCATCCTGTCGGGACTCGAGCCCTAGGACTTCCCGGTCAGAGGCACTGCAGCGACATCAGTTGATGGCTTGAGCCATCCCTCCAGGTTTTCTTGTTCGAGACTCACAAGAAATGAGAATCTCGTTTCAGATGCAAAACCTGATCCCATCACTAAACATCTCACGTGTCATTCATTGCTCCAGGTAGTATTTCCTTGTGCACCGCTGGGGGCGGGCATCTTGGTGGTGAGAGTGACTGAATGCCTTGAGAGCGGCAGCTATAAAAGAATTTCATTTCGCATCAAAGTACTCCTAACTGATTCTCCGATTGCGACAGTAGCCCAGCGCTGCGGTCACCGATTGATCAGCAAATTGCCTTTCAATCGACTGCAACGCTCATAACATGAATTCGGGCATCGCAATTGTTCCAACCTGACAAGCGGGCATAGGCTTCCTCTACGGGCCAACGGCGCCAACAGTGATGCGAGGCAAACACATCCCGTCCAACGTATTCGACTATTCTCCGGAACGACTACCCATTCCCGCAGACCTAATATATGGGCTCCATTCGAACTCAGTTAACTGTGAAATCTGTACTCAAAGCGACGTCCTGGCATGCCGTTTGCAATCCCTTCAGCATACACTACGATACCGAAAACTCGTCACTACTCCAGAACAACTAATCAATAAAGACGAAGTTGAGTTTTAGGGTTTTACCTGACCACGTCCGTGATTTTTTGATCTACAGTTTTTAGAATGCACTGTTGTTTTCCGCTGGAGTAAAGTAAATCGTGGGAATGCGCGGTGTACAGAATCCTCCTCTTAGTGCATTGCTTATCAAATACTCAGATGCTTAAAAAAGTGCATGACCTTTAAAGATCTTCGATTGAATGAGTTTATGTGGAAAACATCCAAGGCACAATTTCGTTGAAAAATGGCTATGAAAAGTCCAATTTACTATCTTATAATTTCAAGCAGCAAGGATGCACGCCGAAAATAATAAATGTATGGGATGTGGCGGTAGAAAAGTTAGAAACATTCTACATATTCACTATATGGAAAATAGAAACTACAAAAACAATGTTTCATATAGTTCAGAAATAAGACTCGAAGGCCAATGAAATAAAGGAGGTCAAAACATTTTCGAACATTACAATCAGAACCCAATATGAAACCGGAATTCAACGTCCTTCTGAAAATATAATGGACTTTTTAATTTTTCCAAGACCTGTAGGTGTACGATGTAGGAAAACATGGCAAACAAATCTTTTTGGCCACCTTACCATAAAAAGGTAACGCACTACATAATTATAACCAATGATTTGTTTCTTCCAATGGAAAAGGAAGACACTGAAATGACCACAAGGGAAGAAGGGAGACAATGTAATGACCAAATAGACACAATGGAGGAAGATGGACTGGTGAAGGTAGCAAGAGACAAAAGACCTGAAGGAAGGAGAAGGGTGGGTCGTCCAAGAACACGATGGAAAGAAACTTTGTAAATTGATGGTAGTTTGAACAACGTAGAATGTGAACTCTTGAAAGTGTTTACATGAAATGTGAGTTATTTTAAAGTGAATTTCCTTTGTTTAAAAAGACAGGCTTCAGCCTACAATAAAAGAAAGAAGAAAGAGAAGAGCTTTTTTTTCTTGCGCAACGACACATGTGTTTGAGGATTGCGAGATATTGCGTTTACACTCACTCAAAAAACTTTGCATTTGAATCTTCCAACGCGAACTCGCCATATTTGCTTCTCCACCAACAACTTAACGTTCACCTCTTTTCTCGAGGAAGATATGTTGCATCAAAGGGGTAGAAAAGTTCCAGCACGTTGTAATGAATGCTTTCAACAGATCGATTACAACTCACGCAATGAAATAATAAAGGTCATTAGTCCTCCCTACTTGGGTCATTAGTCCCGTAACTGTAGTGCGTGTTTTTCTCAAACGGTGGTGTAATCTTTTCCTCGCTGGATGGCGAGATCTGGCGCCGACCTACCGTCGACTAGCGGGGTTTTCCCCTCAACCAGGTATCTCCCACCAGCGGGGCACCGCCCTAGCCGGGACAAGTTGTAACTTCCCGACCCGTCTCCCGGCATGTATGGTAGTGTAGTGCATGTTAGTGTAAGTGTGTGTGTAAGAGGTCATAGTAGAACAAGGAAGAGGAAGGAAAGATCGCTCGTGGTCCGTGGCCCGTTTGTTAGGGTACTGCTCCGGCATTCGCCTGGTGTTGATCGGAGAAACGACGGAAAACTACCGATCAGAGCAGCCGGCCGCAAGAATTCTCCTCCAGACAGCGACTGAATTCGAAAACAGAAAAGCGATAATTTAATTAATTTCATGATTTTATTAAAATTTTAATAAGGGGGCACCATTCTCTTCATACTTTCATTTAAAGCAAAAATCACGAAAATTAGTAGGGTGGAAATCTCAAACTCCTTTCTAAACGAAACCTCTTAGTGTTTTCAGTATAAATATTTTTGGAATTTTCTAAATGTCACTGATGAAAATGTCTGAAATTAAACTGAATAATATACTGATACTGAACTGATTTCACTGAAAGAAAATCGTAAATATACCATACTTATGAATGCAATTTCTCCTTTTCGAGCAAAAAAAATTTCTAGGAAGAATTTCAACCATTTTCCAGAATATGCTGAAAATGACTTGGGGACTTCGGTTGATGTAATGTACCCTCAAATGAGGGTACATGTAATGTACCCTCAAAAATTAAAATATCTAACTAATTCTTGGAAAGGCACAACTAGCACATACTCCTGTCGTATATATTCAGTATCAGCTCAAAAGCTAATCTATTAGAGCTCTGTTCATCCACCTCTCCAAGCATTCGCGTACACAAATCGGTTTACGGGGAGAACATTGCTCATATCTTCCCTCTACCAGCACCAATCTTAACCGCCTTTGGAACGGCACGGATTGACATCCCTGACACGTGCGTCTGTGTCAAATTGCAGCTGAAAAGAGCCATAAAAATGGATTTTAAGACCAATATTCTATAGGGTTTTTTGGAGGAGATTCCAATACTTTAAGTAATACCAAATTATAAATATAAAGGGTGTAAAAGAGCTTAGTTCTGAAAGGAATATTGAGACTAAAGGGAATACGAAGAACTTCTGTGCACGTATGTACGAATAGATATTTGATGTTTTAAACATGAGTAGAGACGTAAATTTTCCATATTGATAAAAACGACAAAAAAGAGACAAATATATTTCCTGTTTTCTTAGCGAATTGATCTATTGGGACTCACAATTAGATAAACATTTTCTGCAAATTTTCCCGACTACCTTTAAAGCAAAAATAAAGTATTTTGCGATGGACGCAAAATATCTCATTTATTTAAAAATTTTAAAAATATCATTGCCTATACAAGAAAATAAATTTAGTGAATATTTATTCACCTTCTCGAGATTCTTAGAAACCACATAAATTTTCAGTTACGATCAGTATAAATATTCTAGCAAAGCAATGAAGGGGTTTAAAGTTCGTCTGTTTATTTAAATCACTCAGAAATGCAAGTTCTGAGTTTATTTTATTTTAAAGGCAACAAGGTATTGGAACAAGTCTCAAATTCTGTCGTGGAACAAATCATGCTACATCATCTATTTCTAGTGAGACATTATAAAACATTTCTTCTGTGAACTACGGAGCGTTTCCATTTATGTTATTTCAATTCATTATATGCATAAAATTGTTATAAGCATCCTTCAAGTGTTTTAAAAGATGATATTTAGAAATATGTATCTGTAGTTCTTTTATAATATTTGGTTGTGAAAAAATGTAAGTAGTAAACCACGTAAACAACAAAGTGAGTACAGTAATCCCTCGACATTCGCGGATTCGCTATTCGCGAGTTCCGAACATTCGCGATTAGAGAAATGCTACCGGTTTTAACATTCGCGACTTCGACATTAGCGAATGCGTATTTTGATCGTACATTTTCTTTGAAAGGGAGCACATTTCATTTCCTTTATCATCATCTGGGAAACGAACTCGGCAGACCTCGGAGCTCGCAGTATGGCTTTCTTCAAAAATTACACAGGTGAAATTTGAATTCTCAATTGTAAAATAATTCAATTCAATTACGCCAAATTGGAGGTAAGTGTTTTGGCCAAATGAATAGAAAAGCCATTGAGAATCTGTGTAACTCTCATTATAATGAGCTCATTGTAGAGGAGCTTCGGGAAATGAAGTGAAGTGATCCAGTGAAGGAAATCTCATCGACCATAATGATGAAGTAACGGAAGCAAAACTGCGTCCTGGAGCAACTTCAATGTCAAAATTGATGGCCATCTCAAATCAACAAGCTCTGGTGGAACTGGCATTCGAATGTGATCCAAACGTGGAAATAACTTCGAAATTTAAGAGAGCATAGAAGCGGGAACTCTTTCATAATTGGATATTATAACAGCGAGAAAGGTAATGAAACGAAAAACTAGCAAATCCTATATCTAATCATTTTCAACTTCGAAATAAGTTTCAAAATTATTTTATTTCATTTTGGAATGTTAATTATGAATTCTTTGTGTAGTAGCGCTTAATCAGTTGTACTGTAATTGATTGTCAGATTTCTTTCTTTCTTTTTTAAACAGTTTTTCGATATCCAAGAACCTAACCCACCTTTCTTCATTAAAAGATAGACTTAGCATTCGCGGATTTAACATTCACGAGCTTTTTTGGAAACCTAACTCTCGCGAATGTTGAAGGATCTTGTACTTTATTTAGGTCAACAACTCTTGTTGAGAACATTTAATTATAATTCACTAGGTAATTAAGCTACTAAAGAGTTGTAGAATCCGGTGCTCAATAAAACGTCCGGAGATACCACTGATATTAAACACCATTAATACCATACGTCCCGCATTACAGATATTCTTAAATTTATTTTAAACTTAATAAGAAAGACTTGTTCATGCCGTAATATATACAGGAACCCATGTTACCACGAACTCGCTTAACACGAATTTCGCCGTAACACGAACAAAACTTCGGTCTCGGTAAGGGATTACGGTAATACGGACATATATAATATTCGGATAACACGAAATTTTATAACAGGAACTCCGGTTATTTCGATCCTTTAAAATTCGTGTTAATGAGGGTTTACTGTAGTTTATTGTTCTACATACATTTGTATTTTTATGTATTAATTTGCTTAAGAAGGCTTGAGTTCAACTGATCGTAGAGGAAGACTGCAGAGCAAATAAATTTGAATCAATTTGGATAGTTAAATTAAATAACATTTAGTATTGAAATGCGAGAGCGAATTTATTTTCTCCATCTCTTATTTCTTGCTCTGAAAAAATACTCTTACTGTTTGGGAGAAATTTTAGTACTACTTTAGAATTTTTTTTTGCGAAAAGTATGACTTTAATGAAAGTAGAAGAGTGATTGATTACGCTATATTTAATCAATTCAGTTATAAGTTTTCATAAACTTGCAAAGCGCAAAAGTTTCAGTAAAATATTATCTTGCAAAATATTGAAACAGTAGCACTCGTTGGGTGCGAACACAACTTGATCTAATTATCTTAAATGATGCACACTTGAAATTGAATCACAGACCTAAATCTGTTTTTTATCGGCAAGAAAATTTAAAATTTATGGACGAAAGAAAATATAAATTTTACGTAGGATATTTTGAAAAACATTATGTATTATTGTAATTATCATCTGGATCATGACATGAACTGAGAAGAAAATTATGTAAGAAAATAATTCACACACACGAAATACCACTGAAATAGTTTATCACATGTCACATAACTCGTAACATCACTCCACTGGCGTCAACTACGAGCTGTTTCCATCAAACGCTTTAGAGTCGTTCTTTGTGAAAATATGAGAAAATACATCAACAGATAAAACTAAATAAATTAATTTAATTAGGAAAAATTTGAACATTACATTTCAAACGCAGATAATCAAAAAAGCTACAAGTTTACGTTAATTAATTTTCCTGTATTTAAATTAGATTATTTGTGGCGCGTGATAATAATATATTATTTTTGAAATTTTAATTGCATATACTTTTTAGCTTTGATAATTTAAAATTGAAAATTCATGTTATATCTAACGTAAATTTTACTCTGATAATACAAGTAGTACTAACCATGTTCTCTTCAGTGAAAAAACATTTTAAGAAACAAATAAGACAAATGACTACAATATCAGAGGACAGTTCATTCACGAAGGAAGGAGGGTGTAACGTTCCGCGTCTGCCAATTTTCTGTTGTAATATCCGCCGCTACGTGTATTTTGTAATGTAATAACGTTTCACTCCAGTTTCTTATTTTAATAATGTTTATTTTCAATCTCTTGTAGATTTTCTTTACTAAATCTTTATTGCAATGTACTTCAGTACTTTAACTGGTTACAATCTTCATATATTGTGTTATACTAGCATAATACAATTTTCGTTTTAACAACATTGAATTACGACCAATTCCCTGTCTCTATTCGTACTCAATATAACCGTTGCCAACCTAGTGAAGTACATCACCCGTTCCTTGTTTACGAAATAAACAATGTAGAAATGTAAATAAACAAGTGAGGAATATACGAATCGTTACAAGGGGAAGACAATCGTCTCGAGCGGGGGAGCGAACCACTAGACGGCAGGCGGTTGGCAACCCTGGCGGTTGGCAACCCCGCCGGTGGACGCGGCCACTACAGCGGAGCGGCGGCCGGGAAAGGATCAACAGAGCCCAATAAGTCAGTCAACACCTCAGCGAGGGCGGCGCGGGTCAAGAGCCGCCGGTGCTGCGGCGGGCGGCGGGCGGAGCAATTTGAGCGCGGGCGGACGGAGATTGTGCCCGCTTGTCGCCGTTTGTCCTCATTCCGCCCTCGCCCTCGCCGCCGCAGCCCTGCCCTGCCCTGCCCTTCATTTCCTGCGCTTCGCCCGCCGCCCTCGACGCCGCCGTCGACGACGACGACCACGCGACGACGGAAGCTCCAGACGAAGGGACCACGAACGAACGCTGGACCGAAAGAACATAACATCACTCGCGACAAAAATAAAATCAGCCGAATGCCCCGCTGGTGGGAGATACTCGGTTGAGGGGAAAATCCCGCTAGTAGACGGTAGTTCGGCGTCGGATCTCGCCATCCAATGGCTGGCCGATCCGGCTCAGTGCATCAAATGATGTCACTGCAGTCCCTCTGTCCCGGGAGGTCCTACGCTTCCACTCCCGACGGCGGCAGGATTTTCGACACTAGCTTGTCAGCTAGGTGGATTTCAGTCGCTGTCTGGAGGAGAATTCTAGCTACTGGCTGGTCTGATTGGGAGTTTTCCGTGGTTTCTCCTATCAACATTAGGCGAAAGCCGAAACAGTATCCTAACAAACTGGCTTTGCACCGCGCGTGATCTTTCCTTCCTCTTCCTTGTCCTATCCCCATCCCTACACACATACACACAAACATGCACTACACTACCACACATGCCTGGAGACCGATCGGGAGCTTAGAGCTTGTCCCGGCTGGGGCAGTGCCCCACTGGTGGGAGATTCCTGGTTGAGGGGAAATCCCCGATAGTGGACGGTAGCTCGGCGTCGCCATCCAGTGGGAAAAGATCTCTGCCACCTCCCGAGCGAAAGTCAGTCAACACCTCAGCACTTACTTACTTACTTACTTACGACACGCACTGCACTTACGGGACTAATGACCTAAATAGTTGACGCGCTCGGAATCATCAACGATCAATCAATCTCAACTTCGGTGTCGGAGGCTGGGTGGGGGAGTTTTTTTTTAAATACATTTATTAATGAATGGATATACATAGGTCAGTATTATATATACTACATCATATGTATTTTTCCGACTTATATTTAACTTAAATGCTAATCTTAAAATTATATCTAACTACACATGAATAGGAAACTCACAGAGCACCTAAGGGATTAATTCAGATCTGAAAAAGTGCTGAGGAATGAATCTAATGGGTATCTATTTTTTATTCTGGTTGGGAGCTGGTAGGTGGTGGCTAAGTCGTAATGGGTTGCTTGGGTTACGGAGTTTATTTTGGAGAAGAAATTGTTTGATAGGAGCGCAATATGGTGAACTATAGGGGGTAGATTCAATTCTTTGTGCAGTTGAGAGTTTGAGATAAACCAGGGAGCATGAGTGGCAAGTCTGAGGAAGTGTTTTTGGATGACCTGTAGTTTTTTGATGTTGGTTTTAGAGGCATTGATCCAGATGGGGCATGCATAAAGCATTAGAGGTCGGATTATTGATTTATAGAGGGTGATGGCGTTGTTTAATGATAGCTTACTATTGCGATTTAAAAGTGGCTTCAGTTGATTAGTTTAGTTTTGGCTTGCTGTGCTTTTACTGTTATATGATTTTTCCAATTGAGTCTGGTGTCAAGATTCAGCCCTAGGTATTTGACTGATTGATTGTGTGGAGTCCATGGAATTGGGTAATTGTTTATTTGGAGTGGAGTTGGTGTTGAAAATGTTCTTAATGAGAATATTTTGGCGGATGATTTTGAAGGATTGAGTTTGATTTTCCACTTGACTGACCGGTCATCAATTTTATTTAGATGTTTTTGAATTTCTTTGCAGATTAAATCATTTGAACAGGTGGACATGAAAATGGCGGTGTTGTCGGCGAATTGGGCGATGTGGGTATGTGATGTTATGGGAATGTCGGCCGTGTATATATTGAAAAGAGTGGGGGACAGTGGTGAACCTTGAGGCAATCCAGCTGTAATTCTGCGGGGGTTGGATGTGTGTTTGTCAACTGTGACTGAAAATGTTCTATCTTGGAGGAAGCTATTAATGATATTGATTAAATAGTTGGGAGTACCTATTTCTTTATGTTTGAATGTTAAGCCGGGATGCCATACTTTGTCAAAAGCTTTCGAAATGTCTCAAAAGATAACTATTGTATGAAGTTTTTTTTGAAATGCAGTGTGTATGTGCTCCGTGATCCTTAATAGTTGATGAGATGTTGAAACTTTATTAGTGAAGCCAAACTGGTGCATTGGAATGGTTTGAGTTTTGTTCAGATGGGAATTTAGTCTTTTGAGAATTAATTTTTCTAGGATTTTTGACATAGTGGGAAGGAGGCTTATGGGTCTGTAGTTATCAGTGCTGGAGAGATTCTTAAATGGCTTGGGGATGGGTATTACATTTGAATTTTTCCAAATAAGGGGAAAATAGCCAGTTCTAATTATTGAATTGTAAATATTCGTAATATATGCAACTGTAGAATTTGGTAAGTTTTTTAAAATTGTGTTACTTATTTTGTCATGTCCTGGGGCTTTTTTAATGGCAAATTCTTAATTAAGTTGATGACTTCATTTGGGGAAATGTAGTTGATTTTGTGTGGTACATTATAGTTGGGTGCTGCTGCTATTTCGAGAATGTTTGAATGCAAGGGGTGGGGTGGGGTGGTATTCCAAGTGAATGATTTGGCGAAGTGATCGGCTAATGCTTCAGCCTTCTCATAAGAAGCGAATTTCTTGCCCGTTGGAGTTGTTAGTGGGGGTATTATTACTTTCTTTTTTAAGATATTTTTCGTGAATTGCCACAACGTGTTGTTATTCGTGCTTAGAGATTGGATTAAATCATTGTAAGCTGTTTGTTTATGTTCCCTTAATGATTTTTTTACTATGTTGGTCAGTAAATTTAGCTCTTTCTTAAGTTGTGGGTTTCTTGTGATGCACCATAGTCTTCTTTTTTTGTTTCTAGTGTTAATTATTGTGAGTGTGTTTTTTTGGAAGTTTTTTATTGAGATGCTTGATGGTGTGGGAATGAGTATTATTATTAAGAGTGTTGATTGTATCAACTATTATATTGTTCAAGAGGGCTATAGCTTGTTCTATTTCTACGGGAGTTTTTAATATTTTAAATTGGGGTATTTGTTTTTGAATTATACTTTTAAATTTTTTCCAATGGATATTTTGTGTGTTGAGTGAGAGAGTTGGTGTGTGGGGGGAGTGATTTGTTGAGTTGAGATGATGGTTGGCAGATCTGAGTCTAGTTCAGAAAAGGGAGCTGAGTGAAAAATGGTTTGCATGTTGGAAATTGCGATGTCTAATATATCTAGGTGTTTGTTATGATCTATGGGTTAGTGAGTGGGTTCTGCTGGTATAATTAGCTAAAGTTTGAGGTCTGTAATTATTTTACTGAGTTGGTTGCCTGCAGTATTGGTATTCCTGCATCCCCAGTGGACATTTTTGGCATTTAGATCTCCAATCAGCAGAGTGGGAGAATTCTTCTGGAACAGCAAAGAAATATTAGTATCGGGAATTTTTGTTTTCGGAGGTTTGTAAGCGGCTATTAATTTTAGTAATCTGTTATTTAAAGGGAATTTAATTGCTATAGTTTCAAGACCTGGGCTATGTGGAAGATTGGTTTCGATATATGGTATAGCTTTTTCTATTAGAATTAGTACCCCACTTCCGTTTGCATTTAATCTGTCAGTTCTGACTACATTAAAGCCTCCTATATTAAATGAGTTGTCTGGGTGTAGATGTGTTTCAGTTATGCATGCTATATTGATTTGTTTATCCTTTAAAAGTAGGTTAGTTCTAATTTTTTATTGTTGATGCCGTTGGCATTCCAGTTGAGTAGCTACTGCTGGTTTATGGCGCACTGTATAATCGCTGTTTGTACTTCACTTCACTACACGAGTATTTCACTGTCACACGCATATGAAGTTCACTACGTAACTGCACTGACTAGGCCGGAGCGAGCGATGTTATCGCCACGGCGGTTCGGCGCTGAATGGGGCGGTACTGAAAACTTCGGCAGCTACTTGATAACCAAAAGGAATCTAGACCCCTCTTGCTTCAGTGATATCACGTGGTGAAAGAAGCAACTTACCTCGGAAACGCTTTGCTTTGCTGCCATTGGTTGCTCTGAGAGGTCCTTAGTGGTTCTTTAATTCGCTGCGTGATGCCGCTGATGCAAGAGGGGTCCTCGTCCTTTTTTTCAAGTAGCTGCCGACGTTTTTGGTTCATATCCCCATCTCTGGAGTTCAGTCTCCTTCCAGGATACTTCATGGAACGGACGCTGGACCGAAACAGCACATCACGTGCGACAAACAAACAAAACAACAAAAAACAGCCGATCCCCAGTGGCCGAGATCGTTAAGACAGTAGTGTCGTAGCGATCTCGGACAGAAGAATCGCGGGTTCGAGTCCTGCCTCGGTCATGGTTGTATTTCTGTTCGTCCTTTCACGCCCTATCATCACCATACCATATATTCACAGTTACCATAACGTTAAGCCCAATAGTGATCGCTAATGACTTCGATGTTGACGCGATCTTAAAAAAGAAAAAAATGGCTGAAACCCTTCTCTGCAATTGGGGAAATCGGTAATCAAGAATGACAGTAACGGATTTTATACTGTAATGTACATTCTTCTTGGAAAAAGCACAAAAAGGAAGATTTTTTAATTAAATTAACAATCAAGAGAATTAAAAATAGAACACATTCAAGACTACATGCTCAAGATTTCAAAAAACTTCTATCTTATTTGTATATTACCAGAATCCCCCGCTATTATAACTTACCCTCTAGGTAAGACCTTACAATCACATAGAATCCACTCACGCTACCCTGAGGAAATTTTCAACCCTCCTTAACCATCTGAAAATATAATCTGTCTCTATCTCTCTCCTCTCCCTCTCTCCTCTCCCTCTCTCCTCTCCCTCTCTCCTCTCCCTCTCTCTCTCTCACACACACATACACACACAAAACCATGCAACAGTACCAACTAATGCTTGCCAAGCTTTTTATAATGAATGGCCTTCCAAGTGGAACTGTTAAATATTAAAGATCTGGTGTTGCCGCTATGATGCAATTCTCATCTGTAATCAGGCAATTGTAGATAGAAAAATTACGTTTTCCCTTAATATACGTGAAAAACAACAATAGAAATATAATTAATCATTTTGTAATGAATATGCCTTTATTCTGCATTTAGAAAATATTCCTAAAAATACAATTTTAACTACTTCATCATGAATTGATTGATTATTCGAGAATCCGGGCGCGCCAACTACTGAGCTCATTAATCCCGCAAGATTAGTGCGTGTTTTTTCCTCGGGAGGTGGCGCCGATCTTCCCCCGCTGGTTGGCGAGAGCCGGCGCCGACCTACCGTCGCCTAGCGGGGTTTTCCTCAACCAGATCTCCAACCAGCGGGGCACCGCCCCAGCTGAGACAAGCTGTAAGCTCCCGACCGGTCTCCTGGCATGTGTGGCAGTGTAGTGCATGTTAGTGTAAGTGTGTGTGTGCGTGTAAAGGTTGAGAATAGGACAAGGAAGAGGAAGGAAAGATCGCGCGCGTTCCGTGGCCCGTTTGTTAGGGTACTGCTCCGGCATTCGCCTGGTGTTGATAGGAGAAACCACGGAAAACTACCAATCAGAGCACCCGGTCGCTAAATTTCTCTTTCAGACAGCGACTGAATCCAACCTAGCTGACAAGCTAGTGTCGAAAATCCTGCCGCCGCGAGGAGTGGAGTCGTAGGACCTCCCGGTCAGAGGGGCTGCAGTGACATCACTTGATGCCCCGAGCTACCTCTCCCGGTTTCACCATGAAGATGAATGATTCTTTTGGAGAGAATGTGTTGGTGCCGCCGATGTCGTTTCGGCCCATTGCGCGAAAATGAAAATGAGGCGGAGGGCGAGGGGCGGGGCAGGTGCTCTATGAAGCAGAAGCCATCGAACGAGCCGAGCTGCTCGCTCCCCAGGGCCCCATCGGCTGGCGGCGACGGAGGGCCCGTTACAACAACAAAGGCCAGGCCGACGGCCCCGAGCCACGGGAGAAAAAAGTCATGGCTCATAACTACTGATTGTGGACGCCCCGACAATGAACAGGGTAATGACCTTTGGCGGAGTCGAGAATGTCAGCGCAGGCCCTGGGGGGTCTCCTGTTACAGAACAACGGGGCAATTCTTGCGAGTTTGTAAGATTCGAATATGTCATAACTGGTTGTGCGCCACACGCCAAATAATATTTCTCATGCATTGACGCTTTAAGAGAGAAGCAATACATATAATTGATAAGGGGTCGTATTCAAACGAATCGGAGCAAACAAAAAACTTCGTTGTTAGATTTTTGAGTGTTTTGAAGTAATGGCGGGAAACGATTCTTAATACATAAATACATCATTTCATGCATAAATATTCGTTGTTTGTGGCTTTGTGATGCCTGTAAGACCTACTCTTGGTGGCAAGCAAGAACCTTCGATGTCTTTGAACATTTTGCTTGCTCAGTTGGGGGAGTTTTAACACCTAACGTTCTGATATTATCTTTGACATTCATTTTTCTTTTTCTCTATCTGTATTCATTTCATTGTTGTGCTCACTTAATTGTTGTGTCAGTTTCATTGTGTCCTTTTCTTGTAAAGCAGGTTGATAATAAAGTGCGTATTTTCAAGATTTCAGTTTACACTCAAGTGGAAGTTTACACATTTTGTGTGGTATTTCAACAGTAATAGTATGAAATAACAGGTTTCAGGTCGTAAGAGAAAAAAATAAAGTGAGTGGAAATAAAATCAACACGGCTACAATTAAGGAGGCAGAATATGTAAACTATAAAGGGCAGTTTGTTCCTGCGCTAGTTGCAGGTCGAAATGTGGTTGTAAGAAAGAGTGCTGGGAACGTAGAAGAGCTGGGAAGAAGTGGGAAGAAGAGTTGGGAAGAAGCTGGGAAGTGGAGAGGAAGAGAAGTTTTCTTTGTAAATTATTAATTAATTTTCATATAATAGAAAAGTTGGCAACATTTTTAAGATGAATTATTTTTTCTTTTTCATTTGATTACTTTGATTGATTTTCTCAAAACGCATAAGTAATTCTTTAAAATATGCCTACTTCAATATTGAAACCACATAAAGTCATACTAAAAGGTTCGAAGTCCGCAACACTTTCATTTACATAACGATGTATTCATAAACTCTAAACCAAAAATACCATAAGGATTAATTTAAGAATGTATGAATTAACATCAAAATTTTTTGGTGTGAATAAAAGATAATGCATTTTGAAGTAAATGAGTTTTTTCATTTCTGCAAAAGTTGAGGCATCTGGACATCGAACGTTTCTTTTCTTTGATTCAAACCTGTTTTCAGTAAATGAAGTTTAGTCTTAAGGGTACATGTTTCCGGAAATACTAGAACGTGAAAAACATGCGCCGACCGAGTATTTCTACTGCAAATACAGCAACAGAAAGAAACCACTGAAATGTCTGCTTCACGTTTTTACACACAATTACTAGAAATCGTTTTGTTTTGGTTGTTAAAATTTGGGGAGTTAATACCACAATATATTATTATGTTGTAAAATTGGTGCTTAGCTGTAATATGAATCCCAAGTAATCGGCCGACTGTGATGTAATGGACGAGTCATATAATTACGTAGTATCCACATATTATGCAAAACCCCAGGGATAGCATATTAATTGTAATAAAATGGAAATAGGAGGAAAAACACGATACCTGAGTTGTGATTTTTTGAAATGGTGTTCAATTCTGTGACATGCAAACTAATTCTCCTTTTTTTAGTAATGACAGATATTTTTCTTTTTACTGTAATCTGTCGCAAGATTGGATTGGATATTTGTTGGATATTTTAGCAAACACACACCAAAGATAAAGGAACATCATGTCATTTTCCAATTATTTCTAAAGGCAAAAAATATGAGTCAATAATTATGTATATTACTTATATTGTATATATTAAGACATTTTTGTGACAATTTCTGAATTTATCTTGAACATAACTGAATTGGTTCTCTCTTTGTGATACTTGTATGTGTATCGAACTAATAGGGACTCTCTCTATAGTTCTTTCATCTTTTTTCGTTTCCTTAGAATACCTTTTCCCCTCAAGAGTCTACTTATACTTTGAAGGGACGCCAATAATTATATTGACAGTTTCAAAGAGATTTTTCTGCCTCAGTTGTTCTGTCTCTCTAGACGGTTTTACAGACTCCTGCTCTCTCCTAGTTATTAAAATAATGAGGTTATTTGATTCAGGTCTTGAATATGCTGTGAGTCTTAATTTTCTTCCATGGACATTTTTTGTTGAATTGTTGGATTACAAGTATTTTCTTTGATTTCTTTGACCCCGATGAATAAGCTGATAAGTCATGAAAACTTAATTTTACCAGAGAGCAAAAAACAACTCCCAACTGATGCTGCCAATCAGGAATTAATGATATTCAAACAAAACCTACATATAACTGTTGTGTTTTTGCAGCTCTTATTCACGCAAAACTTTGAAAATACAATTTAGTTATGCCGTTATCAGCATAGAACAAAACGTGAAGTGTGTTATGTTTCCTTTAACTTTAATGTTTTTTCAACATTCCGTTAAAAATAAATAATAATTAAGGCCTAACTGGTTTCATAATAAAGAAAAAGATCTGAATATGAAGCACTTTTAATTTATGTTTAATAAGAATCACATTTTTTGGTTAATAGGATATAAACAACACAAAAACGAACGTCAATGAAATTCTGTTACCTAGGAGTGCACTCACCAAGAACAGGAATTGTTCATTAGGATCAGTTTTCACTAAATCTGGATCTGTACATTGAATGATTACTGTATACAGGTTTCTGTAAAAGTCATGAAAAACAAACTATTAATTGGAAACGTTTATCAATTTTTTCTTTTCTTCAAAACCTCTTTTCAGTTCAATGAGCGTTCTCATTGTCATCGGGTGCTCTCCCAAGACAGCATGAAGTCGCGCTTATAGCTCTATTAATGTATTTACTCTTTGACTGCTGGGTACTTACTCTTTGAATCTATGTTTCAAAATACGGCTTTTGGTGCGGCAACGAGTCTTCTTCCATGGGGGGGGTGGAGGTCTAGGCGCTTAGCGCGGCGCCTGAGGGAAATACCTATTTTCTGTTTCCGCCTAACACTAGCTGCAACTTAATTGTATGAATTTCGCGTGTTCTTGAAAGAACATAAGGTCCGTCAATTATGGATGGTTTTGTTTGAAGAATTTATTTTTGTTTCATGAGAAGTTCGTTGGTTCAAAATGTACATTTAATGAGTCATTTCTGGAAAGTTGGCCTTCTGGAAGGAAGACTCTTTCTGCCTCTAACTGTGTGTGCATCTTGTGAATACGAGTGTATGTGGAAAAATCTTTCATTACTGCAGTATATACCAGGGTAATCAAATTTCCGAAGTAAAATAATTTTATTTGTGAAAACGTATCCAATCAATAGTTCTTGTTTTAAAATGCAATCGCCGTATCTTCGAAACCAAGTTCTTGTCTCTCTTGTATAAATTCTATTACCGTCAATTCTCTCAATTCATAACTAATACAAAAACTCAAATGCCCATTGGAAAACCAAGCAAGAACCACGTGTTGAACAAATCAGAACCCCGAGGTGAATGTAACTGATACGGAAACTACGCATAATATTATGGAAGTAATGCTTTAATATAGACTTTTATTCAATGTAGTTTTAATTAATTTACCTGAATTGCTTACGTTTATTATACAGTACTGAATTTTGGAAATTACACTTCCATCATTCGATGGAGCTGCGACCTCCAGTTTGTTGAGATACCAGCCACCACGCTCACGGAAGCTTAAGCAACCAAAGTATTTCCGCGCTAACACGATGACAGTCATGCGAGTCCATATGGATTCGTATCGAAAATTAATTTCCTTTCAATAGAGAGTTTTCGCACCCTCGAACGTTAAAGCAATCTATAGTACTATCGACCTGCAAATGCGCAGTTTGGATCAATAGGAAGTTTTTGCCACCTCGAACGTGAATCACTATCGATCTTCTGCTCATGCGCAGTTCAAGTTTTGCATCACTTCTGTGCATCTGCGCATGCGCAGAAGATCGATAGTGCTTAACGTTCGAGGTGGCAAAAACTCCCTACTTTTGTTCCTTTGCGCGTACGCAGAAGGTCGAGATTGCAGTCGACCGCTGCCCGCTCTGGTGTGCAAAAAGAGAACGTGTAAAAGAAGTGTACTTAAGAGAATGGCGGCTGCCTATGGCCCCGCGTTTGAGAGGGCCACACACTTTGACCCTTTGGTGGCTCATTTTCTTAAGTACGTCCTCTCCGAGTGTCTGATCTGCAGTGTGGCACAAGAGGTTATCTTCGTTTTCCGGTGTCATAATCTGCATTTTTATCCTTGACTAATCAACTCGCAGAACTAGAGCTCTCAGGAATCTCCTTTTTCATTGTCACCCACCTCCTTACTTATACTTGTCTTCTCACTTTGTGTCAAAAGGTTAAAACATCCACCCACTCCGCTCGTATTCAAGCAAGATTTGGCCATGTTAAACATATTCTGGGTTAGTCATGGGTCCTTCAACAAAAAATGTTACGTAAATAAGCTGATAACTTTACTAACATATTTCTCTCCTGGGATTATTTCAACTAATCTTCTAGGGTGAAAAAGAAGACAACTCGACATGTTTGATTTTGATCAGTGATCTCAAATCATTGATACAGCGTGAATAACCAGACTTATCTTGTTGGGATTTCCGATTTTAAGAAATTTACCTGATGTTCGTAAATACACATGTCTATTACTCATCAACCAGAAGGTATTAAACATGTCTGCCTATTCCAAAATGTAGAGAACCTTTAAGGGAATTTTCAGCAAAATGCCGACTTACCAGCTTATTCACCTGGATCAAAGATTTGTTATTGTCGTCCCCGTGGCCGAGATCGCTAAATCAATAGTGCCTTAGTGGTCTTGGACCGTGGCATGGTTGTATGTGTTCGTCCTTTCACCCCCTATCATCACCATAACGTGTCATATTGATGTCATAACGTTACTCCAATAGTGGTCGCTAATGACCGAGTAGTTGATGCGACCTTAAATAGCAAAAACAAAGATTTATTAATATATTTTAAACATATTATAACTCTCTAATTAATTATCCCCAAAAAAGTAATCAATAAATGTGTATTAAAAAGGGCACAAAGCGGGAAGGGGGGCGCAGGGGCGGGGCGCGGTGCTCCAGAAGCCTCTGCTGCGAAACAAGCGACAGGCGACTCGCGCGTGCTTCGCTGCGGCAGCGATATTAAAATTTCCGGGCGGGGCCCAATCGCACAGCGCTGCCTTACGCCTCCCGTTTCGCCTCCTTAACCTACATCCCGCGCCCCGTTTCGCTCCTCCCTGCACCATCCGTGTGTTTTACTCGCGACCTCCTTTTTATTGCCATCCTTAAAACATTCTTGCTGTCGCCTAGCGTTTCTCTTTGCTTTCTCGCACTTATTTCGTAAGAAGGGAAAGGACAGTTTTGACAGAATAACTCTTATTGCCGCGCCCTGGTAACAAAGTGAATAAGTCTTGTTCCTTTATGTAGTAAATTACTGCCTATAACACCTTGGGTAGTCAGAATTCATGTTTTGCCAGTCCTTGATACCGAAAAAATTGATTGATGCCAAAAGTCTGTCTTCTCTTTCCGACCGTCTGTCTGTCTGTCTGTCTGTTCGACTGTGGTCAACGCTAGAGCCTAAACCGTTCAGCCGATTTTTTCCAAAATTGATATTTCTCTTGCTTTATTGGTATTGATATTGATTTAAATAAATCCTCGACCTCGGAGTTTGAAACGGATAGTTTGACTTTGGGCAGTAATTTACATGAAACCTCAAAAACGGCTCCAAATTTTCTCAAAAATGGCTCCAAATTTTATGATTAAGCTCTGTCCTCAGATAGCATAAAGGAGCTAAGAGAAGGGTGCAGGTCCCCTTTTCGTTTAAACCTCCGATTTTTCGAAAAGTGCAAAAGTTATCTTTTTCGACTTCTTTCTACAACGACAATAATGAAGCTATAATTTTTTCCTTAATAAAATCTGTTTTTTAAAGTCATCTTGAAATAAGTTCATGTACAAGTTTTCAACATTTAAGTATTTTTCTCGTAATTGTGTGAAGTGTAGGCAGTTCAAAAAACGTTAAAAAATTATTTTCTCAGATACGATTCCAATTTCTTCTTTGAAATTTCTATTTGTATGTATGAAAGGAAGGTAAAAAATGATGATAGTCTCATTTTCAGCGAACTTTGTTTTTTCGAAAACTGCAAAAATTGTAAGTTACTACATTCAATAGCTACAAAGTTGAAGATAGAGATTTTTGCCTTAAACAAAATCTCTTCTACCAAATCAGATCTTTAATAGCTGTCATGCTCAAACCAGTAGTTTTTGCGTTTTTGCAACTTTCAAAAATTGCAAATTTCGAAAAAAATTCGAGAATCTATATGCTGTTGTAGCACCACTGGTCCTTGCTACAATCTTCTATCTTTTACTCCTCCTCCTCTTAAAACTAAATTATTGTTCTCGTCGTTTTTTCTTCTTGTCATCATTAGGGAGCGGATTTTGATGACCTAAAACATCAAAAATTATCAATAAAATGCTCTTAACATATTTTTAAAATGCTCTAAAACCAAAGTAAAATGACCAAAATCAGTTCAGATGAACAACTCTAGAAGTTGGATATGTTACTGATGAAATCGAGGCTCCTTCCATTCGTGCAAGTAAACTCAGTTTGGAAACGTTTGGTTTGGACTGCTCTTTACCAGATCTAAAAAAGATTAACCAGAAAAAGAAGATTAAAATAAGAAAAAACAGATTAAAATTCTATTAAAATCGATTAAATCAACAAAAAATGCTTTAAAAATGACAGAATGGGTTAAAAAAAGACTTATTAGCTGAAATCGACGAAAAATGCAAAAAAAAAGGCTTATAAAAATGGATCATTTCGTTTTGTCAAAACATAAAATGAATATCAATATTAAAAGACATTGTTCTAAAGTAAAAAGAAAAATGGCATATCATTAAGGGGAGTGTGAGTCGTTTTTGGGTCAAAAAAAGATTTTTATTTTTTTGTATTTTAGTTTTCCCTAATTTTTCCTGCTTAATATGAGACATAAAGAAGATTGCTACGACCACGGGAACTATGTTTATTTATCTCTTAAAGTAAGACGTGTGCATATCATAACACCTGTGCATAAATATTAAAACCTGTTTTCATCTAAGTTCATTTTTTCTATAAAAGAAACATTTTCTAACAAACTATTCATTATAAAAATTCACACTTTGGAATATTTTAAATTAAGTGTATTATATAAGCTGGATTCACCATATTTTTCAAAATCTGTTATACTCTGTATTTTATTAGAATGAATATACAAACAAATATAGGGAAAACCATTTCATACTTCTCATGAAAACATATTTTCTATTTTATCAAAAATAGATTTTTCAAAATGTTCTTCATTTAGTGTGTGTTTAAAGGGTAAGTGCACAATGTGTAAAAATATCACAGAGCTACCTCTAACATTTTTCCAGAAAATTTACCTTCAATTAGCCACATTTTAGCATTGTCAGCGTAGGGAATTCGCACTCCCGTTAAAATGCGGCCCCTAGTCATCGCATTCCTCTTGCGGAGACTTGCCCAGCGCCCTCTCTCGCCCCTCGGCGCGCGCCGCGTCGGCGGCGCCGTGACAGCTGCCTTCCGGAAAGCGCCTTCTTGCGCCTTCCGCGTCGAGCGGCGAGATTTATCGCACCACGGCACCAGCGCAGTTGCACATCCATGAGAACCGAACCCTTGGCGCTGCCCTAGGACGTTTCGTGAAGCATCGGAGGTCAAAGACATTCGTCAAGAATAAGAAACGCACAAAATGTTATTTAGAAGGCGTCTGCAGCAGCGATAATGCCTGTTCAACAACACCACATAAAATAGTTTTCCAGAACCTAGCCCGAATACAGCTCAAGCAAACAAACAACTACTCCCTAACACTTTAAGAAATTAAAAATATTAACAAAAGTTGTCTTCGTGAATAACGTAGTGTAGAATGTATTGACGACAAGAGACCTCTACACACTAAGAATATAAAAATGAGTTCCTGCTCCTTAACCCGGGAGTGGTAACGCGTCTGTGGGACCCCCACGATTCTTTCTTCCCGCTTCTTGTATTTCCCACATTGGCTAACCTGACCATTTCTGGAGTATCTTTCTGTTTTTGTATCATTATATTTATTACGCTCTCAGTTTGCCAATTTCATGGGTTTTATCCGTGTAACAAGCTGTTGTTTTTTTGGGGTGCCCAGGGATCCCCGCGTTACGAATACCTTCTACGTTAGCAAAGGTGTCTTCAGTATCGTACATTCTAGTAGTTTGGCAACGTATTGCATGCTGTATTTTTACGTTAGTATTCCCCTGCAAAGTTAATACTGAAGTACTACAAACATTTAAGTCACTTTATATGTTAAAAAAGGAGTTGAAGAATACGCCAAATTTTGCTGAAACGCGAACAGAATATCATTACTCACCGCCCTGGAAAAAGCAGTCTGCACGCAATTTTAAAAGACCAGGATAATGTTTTCTTTGTTTATTGATTTGGATATGATTGAGAGAATTACAGAATCCACCAATATCAAAATTTAAATGGATTTAGAGAGGAATAAAACGATCGCAGCACCTATAAGACTGACAAAGCGGAAATGAAGGCAGTAATTGGGCTACGTATTTTGGCTGGATCTGTGAAATCAGGGCATCAAAATTTTGTTGAATTGTGGAATGTGGATAATATGGGTATTGAAATTTTCCATTGTACTTTGAATTTGAAAAGATTTCAATTTGTGCTACGAAACATGCGCTTGGATATGACAACACAGGCAGACCAGTAGAAAAGATAGCTCCAAATATTAGAAGCTTTCCTGATGAATTCTCAGAGTTGTTTAGCAAGTAAATTCATAATAAATTGTTTAATTATACGCCAAACATTGTTCATAATATAAGAATAATATTATATTAATTCATTTTTTAATAATGTAGCATATATCATGAAAAGAGTGTGGCGGTCTGGAGACACCCCACGTTAACACTTTTGTTTCAAAAAGTCACGTTACCACTGCAGGATTAAGGCAACACTGAATACCAAATATACAGGATGTCCGGAGAGGAAATGTCAAAACTTCGACAATAAGCTCTTAAGTCAATTCTAAGCATATTTTGTCTAATAAACTACGTGGATATTCCGAATCGTTGAGCCGCAATAAGCACTCAAAAGTTGGTTTGAAAAATTGATTTCTAGGAAAACATTTTCTTTATAGAAGCATAGAAACTCTTCAGAAACATGTAAATTGTTTATTATTTACAAAAGAAATGAATATATTTGTTCAGAAAGAAAAATTAAGCGAGAAATAAAAGAGCACCCAAATTACACCATTCGACTCATTTTTACTTTTCCGTATTCGTACGTATACACGAAGTGATATACGTAGTATAGGGAAAGTTATGTAATACTGCGCGAAAAAATGGCCCATTTTCGGCGGAAAAGAATAATTGCCCGGCCGTGAAAACGAAAAAGTGGATAAAACCAGTTGCTAAATTAAGAGAAAATAACACGTGGTGTAGCCAGAAACCCTCTTTTGTAGGTCTTTGATACCGAAAAACCAATTGAAAGGAAGACGTCCGTCTGTCCGTTCGTCAGTCTGTCCGTCTGTCTGTCCGTCTGTCTGTCCGTCTGTCTGTCCGTCTGTCTGTCCGTCTGTCTGTCCGTCTGTCTGTCTGTCCGTCTGTCTGTCTGTCCGTCTGTCTGTCTGTCCGTCTGTCTGTCTGTCCGTCTGTCTGTCCGTCTGTCTGTCCGTCTGTCTGTCCGTCTGTCTGTCCGTCTGTCTGTCCGTCTGTCTGTCCGTCTGTCTGTCCGTCTGTCTGTCCGTCTGTCTGTCCGTCTGTCTGTCCGTCTGTCTGTCCGTCTGTCTGTCCGTCTGTGCGTCTGTCCGTCTGTCTGTCTGTCTGTCCGTCTGTCTGTTCGTCCGTCTGTCTGTCTGTCCGTCCATCTGTCTGCCCGTCTCTGTCCCTCCGTCTGTCTGTCCCTCTGTGACCACTGCTAGTCCCTAAACCATACGTACGATTTCTTCCAAAATGGATATTCCCCGGTCGATCTGGTTCTAGTCAAAGCTTGGAGATTTTTAAAAAAATTCTTCAAAATTTGGGGGTACTTTATATGAAGCCCCCCCGGGGATTTTCAAATTTTTTTCGAAAACGGCTCCAAATTGTTTCTTTAAATTTGTTGTATGAATATAGTAAAATACACTTTTTAACATGGCATAGGTCCGATGTTCACGTACAGCTCTGAATTTTCGAAAATTTTGAAAGTTTGAATTTTTTTCGACGTCTTTCTCCAATAAAAAAATTGAAGATAGAGATTTTTTCTTCAAATAAAATTTGTTCTGCATATTGAGTTCTTTCATAAAGGTCATGTAAATGTTTTTCAAAATTTTAGTAGTTTTCGGGCAATATTGCGTGCACTATGTGCAATTTTAAAAAATTACAAAAACAAGATTTTCTCAAAAACGGCTCCAAATTTTTTCTTTAAACGTTTGGTAGGGATAGCGGTAAATGTACTCTATCAGATGAAATAAAAGCCATATTGCTCTATAGGATGTTTTTTTTTCAAAAATTACAAAAATGTAAATTTTTGCACATGTTTCTCATGTCAATAATATTTACATTATCGGCGATTTTTTTACATTATTATATTAAGAGTGGCTTTATGTGCTTTAAGTAATGTCAAGTAAAGTTTCTCGAAAACACAACCGTTTTCTGTGAAAAGTTACTCAAAATTTCGCCTTTTCAGAAACGCTCAAACGCCATTTTCTCATATAAGGCTGCAAATTTTTTCTTCAAACTTTTGTAATAGATAGTGCTAATTACACTCTTTAGTAGAGCGTAAAGTTTATTTTGAGTATTTTTTTTGTTTTTCAAGGAGCATCCTTTTCTTCGGAGCTTCGCTATAGCACGATGTGAGCTACGTCGTACTCGGTGACCAAAACTGAGAATTCAGTCGATGTGCACAGTATAAGAGTAGGCGGAGTAGGCGATCAAATTATAACCACAATAATAATTATTATCATTATTGATTATTACCAAATATTATACAAGGAATGATGAAATAAATATTATCTAATTTAATAGAAATAGGTGTCGGCCGACACAAACTGATATTTAATTTTTTTCTCCGTCGTTTAAGGTGACAACGAACTGTTATTATTTTCCCACTGTTCCTGATGCAATAAATAATTAATTATAATATTTAATACTAATAATGCTTCCGATTGACTTGAGAGAATAACGCATTCACTTTAAAGGGTTAAAACTACTTTCACAGTATCATACTATTTTTAGAAAGGAGAGAATTAATCGTGTCAATACGTTTATGTTCATTCATTTCATTTAAACGACTGGCGATTGTTTGATTACGTATGTTATTTTATTGAACTGGTTTCATAATTCACTACTTTCTCTACGATTTTTGGTACCATAAGAGCTAGTTTGTAAAGTGTGTATACAAAAAATATTGTTATAATAACAATTCATTTACTTGTGAAATCATAAAAGGTAAGCAAAATGTAATTATGCTTTTACAAAAGTGTAACAAACATTATGTAGTAACAAATTTTTATTTATATTAAACTTCCAACATTTGTTTACATATTTCCCTATATATTTATATCTACCCTAAACGTGTCTGTCATGTTTGGAAAAGGAACATTAGAAATTCGATCAGGCTTAGAGCTTAGAGTTCTCTCTCAAGCAGGCGTCTGCTGAGTTCATCGGCTCTCAGCGGCCTCAGTGATGAGTTTAGAACGCGCTCAAGGGCGCAGGTAAACAGCCCAGAGAGCACTTAATATTTGCGAACGCGCGTTGAGGGGGCGTTGGGAAGAGATGAAGGAGGTTAAGCATTGGCCTCGTAGCGTCCACTTCTGACATTATCATTCCACACGCCCTTGGTGTCCGCAACGGATTTGCCACTGACCGATGTCCCATATCGGAAATGTCCTCCGTCCCCAATATTTAGTAATATTTCGCACCCTAATGCAACAGGGTCACAACTCCAAAGTCACTCATTTCGCAGGCGAGCCTTCGGAAGTTTCCTCGAGCGCACTTAAAAACAGGAATTTAATTTAAAACGAATTGCTATTACTTGGTTATTTCTGAAAATAAAAAAATGACACTACTGCATACCATGTAATAGAAAACGAGGAATGTGACTAAGGGCATGGCGTAAGGATAAAGGTGTGACAGATTTCCTTCCAAAAGGTGTCGTCTTCTGCGCATGACGTCACTCTGGAGACAGATTGATGAGTCTATGGAGATCTACAGAGCCAGTTTACCGCATTAAATTGCTGTGTGGAGGTTATTTGGCGATTTGTGTGCGGGTACTTTCGAAGTATTGCTTCTCGTTTAACTAATTTTATAGTTTAGATGTGTTAGAAGATGCCTTCGTGTGCTGTATACGGTTGCAATAACAATAATAGAAATACTAAAGGCAGAGAGGTAAAATACTTTTCATTCCCGAAAAATGAGAATTTTGCAAAGCGTGGATAAATGCTTGTCGGCGAAAAGACAAAATTAATGTGAAAAATGGTATCTGCCCAGGCAGATATTACATTATCAGCCTGGTGTTAATTACAGTGTTTTTGAACCTTGTAATTACTTTGTAGTTCTTGATAAAACATCTTTCAGCTCGTGTGTGCTCTGAACATTTTTGTGAGAATAGTTTTTGCATTTCTTTGCGGCAACAATTGCTGAATTACAGACCAAAGACGTGCAGAAACTTAAAACAGGATGCAGTTCCTACAGAAAATTTACCAAGTATTAATAAGAATCTAACAGATTCAAGGTCAAGTAGACAACATATACGAAATAATCAGAAGTTGGTTCATGAAATTTTGCAAGCTTCTAACTGTTCTTTGGGATGTGAAGAATCATCATTTGAAGAGAGAGGGAGTTTAATTGATGATCCTAACATTTTAAGAAAAACAATAACAGAGTTACAACAACAGATCAAAACTTTAGAGGAAAAATATAACTTGCTCTGCATTGAAAATCTGGCAATGCAAGAAGAGATAAAGTTATTAAAGAAGCCCTCTGATGAAAATCCAATTATGGTTTTCAATGAAGCTCTGGCTAAGGTAATATACTTACATTTATTAATAGTATCAATAATAATATAACTATAAACATTTTGAAATATCTGGTTTACTATTTTTTTATAAAATTAAGATTATTGATAATTAGCACAAATTCAAATATTGCATTAGGAAGAACAATGGTTTATGTAAGAGTAAGAGAACTTAAGGAAAAAAATCAAATAAAATTAAGATAGTTCACTAATATATAATAAATGTTTTTTATTTGCTTGTACTTTATTCATTAACTTTTGTTCATCTCAGAGAATTAACGTCCTAGAAAATGTATCTGCAAAAAACTGCATGCATTAAAGTATCTTAGCAAATCCTTCAATAGGCCTTATTTATTTATTTATTTGTCAAAAAACAGTAAAAATTGTATATGGCGTGTGGGGAAAGAAATTTATCTGCGCACATTTTCTTGAGGGTCAGAAAAAAAAGGAATTTAGAAAATAATTATTTTAGAAAATTAAAAATATTTGAAAAATGTTTTTTCCCGAGTTACAGAAAATCAATTTCAACGGTAAATGAACTACAAGCAAAAGGAGTGCTCAACAAAACGTGCACACAGTGAAGCTACATTTACGTCCGGAAGCAAAACAAGGGGCCTATAACCATATTGGACTTTGCACAGTTAATAAACTGTTCTACAGCGTCAAATCCAAAGACTACACGACAGTTTCCAGAACTTAACTTCATTTGAATTTTACATTATTCAAAACTAAAAATAAATCTATATAACGAATAAAAATTACAGCATGAAATATCACGTGTATCTCGTATTGGCTGGTATCCGCGAAATCTGTTGTATATTTGTAACGCAGGAAGTAACCTCTCCCTTATTTGTAATGTTTACAACATATTTTGCTCTTTAAATTACTTTATTGACTCAGAATTTACTTAGATCAGTCTTCATTGGCGCCGTAACACTTGAAATCACTAGGCCTTCCGTAGCGGACATAGCTTTCGCGGGCTTCGGAATCTCCATAATGACGTCACTCGTAGAGGGGGCGTGGCCGGTATCTGCACATTGCTTCACCTTTTTTCTTACACCATGACTAAGGGTGTATCTCAGTTTTCAATTTCGAAGATGTGGCCCTCTTGCTTGAGGGGCGCCTAGCCGTCTCTCCCTCTTAGTCTCGTCGCATCTGCACTTCACCACCCCACCACCTCTGCACTAAATCTTTCCCCATTTGCGCTGTCATTTCATATCCCACTACCACGTCGCCCCTTCACTACCCTCTGACCTCATCCCCCTGCTCCCCCGTGTCGTCTGTCGCCTAAGTAAACTCAGACGCACCGCGACTGAGAGACGTGGCTCAGGGCATCACCTGATGTCACTGCAGTGCCTCTGATAGGCAGGTCCTAGCTTCGAGTCCCGACGGCAGCGGGATTTGCGACACTAGCTTGTCGAATTCAGTCGCTGTTTGGAGGAAAATTCTAGCAGCCGGCTGCTCTGATCGTAGTTTTCTGTGGTTTCTCCGATCAACACCAGGTGAATGCGAGAGAAATATCTAACAAACGGGCCACGGACAGCGCGCGATCGTTCCTTTCTCTTCCTTGTCCCATCGTCACCCCTTACACATACATTTACACTAACGTGCACTACACTACCACACATGTCGGGAGACCGGTCGGGAGCTTAGAGCTTGTCCAGGCTGGGATAGTTCTCCGCTGGTGGGAGACACCTGGTTGGGGAAACATAACTAGTCGACGGTAGGTCGGCGCAGTATCTCGCCATTCCAACGGGAGAATATCACCGCAACCCCATCTGAAAAACACACACTACACTTACGGGTCTCATGAGCTCAGTAGTAGACGCGCTCGGAATCACTATCAATCAATCAGCTTTATCTACCCCCTCTGGGCCAGTGGCTCCTCTGCGCCCCATCGATTCACCGTTTCGTCCGCTTCGCCGGTGTGGCTCGGCCGTTGCCTTCCGCCCCCGCCCTACCCCCCACTCCTAGTCGCCGCCACCGGCGCCGTTGGGAAGCCAGGATTACACGCCGCGCCTCGTCCCGCCCCGCCCCGCACTCTCCAATCGATCTTCGACGCGGCCGGGACGGGGCGGGGAGCCGCGGGGAGGGGCGGAGCGGGGGTGGGCGAGGCAGGTGTTCGCCGCGCACGCACTCTGAGACGGCTCCGCCCCCCGCCCCGCCCCTTCCCGTTTAGCCGGGCGTTGCGCCGTGGAGGCCGAGTCGGAGTCGACTGGCGGTGGCTCTCAGGGCCTTGCAACTCTCCCTCAAAGACAAAGCTCGAGGGTGCTACTACAGAAGGCGCTAGTGCCACCGAGTACAGCTGCAGGTTAGACTCGCCAACTCCCGCACGTACAAATTGGTTGATTTCTCAGGATTACGAAAAGTGTCTTCTAAATGTGCAGTTATAATACATACACGTAAGAAACCGCTGAAGAAAGCGCGAACATCGACGCTGTCTCTTGTAACACTACGCGCCTGTTTTCGTCTCGCGAACCTACGCAGCAGCCACGCACGTTTGAAGTATCGTTGGCAGCAGTTCGTATTTTAGTTCCTATAAGACGATAGAGGAGATCTTGCCACTGAAATGGCCTCTACCGGAGACACAGCTCGAGGATGTTACAATAGGAGGAGCTAGTGTCACCAGATACAGGCTCGCCAAGTTTCGCACATTAAAATTCGCAAAAATTTGTGAGAAGTACGAAAACGTGAGAGATATATAATTCGATCGTGACCATGCGTGACGTATTGCCGCCAAATATCACGAAAGGTAAGTATCGGAAATTATTACGTCTGCATTACGTGAGTAACACTAGTTGAAGTAAAAAGTGTCTACTACTTTTCTTTATGAAATTGCGCCTGAAATTAAGACTGAAGATTTATCTGAAGTCTGGAGTTAAAATTTTCAACGGAAGATAGGATCCATTCCCGATTTCCAGTAAGCAAATTTTTGTTTCACACAGGCCAACAAAAAAAAGGTTTCCAAAAACTTTTAAAATCTGAATAGCTGATTTTTATAGTCTTTTGCGCGATGAATCCGCATCTGAACTCAATTTCTTTCCATCACCCACAGTTTGGTCAGAATTTGATCTATTAAGATTTCGGAAAATGTGCTATATATGCCAATTAAGTGAAAAATAAACGTCCTCTAAAATACCAACAGAACTAAACATAGAAGATGGCTTTATATTCCTAACATTACATTCTACAAAATCTCTACGTGTCCATTGACGTATATTTTCTTTGTCTATTTTCTTTAAAGTCGCTCAAATAGCTCTTTCTCTGTTTCTACGCTGTTTGCTGACTCTCTTGGTGAAGTGACTAACAGTAATCTCCCATCATATTGGTGAACCGCCATCCCTAATAACGTTTTTTTCACTTTCAGATCTTAATGAAAACGCGCACCTTGTTCTTCACTTACATCACCTAAATCGTCCGAAAAGAATTGTAAATGACTGTTTAACAAGTAAACCTTGAGGCTCATTAAACATCTCAATTTCTTCAAATCGTCCAGCATATAGGCAACAATTGCTTGATAATCGTGGTCTTTTTTGTTGGCTAGGAACGTATTAATAACGTGATTAAAAGCACTCTAAGCTTCATTTTCATTTTCTATCAAATGTAGTTCAAATTGGGGATCAATCATTACATTTCTAATATCACCGAGCGAAGTGGCTCAGCGCCTAGCACGCTGACTTCGCATTCGGGAGGTCCGGGTTCGATCCCCGGGCCGGCCATCCTGACCGGGGTTTTCGTGGTTTCCCTCGGTCCCAAGGCGAATGCCGGGATGGTTCAAAAACTCCACGATCACCTTTCACCTTCCATCATCATCCTATCCTTTCCTAATTCATTAATAATAATAATAATAATAATAATAATAATAATAATAATAATAATAATAATAATTCACAGCGGGGACAAAGTTGCTCGCGTCCGTGGTCCACCACACGTGTCCCCTGGGTAACGCTAAATGAGCAACAGTGATTCGCCTTCTACGCGCGTGACCAATGTGGGTCACATCTCAGCGCGTCACCAAATGGCTAACATGCCAAGGGTGGGCGTTGGCTACCAAACCAAACCATACATTTCTAATATCAGTCTCAATGAAGATTCTCTCTTTTAATAATTTTGCTGCAGACAAATAGCGTAAACTTTTCACAAAGGTACTTGAAACCTGCTCGTCTTTAGGTAAGGGAATTGTTTCATGAGACTTAATTTTATGTGCAATGGAGGCAGGAGAATCTTGTGTTGATCCACCACATGTTCCCGTAAAATGTTCTTTTCCCCCGGGTTTAAAGATTTTGTTACAAGCCAATTCTTTCTAGACTAATGCTAATCTCGTGCCCAACTATCCCATTCACATCGTAAATATGGGAATTTATAACTTCCTACATGTCATACATATCTAGATACTCAGAGCAGCATTTGCCTAGCTATACAGGTGAAAATGCTAAAACGTGAACAAATGGTGAGTGATACGACATTTTTATTGTTATTTTTGGTGTCAGGCCACTTAAAATGTTAAGAATTAGGTGAACACATGTAAAAAGGTTTTTGGTCGTTGGCCTGTGTAGTTAGTTTCTACGCACGTTTTAATAAAGCTGTCTCGTGGCTCAGAGCGAAGTCGCTCGCCTTTCACCAATGAGGTCCGGGTTCTATTCCCGTCGATGTGAAATTTGTTTCGACAAAACGAGTTCAGCTGCTTCACAAGGGCTAGTCCAACCTTTGTGAAGTGTCTTAAACCTTACCCCATTCCTTATTCCTCCCCAATTCTGGCCGCTAGGTAGTGACGCAGGGGCGCGCGGTGTGAGGCGCGTACACGGAGATGCTACCTAGCGGTCCTCTTGACAATGACGAGACACGACAGTTTAATGTAGCGCCATGTGGAGTAAAGAGAGCGCTGATAAATTAATGGAGGATTACTCCGCGCCCAATGCCCAACCAAGGGCTTTCAAGACGCGTTGCGCAAAGACGCGTCAAAGCAACAAACGTTAAAAAAACGCAGAAGTTGGAATTTGAGTTCCTGTAAGAGGGTGCTGGAGGAGAGCGCGGCCCCGTGATGGTCTCCACCTCGCTGTATGGGAGTTGAAAGGCCCTGGTGGCGCTGCTGCTAAGGCGCGGACCGCCCTCCCGGAGGCCTCAGAGAGCGCCACCTGAGCCGTGGGGGATATTGGAACCAAGCTGATGCGTCGCTCCGCCATCACACACTGCTTGACGCGCTTCCTCAGTTCCTGCGCCGCGCCGTCAAGGTACGGTCAGACAGGATCCGTTTTCGGCCGAAGAAAAATTCCCGCGCGAACGGCCGAATTATTCTTCCGACCTGACTGGTCACACTGCATCCGTCTGGAATAGTCATCTATCTGTAAATTATTGAGTATAAGTGGCGTGAAATGGAAGTGAGAAGATTACAACTGCTTGATGAGAGCTCTGCTTAAGTTCTGCTTGAAAATCAAAAAGATTACTGGGAGAACTCTGTTTTCGACGATGGCGAAACTACTGGTGAATTTCATGCCTTATATTACCAATTACTGAAACAACCAATGAAAGTTTTATAATACACAAGAATGTCGCCTAATACTTTTTTACGTACTTAAGAGGAATTAGAGATGACATTGAAAAAAGGTAGAATTTTAGAAAATGCATTACTACAGAGGAACGACCGTTCATAACCAGAAGGTATGTGAGGTTTTGCCCCATGTTTACAACACAGTTGGTACTAGTTTAGCTTATTTCTACTGCGATTCCATTCCATAATTTCCTATTTTGTCCCTGTTGTGGTAACTTGAATCCGATGTTTTCCACAAAGCATCTTCGTATACAAATGAAAGCAACTTTTCAATATCCCTCTCCGACAGATCAGATCGGTCGAATAAATCAAATTCATTTGATATAGGTTCGTCCGTGTTCGCCAGAACTTGTCGGATGCAGTGCGTCCGTGCCTGCGCTCTAGTGAGGGTATGATATGTTCGACCTTAAACGGCCGTGTTCAGCTGAACGTGAATTCGACCGAATACGGATCCGCTCTGACCGTAGCCTTAATTATACCTTGCAAATATTGGAAATAAAGGGGAGGGGGTTATAAAAGAGGGGGCGAAGAGGGGGGGAAATAAAAGATGAAAAATATTAAATATCTGACTTTTCATTTCTTGCCTAGTGAATCTCATCCATTCAACGAAGTAGAACCGGAAATATGGTTAACTTGTCGTGATACAATAGCACCTACTTTCTACCATTATTTATAACTTTGCAATTTTCGAAAATGCAACGAATTCTACGAAAATGGCACTTGCAACATTCTTTAAGCCTACTTCGTCCTGTTCGAGGAAAACAATAAAATAAAAATGTAGAGTAACTTCTGAGAACATTTTTAAAATGTTAAAGCTTAATGTAAGCACTGTAAGTTTGAAATTTGCAAGGTTTCGAGTTCGGACAGATCAATCGGAGAATATCAATTTCGGAGAAAAGCGTCCGCGTTTACGCGCTAGCGTTGATAACAGTCGGACAGACAAAATACAGAAGTTTTGCCAGAAACCAATTTTTCGGTATCAAGGTCGCACAAAGCTTCTGATTTCACAAGGTGTTAGAGAAAATATTTTTCTAAATATAGGAATTACATTCAACATATTCAATATTAAGGCCTTAATATGAGTTTTTATCACGAAAAATGGCCATTTTCCGAAAAATCTTGCCGATTATTCTGTATGGCGCTTGTCCTTGCTCGATGTTGATCATATTTGTGTACTTTTATTTCTTGTTTGTGACCCTTTGCCTCCAGAACACTGTATTAAATACCAAGCTGTGAAACATATCTCCCGAATCGGTTGAATTGAACGTTTTCAAGTTATAACTGAATTTTTAGTATGGCAGAAATTACAATTAGGGTTGTCACCTCTCCGGTTTTGACCCGGAGACAGAAGGCGTGGCTCACCCGGACGCAGTCAGCCTCGGGGAAGGGGGTTGGGGAGGTCGAGAAGTGGCAGGGTGTAGGTCAGCCGTGGGCGTCCTCTCTGTTCGCTTCTTTCTCAGCGTCTTTTACTCCAATACTTCAGGAAGCTGGGAATTGACGCAACACATTGTAATAATGATTGGACTTTCTCGTTGACATTTCGTTAATGCTTTTCTTGGAAGCGCAGCTTGTGTACAACTTTTTGCACTTTCAAGATATATAGGACTTCAATAACCATTAAAAAGTTAAAGATAATTTCAATCTTTCAAATTCTTACAGGTCAACGACTACTTATACAATATCTGTGCACGTTAAATAATCCCGTATCTTGTGGACGAATAATAACCTATATTTGTTATAGGGACTAAGCAGAAAAAATTACTTCGTTTTACTTTTTCAATTGTATTGTAGTTACAAATATTGTAATTGTGTGTCGGAAATCGGGGAATTTTCAACACAATATTATTGTATTGCCGGGCGCTTGTAACGAAAAAGTGGATAAATCGTGTTTCTATATGTAGTGTATTACTTCTTCCAACACGTTGTCTAGTTATTTTATAGATCCTCGATACCAAAAAATCAATTGATAGCGAAACGTTTATCTGTCCGTAGTCAACACTGGCGCCTAAACCGTTCAGAAAAAATTCATTTATCCAAAATTGATATTCTCTGATCTATCTTAACGAATTCGTGACCCTGCGAGTTTGAAAGTAATTTTGGTTTTGGGAGATTACACAAAAAATTACGATATTTTCAAAACTTTTCTCAAAAATGGTTCCAATTTTTTTTATGAATCTCTGGCGTCAGATAGCGTACGAGTTGTTTAAAATAATCGCGCACGTCTCACTTTCGTTGAAATCCCTGATTTTTCGAAAATGGCAGAAGTCGAAAGTTGTTGGGAGTCTTCCTAACTTTAATAATTAAGATATATATTTTTCCTTAATGACATATTTTGTTTCAAACAGATCTTGATATAAAGTCAAGTGTAATTTTTCAAAAATACCAGTAGCTTTTGCGCAATTGTGAGTGAAGTAGAGACAAATTTTAAACAATTAATTTCGGAAAAAACGTTCTAATTTTTTTGTACGAACTTTTTCCCGGTATGTATCAAGTGACGATAATAAAATGTGTATTAGTCCCACTTTTAGCGAACTCTCTTCATAAGAAAATAACTGCTAATTGCAAAACAAAAATTCAAAAGTATCGATGAATGACATTTTTTGACTTTAATGAAACCTGTTTTAAAAAATTAAATAAAGAAAATCATGTGCATTAAACAATAATATTTTACGCGAAATTTCTACTTGAAATTAATGCAGTTTATAATTTTTTTCTCTACTATTGCTCCAATTTTTTTCTTTGTTTTTCACGGACAGAGCAAAAGACGCTTAAAATGGTGTATGCCTCATTTTCGTTAAACTCTCTGAATTAAAAAAAATGCAAAATTTGAAAACAATGTGAGGATGTATGTGCTGTTGTAGTTTCAAATAAGCACAAAAACATAAGACGTGAATTTATTGTTTGGCACGCAATTATGAATTTCAAAATCTAACATTTTATACCTGTTCCTAATGTTAAGTCAAAAGCTTATAATACAGTATTTCCCCTGAGCTGTTGAATTCCTTGTATCAAAATCAATACTGGAAATTTTTATAGCAAATGCCATAATTCGTTATACAACTTTACTATTAACGTAAGATAAAAGTTTCTCATTCTGTTGGTTTGCATGTGCACCCGTGTTTATGTTTCGAATTCCATCTGTCGCGACGGCGCTGATCCCTTGTGTACAAACTGGCGCCCCGGATCCCTGTTCAGTTATTGTTTGACTGTTCTCGGCGGCAGAAGGGCCAGTGCGCGGGCAATCTCGCGTCCTCTGTGGGTTGCTGCATCGTCGCCCCCCGCGCTCCCCGCCCCGCCCCCACCGGCGCTCTCTGCTCTGCTCCGCTCCGCTCCGGTCCAGAGCGGCCTTTGAACGGCGCTGCCAGCGCGGAATCGGACGGGCGCTCGGGGGAGGGGGAGAAGAGCGACTTCAAAGAGACGCCCCGCCCCGCGCTGCGCTGCCGCTTCATCTAAGACCGAGACTCCGCCGACCGATGTCCAAGACCATCGTCCGCCCGCAGACAAACCCTTCCCTGCGCTGCCTGAGGCAATCGCGAGCGAACGCTGCTGGTGCTATCGCTAATAACTGGTTTCCCTTCTTTGATTCTCAGACCAAATTCATTAATAAACGACTTAGCATGGGTTTTCATTTATTTTAATAATTTAGAGAAAATGGATGTTGGTGTATGTATATGAGGAAAACTCTGACACCGTATGACCGATCTCCATGAAAGTTGGCACTTCTAGGTGTTTGTTAACCCAGAAGATTTACGTGCTGTTAATTCTGTTGTAAATCCACTGCATGGCGCTGTAAAGCAAACTAAATATTTCAGGTCAAATGCAACCTGCAACACACTCTAGAGGATTTTGAATCTATATCGTTAAATAACTCCTAACTACTCAAAGAGACATTTTCTCACATTATAATCTACAGGATGAGACCTTCATGAAGATTCTATTACGTTTTTGCTGGGCCAGCGCTTCTCAATATTACCTCACCTGCTCACAGACGTGGAGAATAAGCAATTAAATGTGAATGAGAGGGAGAGAGAGACACACACACAGAGACAGTGTCAGGGAAGGAGAGACAGAGAGAGAGAGTGGGAGATAGGAAGGGAGATTGAAGAGGAAACGGGGAAAGAGGGAGATGAAATGCTGAACAAGGTCTGCCGGGTTCCACTAGTAATAATTTCGAGATAAAACTATGTAAAAAAGTCGAGCACTGCCTTTTGCATCCGATCAAGGAAGAATACCACCTAAGTAAGCAATTTACGACTTATTCAAGACGACGAGTCAGGTAAATCTCGCAGTTACTGCCGAAGAGTTTCGAGGTGAAATAAAAATATTTAAGAGACATCTGAGGACCCTAAGGTTATGAAGACGAAGATCCCTTCTTGACTCTTAAGCATGTTTAGTTCGACTTCCTTGCGAAGTTGCCGACTTTGCTGTGGGATGCACTTAAGATCTTACAAATGATAATAGAAGGGAGAGGCAGTAATCAGTTGAGATAATCAGCCATAGCAAGCCTCCCGCCTTAGTTAATTATTAATATCTCGATTTGGCTCGAAGTGTGTCTTATATTACTGCCCCAATAAGAACAAAACAAATTCGAGTATAGTAATAAAACGATAGTTATAGTATCTTATAGTAATAAAATGTTTTCATATATAGTAATAAGAAACACTTTTAGTCAAATCGATGTTTTAACATTTATATGTATTTATGTTTATTGTTCGTCCATTTAAGATATTTTAAAAACATTTTCAGTTTTAAGTCGGGTAAACATGCAAAAGTATGAAACTTTACTGCAAAGAAGTTTGTTCCATACATTCCGGTCGACTGGAAAACAAAATGTCCGCAATATAGTGGACATTTTATGGTGTGTTTATAGTGTAAACCTTTACATAACATAATAATATGTTAAAATTATGAAAATGAAAGTAAAACATATTCAGAGGAGGAATGTTAATGATTGTTCTGAATTATTTGAACTGATTATTTGATTCCATGATTTGTTTACACTTCATATTTTACTTGTATTACATTTCGTAAATTATTCACCAGAAAATATTTTTTTAAAATATCAACAGATTATCACAGAATAAACGAAAACCTATTTTAAGAAATCTTGTTCCATTTGTTTTATGAACCAAAAATTAAAACTTACAGGATGGTGAACGGAATTCCCAGCAAATCCGGCAACGTCGGTAATCTAGGCGTGCCCGCTCTAGGGTTAATGATCTCGGGCGAGTTTAATCCAATGCCGTTGCCACTGCATGCAAAAAAAAAAAAAACAACAACCTTGTTTGCAAATTTGGCAAAACGTGTTCAAATCGGCTCTGGAGGGAATAAAACTGCACCGAAGCGACTGGTGGAAAAAATACGTCGGGAGAGCTGCAAAGTATATTTCTGTGACAGGTTATTTAAAAAATCTCCGAAAAACAAGCCAGAGGCCCCGAAATAATTACAGAGACGGAGCGAACGGACCGTGATTATCCGGAGCGGGGCGGGGCGGGGCGGGGCGGAGAGGAGCGGGGCGGAGAGGAGCGGGGCGGAGAGGAGCGGGGCGGAAAGGAGCGGGGCGGAGAGGAGCGGGGCGGAGAGGAGCGGGGCGGGGAGGAGCGGGGCGGAGAGGAGCGGGGCGGAGAGGAGCGGGGCGGAGAGGAGCGGGGCGGAGAGGAGCGGGGTGGAGCGGGGCGGAGCGGAGAGGAGCGGGGCGGAGAGGAGCGGGGCGGAGAGGAGCGGGGCGGAGAGGAGCGGGGCGGAGAGGAGCGGGGCGGAGAGGAGCGGGGCGGAGAGGAGCGGGGCGGAGAGGAGCGGGGCGGAGAGGAGCGGGGCGGAGAGGAGCGGGGTGGAGAGGAGCGGGGCGGAGAGGAGCGGGGCGGAGAGGAGCGGGGCGGAGAGGAGCGGGGCGGAGAGGAGCGGGGCGGAGAGGAGCGGGGCGGAGAGGAGCGGGGCGGAGAGGAGCGGGGCGGAGAGGAGCGGGGCGGGGAGAAGCGGGGCGGAGAGGAGCGGGGCGGAGAGGAGCGGGGCGGCGAGGAGCGGGGCGGAGAGGAGCGGGGCGGAGAGGAGCGGGGCGGAGAGGAGCGGGGTGGAGCGGGGCGGAGCGGGGCGGAGAGAAGCCAGGCGGAGAGGAGCCAGGCGGAGAGGAGCCAGGCGGTCGCAGGACACGAGGCGGTGCGGGAATGGAAATCGATGTGGCGCAATCGCTTGAAAATTCGCGGAAGCAGGTCTCCCCTCCACATTCTCGCGCCCCGCACTATCATCGAGATCCTCCCGCCGCGCTTCCCCAACCGAGCCCGCCCGCGCAGCACCCGCGTTCTGCCTCTCCGGGTTGATTACACTTTTATTTCTTCCTGTCGTTTTTCAGCTTCAGGCGAAGTCGATTTCGATTATCTGGCCCGGTTACCCACTATAACCCTCATGGGACACTTTTTAACATTTTTACACTAGACACACGTGCGGGCTCCTCGGTCTGTGGACCGCGAGAAATGGGTCAGTGCATCAACTCATGTCACTACAGTTCTACTCTGACCGGTAGAACCTAGGTTCCACTCCCGACGTTGACAGGGTTTTCGACGCTAACTTGGCAGCTAGGTCGAATTCAGTCGCTGTTTGCAGGAGAATTCTAGCGGCCGGCGGTTATATCGGTAGTTTTCCGTGGGTTCTCCGATCAACACCAGGCGAATTCCAGAGCAGTATCCTCACATACGGGCCACGGACCGGGCGCGATCATTGCCTCCCTCTCCTTCCTTCTCCTATCCTCACCCCTTACACACGCACTCACATGCACTGCACATGTCGGGAGACCGCTCGGGAGCTTAGAATTTGTCCCGGCTGGGGCGGTGCCTCACTGGTGGGAGATACCTGGTTAGGGAAAACCTCGCTAGTCGACGGTATGTCGGCGCTAGATCTCGCCGTTCAGCGCGAAAAGATCACCGCCACCTCCCGATGGAAAAACGCGCACTGCAGCTACTGGACTAATGACCTCAGTATTTGATGCGCCCGGAATCACGAACAATCAATCATTATTCTCACGGCTCTTTTCGTCCCCTCCACTTCTGCCTGCAGCCGCTTTTCACCACGTCGTCAACCCCATTCCCATCATGCCCATGTCATTCGTGCCTTCTGAGTTATTTCTTGTCTCCCTCTATTAGGCATGCGACATACATGCTGTTAAAACATTGACTCTTCTTTAACAAAACGATATTTTAAATATCCATTGATTAGATGGTTTCGCCTTTTCAATTCTTCTCTTATTAAAACAATTTTATAATGATAATCACATAAAAATGAATATATAAAAATAACAGATATCAGTTGTTTTCCAACGCTGTTTGTATTACTTTTTTGTATTCCCATTGTTTAATGCTGTCATTTGATGGCTGTAACCAGTTGCATAATGATATTCATTACGACACCGATTTCATTATGAAACCGGTTCTTGACCAATCATACACCAAATATTGACCCTTAATCATTGAGAATTGTTTTAGTGAATGTTTCGTTCGAATGTATACATTACATTTACATTTAATATTACATTGTGCTTGTCAGTTTTAATTTATTTTATTAGTAAATTTTCGTGGAATATTAAAATAAATTGGAACGTTTTTTCACTTTGATTCTATTTTACTAGACTAGTACTCCCTCACAGGCGAACTTGTAGCCACAGCCACCTGCGGCAGCATGCGAGGGTAGGGTCCGGGAGCTGTCCGCTAGGTGGCTTTGGCTGAATCCTTCATGCCAACCGCCACGAAACTATTCAATGTAAATGTTTAACTTATAAAAGTCGTAGAAAAAGTACCATATGACACTCGATATACCGTTTATTTTGCCAGATAAATCTCAATCATAAATGAATGAACACTGTCGTGTTAAAAAACACCTACGATTTTTGGCGGTGTATGATTAACATCGATGGGTTAATTATCGATGTCAATGTTATTTTATCGATGTCGCGACCCTACTCTGTAGGACTTTGGTCTCCTTCCGCTATCGTCATCTTCGCTGTCCTCGCATTGCCGTTGCATACGCCGTTCCTCGTATCGCCATCGCTATCTTCTTGCCGCCTCGCACCGGGAGAGATGGCTCAGTGCATCAACTCATGTCACTGCAGCCCCTCTGACCGGGAGGTCCTAGGTTCCAGTCCCGACGGCGGCAGGATTTCCGACACTAGCTAGACAGCTGGGTCGGGTTCAGTCGCTGTCTGGAGGTGAATTCTAGCGGACGGCTACTCTGATCGGTAGTTTCCCAGGGTTTCTCCGAACACCAGGCGAATGTCGGAGCAGTACCCTAACGGCCACCTACCACGCGCTGTTTCTTATCCTATTCTCACCACAAATATGCACTACACTGCTACACATTCCAGGAGACGGGAGGGGGCTTAGAGTTTGTCACGGTTGAGGCGGTGCCCCACTGGTGAGAGATATCGGGTTGGGGAAACCCCTCTATTCGACGGTAGGTCGGCGCCGGATCTCGTCATCCAGCAGGGGAACACCACCGCCACCTCCCGAGGAAAAAACACGCACTACATCTACGGGACTAATAATCTCGGTAGTTGACGCGCCCGGTTTCACTAACGATCAGTCCTTGCCGCCTCGCAGATTGCAGCGCATGTGACGCCTTCCGCAACTCTCAGGGTTCTGCCCTTCTCTCCCTCTTCTCACCCCATATTCCACTGACCTTCCATAATGGACACATCTGAATATTTAACCCTCAGTCTCCAGGTCTTAGAGAGCGTGTTGGGTTCATTATTAAACAGATGCGGCCACCGAGGTAGAGAGATCATGTTCCGATGAAAATTTAGTTTGGAGATAAGTGTTCTGAGAGATGGAGAGGTGTTCCATTCAGTACGATAATTTTGCTATAACATGTTACCGAATGTTTTTGAAGTTCACCCTTTTATGTTACAAATATCGAAGTACTTGAATAGTAATCCACGTTGGGAACAGTGAAAATGTTTCTTTGTTTTTCACAGATGTTTTAATTATCTTCGTCGCCTAATTTCCTTCCCTTTGGACATTATAATTATCGTAGGTAATACTATAAGTGCTTTGGAAGTTATCGATAAATCCCCGACTCGCGAAGCGACAACGGCATTTATCTGAGAATTTCTAAAGTATGAGTAGAATTTAATAGGAGAATTCCACGAATTAAATTATGTTCATCAGAATTCTAAACTGCGCGAAATACAGAAAATATTTTAAAATCAATGAGGTGATGTTATAGTACACACGCTATTTATTGTACATCAATATAGCAAACGATATATACCGCCCCTAAGATAGATGAGACATAGTTAAACGCTATTGGATTTAATTTCACGAGAGGAATAGTCTTAGAAATTTAAACCGGGAGGGATGACTCAGTGCGTCAACTGATGTCACTGCAGTCCCTCTGATCGGGAGGTCCTAGCTTTGACTTCTGACGGTGGCAAGATTTTTGACACTAGCTGCTACGTTGCATTCAACCGCTGTCTGGTGGCGAATTATAGCAGCCGGCTGCTCTGATCTTTATCTTTCCGGGTTTTCTCAGATCAACACCAGGCGAATGTCGGAGCAGGACTCTAAAAAACGGGTCATGGACCACGTGATCATTCCTTCCTTTTCATTGTCCTATTCTCACTCCTTACTTACACTCACACTTACATGCACTCACACTTATATGCACATGCTTTCGGCCAGAATTTTAACGATGCAACTTTTTAATCAAATTACCAGTAATGATTTTCAAAATAAAAAAATTCTATTCAAATTAAAATCAATGAAGAAATATTTTATTAATTTTATAATAATTCGCAATAAATAAATTAGAAGAAATTGATTTACAACGGGCTTATCAAATAATTCCAAATTAGTTTCAACTGATGTTTACATGTGCAGATAAATTAATTTTCATTATTTCGAATTAGCAATAGTCACAAAATTGTTGTTACATAATGTAGCGCTCATGAATATTGTTTGAATATTCACGTGTTCCTTGAAACGAAAAATGTTGAGGGGTTTCAAATTGGATGGTTCACATTTCACGCGCCCAGGGGTGAACGGGTAATTCTCCAATTCGTCGAATGCCATTGTCATAGATTAGGGGTGGTATGTGTTTCCCAGCCCGGAGTGCGAGAAGGAATGGAATACCCCAAATCCCATTTCGGGCAAACGAAACGTGTTCCTCTGCGGAATTATCGGAATCCAATTTTTGTTGGCGCGAATCCTTCGCGTGTACTCGCGTCGGAGAAAGTGGAAATGTCTGTCCGAACGATGCCTGTAACTCGCGCGCATGGCATTGCGCTGCGTAATGAAGAAAGTGCGCGGCTCCGCTGCGCCCCGCGAGTGGGGCTGGGGGAGGGGGAGGGAGACGGCTGGAGGCGGAGGGTGAGGGAGGGAGGCGTTCGCGCGCAGGCGAAGCCACGTTCGCCGCAGGGGCGGCCGCTGTGGCGAGGGCTGCGCCGGCCACTGGTCTTGGCGGTGGGAGCGGCGGCGGCGGCGGCGGCGGCGGCAGCGGGTTGGTGGTGGTGGTGGTGGTGGTGGTGGTGGCGGTGGGGGCGGTGGCGGGGTGGGCGGCGTGGGCGGCGGCGGGGTGGTGGCGAGGTTGTGGCGACGGTGGCGGTGGCAGGGACGGGATCGGGGTCGGGGTCGGCGGTGGCGGAGACGGTGGTGAGGACGGCGGCGGTGATGTCTGTAGCGTTGGTATCCTTTGGCCCTGAGACGAAGGCTGAGTCGCCTTGGCAGTAGTGCCTGGAACGACGGATTTGGTGATAGTAATCAGGGTACGGTATGGGCAGCTAAGACGTGGGCGTCGCGGTGGAGATAGCGATGGCGGTTACAGTGACTATTGTGGTGGCACTGGTGAGACCTTTGACGCCTAGGCGACGGGGAGGTGGCAGCGGTTGCGGTTGCGTTGACCGCAGTAAAGGAGGAGGCGACAATGAAGGCGGTGGTGGGGTTGCTATGATGCAGGTGGCAGTGGCGAAGGCAACGGCCGCGGTTGCGGTTGCGCTGTGGGAGCGGAAGGGCAGTGCTGAAGATGATAACGAGTTTCGCACAGCAATGCTCTAGCGATAAGCAATAATATGCAGATCCGGTTACTGTTGCGTGACGCAATCGCTGCACCTGTAGCTAACAAGCGCTAGTCGGGACCGGTTCTGTAGGCGAGGGTTTATAACGTGTATCGAATAGATTGGTTGTTCGTGATTCCAGGCGCGTCAACTACAGAGGTCGTTGGTTCCGTAAGTATAGTTAGTGTTTTTCATCGCGAGGTAACGGTGATCTTTCCCCGCTGGGTGGCGAGATCCAGTGTCAACCTTCCGTAGACTAGCTGGCTTTCTCCCTAACCAACTGAGAATAGGGCAATGAAGAGGAAGGAAAGATCCCGCGCGGTCCATGACCCGTTTTTATGGTACTGTTCCGGCATTCGTTTAGTGATGATGGGAGAAACCACGGAAAACTACCGATCAAAGCAGCCGGTTGCTAGAATTCTTTTCCAGACAGCGACTGAATTCGACCTACCTGACAAGCTAGTGTCGAAAATCCTGCCGCCGTCGGTACTGGAACCTACGACCTCCCGGTCAGAGTGACTGCAGTGAGTTGATGTTGATGTAGTGAGATCAGTTGATGCACCTACCCATTTCTCCCGGTGTATCGGATAGGTTGCCCGTAATACTTATCTTGAGATTTTAATATTTCTAAGGGAAGTTTCATTGACCATTGGCGAATAAAAGTCGCCTGCGGTTTTTTCAAAAGTTGATGTATGTAATTGAAGGAAGTCCACTCCTTAAGAGTATGGAAGTCAGTGGGGGAATATTGAAATTACCATGGCTTCCCAAATGGGAACGCCCTTTAGAATAAGAAGTTATTAAAAGTTCCAAATTTTTCTGACTTGATAATTCAAGGTCGATTCGGTTCTAAAATTTCGTGCAGAAATGTATTTTCTACACCGTCCATATCAGTATCCCCAAGTGCACATGCTTCGATTACTTCTTACATCGCAGGGAGCAACAATGACTTGTACGTGCACTGGAAAGAACCCTGGTCTTCGTACACACCCAGCGCGTAAAAAGAAGTGAATAACACCTGGCCAAACTTGACAATAGCCGATTATAGCCGTTGTTTTCCAGTAAAAGTGATATAATCGAAGTACTAAAGAAATAATACAATAATAACATATAATCGAAGTACTAAATCGAAAATAGTGCCGATCGTGAGTGTGTGTGTTGTTTATGGGTAATGCGCTTGTGTGTCCCTTGTAGTTGGCGTCAGGAAGGGCATCCGCCCGTAAAACATTCGCCAAATCCTAATAAAAATGGAGTGTGCGAAAATTAATGAAAATGAGCGCATATCCATTAGCGCTGACCGTATAACGGGAAAAGGAAGAAGAAGAAAACCAATGTTTCGAAAACAGCGTATGAAATGGAAAAATCGATAAACGAAGTTGGATTAATCCAAAGTTTGTGTAAATCATTAGCGTTGCTGCCAATGTCAGGACCACCTCAGCGTAAGCGTTGTGCAAAATCTCACTTTGAACTTCACAAAACATTCGACTTTACGTGGTTTTTAATCGTTAACGTGCTCCGTTTCGGTTAAGCGGAAAAAACTAATGTAGGCACGTTAAACCGCGCCCGCGCGAGCTGCTTGCCCGCCTGGGCAGCCCAGCGCCCCTACAGGCACGGGCAACGCCGCCTCACTCCGCACTCATTTCCACTTAAAATGCAGACAGAGGTGTACATGCGCAAGCTGAAGCGGCGCAAGGCTGTGAATAGTGGTTTCGTACGAAAATATGTTTACCAGTTTTTTCTATCAAATAACAGAAAATTGAATTATGTTTATATTCACTACTTATTACTATTTGATGTTTATTTTCTAACTGAATTCTCCCTTATATAAACATCTTTGCTAAGTGACTCATTGTATTCTTAATAGTTTCCATTGAAATTTATTACCAGTAACTTTTCAAGGATCGCAATTTCAAATCTGCAATGACTGGGAGACAAAATCAGTTCGAATACAGAGATCTACAGATGTGCCTGGCATATATTTTAGAACTCCAAAATTAGCAACACTGAAACCTCCTGGGAATTTACATTTACTTCCACTCAAAACGTGCCCTCGGTGTATTGTCAATCCACCATTTTCTCAGAACATGGTTAGTATTCATGAAATAAAGAAATGGAAAAAAATTTGTTGGTATACTTTCAGGAATTCTCTTGTACGAATTTTAATTACGAATTTAATTTAAATACGAATTAATCGTATTTTAAAATATAAATACGTGAATTGAAGGTTTCGTAATTAATGGTCAGGTTGGACTACGGCCGATTTTCTGATATGTTAGCATTGTATATAAAATAATACATAAAAGACAAAAACGTACAATAATTCTAAAGACACGGCATTTATGCTCAAATAAGCATTATAAAACTTCGTGATATGTCATAATTTATCATGATTCGTGCACATACTGTATATTATCAGCCTTTAAATAAGTTCGCTAGAAAAAATAGGCATTTCCCTAAATATCCGATGTCTACTTATCACTCTTAAGTAAACAGAATTAAAAAATAAAGATTTTTTATTTTTTAAAAAAATGTTACTCTCAATTGAGAAAATGAAATCGGACAGATATGCCATTTAATTTTAATGGATCATTTCCTTGCCTTAAAGAGAAAATGGGAATTAATATAGACAAATTTGTGACAATGACTGTCAAGTAATTTTCCCCAAAGACTGCCATGGGGCAGGTATCTAGTGACGTACCGCCACTCCAGAGAAATTTACCTTTACTTTTAAATCTCGCGCCAATTTCTCAGGGCCCAGTGCTCACCAGCTCCAGTAAGCTTGTTACCTTGCCCGCGACCTTGACACTTTTGTCAACCATTTTTTCTAAAAAAAAATGATATCAGATCACCCAATTTCATTTGTAATGTAAAAGAAGTGCTACTTTAGGGTGTGTTCACGTCCACAAATTGCTGAGTGTCTCTGTTAGCCCAGAGAGCGAAGTGAAATCAATTGTTCGACTCCCGCCGTGCGAGATAAATGTAACATGTTTCGAGCAGCACACATACTTCAAGACGTTCTCTGTGGGAGAAATATCGGAGAATGTTACAGGGAACTTGTGTCAGATCGTGGGAATGATGCTCATGGGTGAAAGCCATGGGCAAATCGGGCAGTCGCCGGATGGGCAGGAGAGATTCTGCGAGGACGCGTAGCAATCAGTCATCAGCAACGCACGTGACGATCTGTGAGTGTGCGGACAGATGTGGCACGTGCGGTATTCGAGCATCTGCCAAGTCGAGTCTTCATAACGCGTATGCAATGCTTTTGCAATGGTGCAATGACACCGCCAGTGATCTATGCGTGTGCAAACTGTGCAACGAAAAGTGTATCAAGTATCATGTGCTTTCATGCAAGGAAAACAAGAAAACAATTACGGAGCTCAGCTCCGAAGACTGAACTGTAAACTCCATGCACACTTGTGCGCATTTCTTAATTATTATTAATGATTTTTCAATGTTGTGATCAAGTATGTGTTTAAATGCTTTGAAAAAAGAAACCAGTACTGTCATTGCAAATACCTTAATAAATCTGAGAAACCGTTGGTGTGTCGTTAAATGTCTACGAACTTAGTTCTTACTTTGTCCTTTCATGTGTATGTTTCACATTTTTCACCTGTGCTCATATTATCACAAAAAATAATAGTTGCCATGACTTTTGCCCCAACCCTCGAATTAAAAAATGATTAATGATCTCTATTTGAATCATACTGAAAATTAGATTTTCCAGTACCTGTAGATGCCAGTTTCAATGCAAGATCTGTATCAAATGAATGGTTAACTAAGTTGATGAATGATAAAACTTAAAACTTCCGTCAATAATGTTTAATATGCACGTTAGGGTCTACAACAATCTTTTTGGTCTTTGATATTGTTCATAGAATTCTGGAGAAACTCAATGAAACTTCCCATACCGAGAGACCAAAACAAGCTCATATTTACTCTTGTTGGAAAAACAGGAGAATGGTTTTTTGATGTCAAACTTTATACCCGGAAGTTACAAAATAACTGGGAGAGCTTTTCACTTCGTGGAAGAAAGCGGCAACAACGTGGGTGGCACACTGCAGTAGAAACTCTTTAACTCCTTTTCTTCTTTACTCTTTTTATCTAAAGCGCTTCTGTTCAGGAGTCGTTTCAGCTTACAGACGTTGAACCAAATATAAAAAATGGAATTGTAAGTGCATCACTGACTTGCAGGACATTTAAAAATTAAGAGTCTAGTCCCGGCGGCGGCGGCAAGGTTTTCGACACTAGCTTTCTAGGGGAGGAAAATTCTAGCTGCCCGTTGCTCTGATCGGGCAATAGTACAGTTATGGAAATGAGTGATTGTAGAAGAGTTGATCATGTGATATTATTTATTTTATATCAGAGTATATTAGTGAAATTCAATACTACCACTTCGTGTACAAAACCAAACAGTATCATGAGCCAAATGCTGAGAGTATATGTGAATGAAATAAGATAGAACTGTGAAAAAATTGCACTAAATCAGTTTTGTTTGTTATTTAAGGTCACTTCAACTACTAGATCATTAGCGATCACTATTGGATGTAACGTTATGGTATGAGGATGAAACGATATGGTGATGATAGGGGGTGAAAGGACGAACACAAAAATATAACCATGCCCGAGGCGGGACTCGAAGCCGCGGCCGCACGGTCCGAGATTGCTACGATACTACTACATTAGCGGCGGCCCACGGGGCCAACACTAGATCATTTTGTTTGTATGAGAAACTAAGTGATAAAAACACAACTGTAGACAGTGTAGTTGTTACAATGTGTACTATGTTACTATCTTAATATGTACTATATTAATGTGTACTATGTTATTAAATTCTACTATTGACTATGTAAAATTCAAAGCTACACGAATTACAAAAATAGGAAATGGTTTGCGAGTTGGGGATTAAATGATTATTAATTGTTTCCGGAAGCATCAACTGCTAAGGTCATTATTGCCGTAAGAGTAGTAGATGCGTTCTCCTAGGGAAGTGGTGGTGATCTTCCCCGACTGGAAGGTGAGTTGCTGTGTCGACCTACACCTCTGCTAGAGGGGGTTTTGCCCAACCAGTTATCTCCCCCTAGGAGGACACCGCCCCAGCCTGGAATAGCTCTAAGCTCCCGACCGGTCTCCCAGCATATGTAGTAGTGTAGTGCATGTAAGTGTAGTGTAAGTAAGTAGTGGGGGTAGGTCCAGGATGAGGTAGGAAAGATCGCGCGCGGTCCGTTTGTTACGGTATCGCCCCGGCATTCGCCTGGTGTTGATCGGAGGAACTACGGAAAACTACCGATCAGAGCAACGGGCAGCTATAATTTTCCTCCCCTAGAAAGCTAGTGTCGAAAACCTTGCCGCCGCCGCCGGGACTAGACTCTTAATTTTTGAATGTCCTGCAATTTTTGAATGGTACGTAGAAGTTAGTGAAATACAGTTTTCACGAAAGCGCATGAGAGATAGGGATAGTTTAAACATGTTAGTTTATTTTCATTTTATAACTGGTATTCTACGAGATACTGAGGTAACTTTAATTTTTAATTGGAACAATACAGCTTTTTAGTCTATCGTGACGAGCGTAAAATGGTCAGAGGCACTGCGGTGACATCCGTTGATGCCCTGAGCCACCTAACCGGACGGGAGCGTGAGGAGTGGGATATGGAATTTTCGGTATGGGGTATGGGGTATGGGTGTGGGGTGTAGAGGTGTGGGGTATGTGGTTTGGGGTATGCGGTGTGGGGTGTGGAGTATGGGGTGTGGGTGTGGGATGTGGGGTATGGGGTGTGTGGTATGCGGTGTGTGGTGTGGGTGTGTGTGGTGTGTGTATGGGGTATGGGTATCGGGTGTGGGGTGTTGGGTATGGGATGTGGGGTATGGGGTGTGGGGTATGGGGTGTGGGGTGTCGGGTGTGGGGTGTGTGGCGTGTCGGGTGTGGGGTGTGGGGTGTGGGGGTGGGGGTGGGGGTGGGGGTGAGGGTGAGGGGGTGGGGTGGGGCGGGAGTGCGGAAAGCGAGGCGTTGCCGCGGCCGCAGTGTTGTCGTTGTCGTCGTCGTCGTCTTTGGGCGCTCGGCGTCATAAATCACTGGCCTTCAGCGCCGCCGTTCCGTGCGCGTCGCATCGCTGCCCGCCGCCCCCAAAGCCTCCACCGCCGCCGCCACCGCCGCCACACTGCTGCCATCGCCACCGCCATCACTACCACCTCCACTGCCGCCCTCGCCGCCCGCCGCCACCACCGCCGCCCGCCGCCACCACCGCCGCCCCACGCCCCCCCGCCGCCGCCCCCCCGCCGCCGCCCCCCCCAACGCCGCGCCCCCGCCCCTAACACCGCCGCCCTCGCCGTCCTCGCCGCGTGCCGCCACGGCGCCTCTGCCACCTCCGCCACCTCCACCTCCGCCGCCGCCGCTGCGCCGTCCCCCGGGGGCGTCGCTGGCAGCGGCGCGCGCCTCCGCCTCGGAGGAAACATCGTAATTCGCGTCGGCGTCGAATCTGACGCCTCAGTGTCCTCGGACAACAGCGGCGCGTGCGACGCCCCTGATGGATGATCGCTTTCAAAAGGAGAGCGCGGCTTGTTTCGTAATCTGTTTTGCATCTTTTTCGTGAAAATGAGGGGGGTGGAAGATTCTATACATCTGCTCACATGTTTTTCCGTCGAGTTGCAATTGATACACTTGATAAAAATTATTATTGAGCACATCAGTTTGAAAATACTTGAAACTTATACAGGATGAGTCACGTACCGTCAGACGGACTGAAAATGTGCCACATTTCATTTTTGTACTTTTGGAAGTCATAATTATCGAGATAGAACATCAAAAAATTTACAAATCTTTTCTTGTAACATCATGTTTCAATTTCTGCGCATAAATGTTTTGTACCTTTGGAGAGATGATAGATTTAAATATGAGTGCGTGTGTGTGTATACACATATGTGTGCATAATATCAGCCCACCCAATGGGATGAGATTGTTTCGTGCAGTATTTTAGCCTTTAATCAAAAGAGAATTCAATGTAGTACATTATCGCCTCTTCACGAAATAATTTTAACCTATATGGAGTTAAGGAAATGTATGCATATGCAAATCAATTACTTTCTATCCATATTTATTAACACCATTTCAGAATTACGATTTTCTGTCTTTAAAATACATGCTTTATTTTCCATTTCTTTTTTGTGGAGGAATCTTTCTCTTCGCCTGATTTTTGCAACACATACCAACATTTTTGACTACTACCAACATTTCCTGATTGTTCGCATTGCTGCAATGTTGGCCTCAGATGGTACGTCAAAATTTGAGAGCATTTTGCCTGGGTACTACTGTACTCAACAATCACGATCAACTACCCCAGCTTGAAGAGATACAGTTGTGTCATCATTATCTTTTACAGTGGTACTATATGATCAGTCATTTTCCAGGATTTTCTTAAGTACATCCTCGGACATTCTTAAGTACATCCACGGACATTCTTAAGTGCATTCTACATCCTTAGCAGTTTTGCATTTATCTGGGGGAATATTTGCGTTTCTATTCTTCTTTACCTTTACTGTGTATATGTCTTTCACAACGTTTTCAGATGTAAACATAAACTATAGCCGGAAAATGCGAGATACACAGAAAAAGTATCGATCACAAGCGATAGCACAATCTCACCCCATGGAGTGTTTTTGTTCTAATATTTGCAGGTAACTCGCGCAAACCGTAAGATAAACAAACGCTGCTTTCGGTGTGTGTTCTCCTAAAATATAGCTACTGAAATATTAATTTATCTCGACACAGTTAGCATTCACTAAAAAAGCAAACAACAATATCAACAGTATTCGAAAAAGCAATCACACACTAATTATGCAAAGACATTCAGCACGATAGCGGACGCTAAAATAATTTGCTTTTATAAAGCAAATCATTCCAGAATTACTAGGCTAGCTATTTGTGCAAGTTAGAACCAGCAAGGTTGGATACCTGTCAATGGAATGCATATATATCAAGCAATGGAGACTGGCATATTCCATTCCCGTCTGACAGTAACTTTATCACGTCCTGTAATTTATATAATAGTTATGAATAAATATACTTATGTGGTATTCACGCCAAAAAAAACATACACAAACAATTTTGCGGCAATCATTTTAGTGCCAATGGCAATAATTTTTAAACTAATATATATCTTTCCACTGGCTTACTCGATGATATTGTTCTGGTTTTTAGTTTCTCTAGAATGCATTACTTCTGAGAATACATACAATTACACGCAGGCCTATTTTGATTATCAGTTTGCGCTCCATTGCGTGGAGCTGGCGTGGTCTAGCAGTGGTGGTGGGCGGCTGTGCGGGGCGGGATGGTGCGGGTGGGGGTGGGGCGGGTGCAGGATGGAGTGCGAGTGGCGAGGATCAGGGTGGGTGGAGCGATGAGGCGCGCACTAAGCCGCTGATCCCACGCGAAATAAACAAAGCGGTTGTGGTTGACGGGAGCGGGTGGAGGTGCAGATGCGTAATTGGCACGGGAAGGGACGGGGTGGGATGGGAAACAGGTGAAAACGAAGAGTGGGAGCAAAGTGGGGCTGGGACCTATAGGTAGGCTGACCCAGACGGGGACAGTGACGGACGTGGAGAGACGAGCTCGTGACGCATTGTGGGGAGAGGGGAAAAGGGGGGCAGGAGTATAATGTGAAGGCGAAGGGTAGCAGCAAAGACAGGGTGGGAGGAAAATCAGGAGGGGGTTCTAACGGACCAGTGAGTGGCTGGATGACTTATGTGGGATGGGTGGGGCAGGTTACTTCGTTTCCACTCCTCGTTTTCATCTCTTCCCCATCCCACCCCGTCCCGTCACGATCTTTAGTCCCGTAAGTGTAGTGCGTGTTTTTCTCGGGCGGTGGCAATGATCTTTTCCCTGGTGGATGGCGAGATCTGGCGCCGACCTACCGTCAACTTGCGAGGATTTTCTGTAAACCAAGTATCTCCCACCAGCGGGGCCCCTCCCCAGCCGGGACAGGCTCTAAGCTCCCGACCGGTCTCCCGGCATGTGTGGTAGTGTAGTGTATGTTAGTGTAAGTGTGAGTGTAAGAGGAGAGGATAGAACGAGAGGACAGAAAAATCGCGCCCGGTCCATAGCCCGTTTATTAGGGTACTGCTCCGGTATTCGGCTGGTGCTGATCGGAGAAACCACGGAAAACTACCGATCAGAGCAGCCGGCCGCTAGAATTCTCCTCCAGACCGTGACTGAATTGGACCTAGCTGACAATCAAGTATCTAAATTCCCGCCACCGTCGAGATCCGAACGTAGGGCCTCCGTGCAAAGGCACTGGAGTGACGTCATTTGATGCACTGAACCACCTCTCTCGGCAGGGCAGGAATGAGGACGGGATGGAAGCGAGGGGGTGATGGAAACGAGGCACAGAGAGGAAGCGCGGGCTGTGGGAGGCCTGGTGGCGGTGTGGGTGCGGGGGGCGGGCGCTCGAGTGTGCGTGGCGAGGCGCGTCCAAAGCCGCGGATCCCACGCGGAATAAACACAGCGGGGGGCGGCGCCCGTGCGGCACGTGATCCGCGAGGCGGGGGCAGGGGGCGGGGTAATTGGTGCGGCGAGCGGGGTGAGCGAGGGGGAGGGGGCTCGTTGTTTGCTAGCGACGGCCGATCACCGACGCTCAATCTCGCGGAGGCATGCAACTCCACTCTGTATACACGCTCTTTGCGCAGGTGGGGACACTTCCGGTGGGCAGTCTTTTCTATCTACCTTTTTTCTGACATTCTTTTCTTTCTACTCATATTTTTCTCATTTAAAAATGTTTTGCTTTATTTTACTCCATCTCACACTACTATTTTTTCAGTGTTTTTGCTAATGTTGCTTTTATTCGTTTCTTTAAACCTTAAATGATTTGAATACATTTCTGTGAAAATAACTTCCGGGATCAATCAATGGTTACATTACAAAACAATTCATATTTCTTTCTTTTCTTTACGTACGGTATAGATTTTTTTTCATTTTTAATTTTTTTGTGGGGACTTTTATTGACTTTGCGACTTATTGACTTTGCTTAAAGTTTCAATTTGGGATTGAGGACAATTTGAGATCCCGTTCGATAACTTCAAGATTAAATTAATATAATATGAAAGCTATTTTGTACGGCAAGAAATTGTTCCTTAGGATATGAGGAGAGTGTGTTTCAAAGTAGAAATTTCTCAGGAAATAAAAAAAACGATTCTAATTTAACTTCAGTTGTACTAGAAACTAGGTATTTTTTTGCAAAATAAGTACTTACCATGGAATACATTGACAAAAGCTGTATTAATAGTTAGTTCTGTAAACCAAATTTTACTTTAAATTCAACGTAGTTGTCATTGCACGGAAAAGAATTGTTCAGAATATTTTAATATTAGTTTTTAGTTATAACAAATTACAGCTACAATGGCTTAGCCAAATAACGCTCTAATTGGAAAATGTCTGTACGTACGTAACAATATAGAGTGTTTTAAAAATGAATACGGAATTCCCGTTGTTTATGCGAGATAATGATTTCTGTATTTCAGAATAATTTGTCGCATTCCCAATATGCGATTCTCTCTGGTTACAACGAATATAAACAGTGCAATATATTTTCGTTTAATTATACACAATATTTCTGTTAACAAGTTAAAAAACTAATACGTTAATAATCCTTAATAACAATATCAAAGAGAATATATTAAAATAAACTATTGTTACGTTTCAAGAACAATACAAAACTCTAAAACAATATGGGAGATCGATTCATTAAAGATGAAGGGAAACAAGAAGTACAAGGAATTTTATAGGTCATTTACATTAACACTAACTGAGGTGGATCATGACACAGCCCCGACAGCTCTAACTTTTCTGAAACGAGTAAGGTTAACGGGGCTGCGTCAGTGGAGCAAAATTAATTTAAACCATGGTTGTAATTTAAACGATGATTTCAATTAATTTTGCTCCACTGACCAAGCCCCATTAACCTGACTCCAATATAATATTTCAGTCGTTAAGCATCATCCATAAAAAAGCGAGTTTTCATTCTAAGATTTCTTACGGTTTTGAAGAAAAAGAAATTATGTATTTTGCATAGATTTTAATTCATGCCGAAAGATAAGCGATTTAATCATAATATTTCATTTGAATTCGCAAGCAATATTTCCTAACACAACTTACGATTGAGACTGCATCCGAAGAATGATAAACGACAGGCGGAAGTGAAAATGAGAGTATGAAGAAGCACGTGAACATAACAGGCGACGTGGCATTCAATGCGTCTGTGATACTTCGTCAGCGATGGAGAATGTGTTAGGCGTGCTTTTGTGGGGCGCGCGCTTTGTGACGCGGAGACGGGGAACGAGATAATGGAGGGAGAGAGGGATGGTGGGAGGTATGGGGTGAGGGAGGGAGGGAGGGAGGGAAGGGGAAACTGAGGGAGGAGGTGAGGAGGTAAGGGACGAGGGAAGGGAGTGGATGAGGAGGGGGAGGAAATGAGGAAGGGAGGGGGTGAGGAAGGGAGGGGTTGAGGAAGGGAGGGGTTGAGGAAGGGAGGGGTGAAGGAGGGAGGGGGTGAGCAAGGGAGGGGGTGAGGAAGGGAAGGGTATGGAAGGGAGGGGTGTGGAAGGGAGGGGGTGAGGGATGGGAGCGAGGATGGGATGGGAGCGAAGGCGCGATGGGGGCGTGGTCGGGATGGGAGCGAGGGTAGGTGCAAGCGAGGCTAGGTGGGAACGAGGGTGAGTGTGAGTGAAGATAGGTGTGAACGATGGTGGATGGGAGCGAGGGCGTTGCGGGAGCATAAGTGAAGTGGGGATTGGGAGTGAGGGCGGGATGAGAGTGACGACGGGTTGGGATTTGGGGCGGGGTGAGAGCGAGGACGGGGTGAATGTGAGGGTAGATGCGATGGGTGGGAACGATGGTGGCTGGAAACGATGGTGGGTAGGAGTGAGAACGGTACCGGAGCGTTAGTAAAGTAGGGGTGTGGAAACTGAGGGTGGGAGTGCAGGAGCGGTGACGGATGGGATTTAGGGCGGGATGAGAGTGAGAACTGGAAGGGATGGGAGCAAGGATAGGTGGGAGTGAGGATAGGTGGGAACGAGAGTGGGTGGAAGCGAGGATGAGTGGGAACGATGGTGGGTGGGAGTGAGGGCGGTCCGGGTAAGTGTGGGAAGGTGGGTAGGCCGGAATCGGGACGCGAGTGTGGCGTGGTACGAGGGGTGGGGTGTGTGGGTACCTGGGCGGGTGGGATTTGGGCGGGGTGAGAGCGTAAGTAGGTTCGGCCGCATGATCCGGGGGGCGTAGGGTGCGGCGTGGGGAGGGGTTGTGTCCGCAGCGCGGCGCCAGCGCCCGCCTCTCGCCGCGCGTTTGTCAACTGTTTATCAGGCAGGGCGCGTTCAACCGAGGCGCGAGCCGTATGTTACACTCGTACGGCTCCTCCTTCGGGGCGGAAACGAGGCCGAAAGAAGCCTATCTCTCCCGCACGCACGCGGCGGTGAATGCCGGAAGGAAGCGCCTCGCCGCTTTTGTGTGCTTGTTCTCCCCCGCAAAGAAGTGCCACACAATGAACGCCACGCGGCGAAGAGGGTGCCGTTGGTAGCTGATAAAAAGCAACGTAATTATTTCCTGATGGATGTTGTATTTATAGTAAGACTTTTCTGATTGTGTGGAATAATTGTGGCATTTTGTATTATTAGAACAAGTGTTTTGATATTACACTATACAGTTTTTATGTACTTGACCAAAATATTAATGTTCTGTTAATTGAAGGAAATAAATACATTGTTGTAGCTGCAATTGTAATGTTTTCGTACTACCTGTAATTATAATGCTTTTATTGTTACGAAATATTCTTACATTGTTTTAATGGCAGTGATTATGCATAATTGGTTACAAAATGGATAAATGGTGTAATTTTTTTTTAAAAAGATTATAGATTCGAATTAACATAAAGTACCCTGCCGGAAAATTGGAAATCAAGTTCTGGCTTCAGATTTGGATTCAGCACGTGAAAATACATTAAAAAAATTGTTGCAAGTCCTTGGGTCTGACAACGTTTCTTATTTTGTGTGCCTGTGTAATTATTTTAAATTATGATTACGAAAATTCCGCTCTTTGAAAGAAGTTTTCTCTTTGTGGTCCTTTCCAATTTTATAATACGAAACAAATTGTGTGAGGCAGAGAAGACGGAGGGCTGTAAGAGGATGTAAGGAGGGCTAGAAAGAACTATTCAAAAGGAAGACTCTGCGGGCGGCGTTAGCATCTACCGTAGTGTTCAAAGAAACAGCATCACCTAAATAAAATGGGCTTTCCGCATTTTCCTAATCGACCATACTGTAAAGAATTAGTAATCGTATATTTTATGTAATTATATGATGTTTCTGATTCCGTTACCTTCATAACTCAGTCGATTTTTGCAAATCTAATGGTGTATTTTCAGGATTATATTGTAGATTACAGCTGTGAGCGACATGATGCTGTTTTTTTTTAAAACTACTGTACTTGGATGCCCGGGAGGCACACGGTGGCATCTGCACGTAAGATACGGCGTCTCGCGGACAACAGAGTAGATCCTTTATAAGAAACTCCTTCATAAGAAAAATAAGTTCGTTTTAATAATTAAATTTGTTTAATTATCACGTGGGGTGTTTTTTGAATTATAAGTTTACACCCAGAGAAACTGGCCATAAATCAGAAGAGCCGGGTTCGATTCCCGGGCCTAGTGATAATTCGTTAAAAAACTAATTATTAAAATTGGTTTGTTATACAGGGAATGTATCATCTTGGAAAAAACATTTACTATGCGAAACATATTTTCGACGTAAATTTCCTCTCCAATATTCCGACAGGGTGGTAATAATTGAAGTTAGTTTTCTGAGACTATTTTATAGACATGAAAATTAACGTAATTTTACTTTTATCATTTTTGGTCTTACGGCACTATCACAGCCTATGAACTCTTTGTTGAGAAAGACCGTAACTTCTCAATTTTCTTTCCTTTTCTCCAACGAAAGTTTCCGGGTGAGGGAGAAATAAATAGCAGTTCACTTGAATGAACGAGGAAAAATGTTACCCATCTATACTCGGACGAAGATTCGTGCGTGCGTGCGAGCTCTGGCGGCAGGATCGCGAACGAGAGTGATTTACGGTCGACTGCAACCCGAAACAGGCGGCCTCGCTCCAGCGACTGAATGCAACCAATCACAGAAACGCGAACAGGAACGGTTCAAGTGAATCACGATTCCACGCGCGGTGCATGCTAAAGGGCAAAGACAGGGGCGGGGTGGGGGCGGGGGCGGGCGGGCTCTGGTGGAAGAGACGGGCCACGGCGCGGAGTTTTATCGAGTCACAAATGCGCGACCTATCGGACGAACCACCGAGTTGGAAGACTCGCTTCTATTACCGTCCATTCGTTGCTGATTTATAAAGACGTATTCGGGTCTTTTGGTTCATGATATGTCGATGAGAAAGAAATATGATGAAAAATACTAAATGGAGCTCAGGCTACCTCAGAAAAATATTGAATGAGATAGTTTTCTTCCCCATACTGATTTTGCTACCACCGACAGCGCGTCGGTCGTAGCAAAGGAAAAGACATGAGAAAGCCAGACCATCAATAATGAACGCCTTTGTAGCTTCAGATGCAACCTGTTGTTCTTAATACTTTCGCGTAACACGGGCTGCATATCTTCTCTTTCTGGTAGGCGCCGATCCCTGCCCATATAATACACAAGGTAATAATCTACAAGGTACACTGCGCCAGGGAAGGGGCCATCCATAAATTACACAACGCAAATTTGGAGTAATTTGAATATACACTTTCCCCCACTAACGCACCCATAACGCGCGCTTGAACTCCCCCTAAATAATTACGTAACTCTTGCGACAACACCCCCCTTGTGCCTGCGAGAAGTGGGTGCAAGTCGTGAGTGAAGGAAGAGGAAGGATAGGCGAGAAAATGTTAGATCACTAGCCGTCATGGGCGAGAGTTTACTGTGCCAATTTAAACGGATTTTGGAATAAACTACATAACAGTTTTGATTATTTTCTTCGCAATCCTACATCTTCAATGAAAAATTGATAAAAATTTCTCCATTTGTGACAATTTACATCTTATAATTTTAATTTAGTTTTGTTTTTAAATTAAATACTTAATATTTTTATGGTTTTGTACAGGACTCAAAAAAAAAATAATTCAGCCAATGTTGAAAAGCGTAAAAAATAAATATCAAAGTTATGTAACAATAAACCAATACCCCCAACCCCTATGTAACGCGGCGTAACGCTGACTCAAACCCCTTCCCCCCTCTTTAGCGTTACGAAATTTATGGACGACTTCAAAATCTCTCTGCACCGAGTCAAATCAGGACCTCCTATTAAAAATTGCATTGATGATGGTAGCAACCAGATCACTGGGGAACAAGAAAAGGGACAACACTTCCGGCATCTATTATGATTGTGGTGAGAACGCAATTAACCTTTTCAAGCTGGAGATCGTGCTACCAAAATAATTCCTGTTGCAAGCACTCCCACCAGCAAGGTGCCACTTAGGAGAGATTTTCCTGGCGCATTATACATGAAATCGCCACTAGCCTCGATGTGCATATAATACTATTCTCACGTCAGTGCCCACAATGAATCTCTCTTGTATACTACAAGCAGCTTCTGTTGAATACAAATGGTCTGAAGATCTATTAACTAATATTTCGTATATATTTGGCTCAATATTTACATTTCCTCACTGTAATTGAAAATGAATTATTCACAACACAAAACATACACAAACATGCCAGAATACTTAACGTTATAAATATGAAATTGAGACTATACACTCAGTAATAATTTTACGTAGTTTGATTATAATTAATACATTAAATGGAATTTTCAAAAATAGTACTAGCATGTTGTGAACATTCACATATTTTCTAATTTTCACTAAAATATTTTAAAACTCTTTCCTTCCTATTTCCTCTTTTTGTCAACGCTGAAGCAGAGTTCTTTTTCATATAGATGGTTCATACTTTTGAATCAATTTATTATTCATTCTTCCATTAAGTGCGGAAAATTCGCGCCAGAATACCAATAAAAATGCTACAGTGACCAACAATTAAATAATTTACAAACTATACGAGTGTATGAATTTCACCGCGCAAGCCTTCACAACATTCCGCCTCACCTCAGCTTACCTCGCCTCACTTCACTCACTTCATCTGACTTCTCCTCACCTCTCTTCACTCGGCCTCCCCTCCCTCCCCCTCCCCCACCTCCCGAGCACTACGGCTCGGAGAAGAATCCTGTGTTAGTCACAAGATGATAAAGTAAGAACCACAAAATACATCTCAGAAATATCGTAATGAACGCAGGCCAATATTTTCCACAAGTTGAAGAGCTTATTTACAAAGTGACGCATCTCCCAAGTAACACAATACATCAGCAAGAGAAAATATTAAAATTCACCCTTACATTTCAAGATAGTACAAGATAAATTTCCATCACCGTTCAACTGAGGAGAAACGCCATTTTTGAACAACACTTGCCTAGACAATGCAGAAGTATCTTAAAAATGAATTGATGTTGACAATTAAAAAATTAATTAAAATGGATGTACGTCACTTTGGAAATAAAAACATTCAATTTCTTATTTCTGTTGCGGTTCTATTAATGCGAATGCGAATCAATGCGCATTGTTAATTGGTTCCATTCCTTTTGCCAATTTTTGGGATATAGTGAAAGATTATGAATTAACGAAAATAAACTCTAGCAAGGTTGGGAGCAAATCACCGTAATAATATTGTACGAGTATGAATTCTATGAATACTCTATTTCGAATTGCTCACAAAGCGCACACCTCTTACTCCGACCAACAAACTCCAGGCGAATACCGGAGCAGTACTCAAACAAACAGGCCACGTATCGCGTGCAATCTTTCCTTCCTCTTCCTTGTCCTATTCTCACCCCTTATTTACACACACATACAGTTACATGCACTACGCTACCACACATGTCGGGAGACCGGTCGGGACCTTAGAGGTCAATCTGGCTGGGGGGGAGTTCACGCTGGTGGGAGACACCTGGTTGGGGAAACTTCTGCTGGCCGACGGTAGGTCGGCATCGGATCTCGCCATACAGTGAAGGAAGATCACCAACGCCACCTCCCGAGGAAAGTCACTCACTAGACTCACGGGACTAATGACCTTAGCAGTTGACGTAACCGGAATCACTAACAACCAACCAACCAACCAATCAATCAATAAACAAGCATATACTCTCATTCTTATTCATGATAATTTAACTTTACAATATTAGTGAGATGGTAGAATTGAACTTTAGGAAGAGTATGGCTATCACCCAGTAAACACGTAAACACAGAGTGTGGCTATCGAGACTCTACAGATGCGTGTATTCTGTGATGGAAAAATCGACATTAGTCACGCCATCATTCTCCACCAACCAAACACGTTCAATTCTGTTTCAAAAATATTAACCACTGCAAGAAAAAAATATTAATAAAGGAAAGGATGTATTTCAAATCTAATGTTTTCAATTCCAGAGTTACGCCAGAAGTGGAAATGCTCTTCTCAGTTTACTCCACTATGCAATGCTCACTATTTTGCATTCTAGTAACATCAACGCTCGATTAGCATTTAAATAACACACTGTGTATTTAAACCAAGAATGTGGCTTCCACAGCCGTACAGGTGCGTGCATTCTGCGATGGAATAAATCGGCATTGGCCACGCCATCATTCTGCACCGGTGTCTTGCGAGAGATCCCAGGCCAAGGTGGAGCAAAAGTCAATATTTAATCTTCACGAGATTCCCTGTTCACCCGGACTCGAACGTCACGGATTCGTCCGGAAAATAGCTTCCGTGGCTAATATATTGCACAGCAATATAAAACTCGGGGGAAAACATAAAAGTATAGCCACATGAATGAATGGATGAACGCGATCTATAGGGCTCGTGTACGCTCTCCGAACACCAGATGAGGCAGCATCAGGGCTCATTGGTTGGCTATGCATACAATTGCTTGTTGTTCGGCGTCCATTGGAGCGACGCACAGCTGGGTCTCGTAACTGAACAGGGCGTGAGAGGGGGTTGGAAATTAGTCCATGTAATATATAATAGCTCCCGTTCAATCTAAATGCTCTGTAGATCGCATACAAGGCTATGCACAACAGACAATCTCAGATTCTGCAATAAGTTTTATTTTTAGTCGCCACATTATCTCATAAAACGATTAATAATAAAGAAATCAGAAATAGGGTAAAGTGAATTGATTGCGAGATGGATGATTCTCGTTTTATTGTAAAAAAGTCGTGAACACAACCAATATCCATAGCCAACTTCTTGCAAATATGCATGCGAGTTTTCTTTTCTCAAAGCTTTGTCCATTGTCTTGTTGTTTTCTGATTCGAAGCATTGTAGTCAATTAATCTATCATTAAAGGAACTTTATTGTTCTTGTAAGATTGCTGGTATGATAAACACTGGTGTCTGAAAAAAAACTTTTTATTTCTTCGTATATCCACAAATATCTCAACGAAAAACCTTCAGCCAATATTTTGCATAAAACCGATTCCATATTTTTGAAAGAATTGTAAATTTCATGATGTGTTTTAAGCCAAGATTGCATTACCAAAACATATTGCATGGCAAAATGAAAAAGAAAGGAAAGGCTAAGTATTGTTGAAGACATTATAAAAAATTACATAAAAATAAAATAAAACTGAGGGTGCTAAAGAAACTTTTGGGACGTGCTTCTCAACTGTCCATACACAACAAAATCTTAATCTACAACCAAATCTTGAAACCGTTTTGGCTCTATGGTGTTCAACTCTGGGGATGCACCAAGGAAAGTAATATAAAATCAATACAGACCTTCCAAAACAAAGATATATTCTCGCACTATTTATATTTTCCACATCTTTAGTGCAGGATAGATTTTCGGCATCGCCACATGGTCTTCTCAGTCGCTACCAATCGTCGCGTAAGATACATTTTTAAACATTTTCTCAGTTTCTCGGTCTTCTAATGGTGGAATTAAAATACGACTTTAAAAATAGTATAAAAGAATAAAACATGGTTATATAAGAAAATTTTCTTTGATACATTTGCATCCACTTTTTAGCAAATGTCTCCAAACAAAACAAACCCATTTAACTGAAAGCGCCTCTTTAGTGGAACAAATACTTTGCAGGAGACAATTTTGGCCACTTGTGTGTAAGGTGTTGAAAACCTTGTAATAAAAGTGTGTGTTTGCAAGAATTAAACGTTAAGATTCACATATCTCAGTGGAAGAGGAATAAAAATAAAAATGTTTGTTGAAGTGGCACAGTCCCACATTATTCGACCTGTTACTATTGATATTGATGTGCTGGTCAAAAGAAGAAATACTTCAGACAACTTTCGTGTTCAAGAATATTAGTTTCTCGTATACGTACGTAATACGGAGTAATAAATTTAGGTAAGAGAACTTCGTAGTATACGAATACATAGTATCTCGTATACGGGATAATATACTTAGTATAATGAAATATAATGAAAATCGATTTCGTGATCATAATGCCAGTACTCGTTTTGAGATTCCCTGATACCGAAAAAGTACATTTTCAAAATGTCTGGCAGACAGTCTGTCAGTTTGTAAACGTTAAGGCCTAAAATATTAATAGAAATTTTGCCAAAAAGGAATGTTCTCCAGTCAATCTGCATTGAGGCAAAGCCTTGCGATTTTGAAAAATATTTTTTAAAGTTTGGTATACTTTCACTAAACACTTCCGGAACAATTTTAAATTTTATCAAAAATGGATCCAATTGTTTTCTTTTAAATATCTGAAGAATAAAACGAAATACACTCATTACGATGGCATGAGTCTGATTTTTAATCTTTTATGCCGACTTCCTACAACTACATTGGACAATTTTGAAGATGGAGATTTTATTTGCGCAGGTTAATTTCAAATGAAATTAATTAAAGACTACCCTTCTTGATATGATTTTTAATTTCTTGGAAGGTCCATTGATTTTTAGACAGACATTCACAATATAACAAAATTTATTTATCAATTTTTATAATGACATTTACGTTCTTTGACCAACGATTCGAAGGTCATTGGTCTTCATATTCAGAGTATAATGAAAATAAACAACAATTGTACAAGCTAAAACTGCAAATAATCTTTTAAAATAATATAATTGTTAATTTCATTTTGAACGTAAAATAATACGGAACTTAACAAAGACCAACAGATATGGAGATATAGGCTTGATGATACGATCAACTTAATATTGGAAGAAAACAATATTGTCAGATTTATTAAAGCACAAAGGATTAAATTCAAATGACATATAGAAACGATGGAACAGTCCAGAATGCCTAAAAAGATATTAGAAGGCAACCTCATCAAAACAGAGGAGAGGCCTTCCGAAAATAGATGGAAAGATAATGTGTTGGAAGACCTTAACATCATGAAGATGAAGAACTGGAAGAAAGCGGAAGACCGAAGGAGATAGAATGCTGTACTGCGAAAAGCCAAGGCCCACAAAGGGCTGTAGAGCTAGAGAAGAAGAAGAAGAAGAAGAAGAAGAAGAAGAAAAATACAAGCAGTTACAGACCATCCAACAGAGTAAGACCAGTTACAGACAAGCAGTTACAGCCCAATGAGCCAGCTCCAGCAGAATGGGGGTTACCAACTGACTTTTTTACCAAATTGGTAAGTTCTTGAATTAAGGCATATTATTCCCCGAACATGCAAACAATTTAAATAATGTTTAATAACATTTTTTCATGTAGTTATTGAATAAATATCCCTACAATTGAAACAAAAATAAGAAAAAAAATTGAATTTTTTTGGAGATATCGGATTTTTTGTACAGAAATAGACTCTCAGCAGTGACGTAACTTTAGAACTACTATCTCTATTGCTTTAATTATTTTTCATGAGATGATTATATGGATGATTTGGACTTGTGCATGAATCAAAATAATATAAGTACCATTAGTATTTACATATTTAAAACATTTTTGGGGAACAATAAATTAAAAAATAAACTTTTGAAATATATTTTCTTTATGAAATAATTAGTTTAAATGTTTAGTTTTGGTTCATTAACTAGCTACGTATTTCTGAATAACAAGAAAAAAGAATCAGTGGGTTATCGTAATTAGAACCGGAGATATGATGTTTCAAGTTTCCAAAGACAGCCAAAAAGTCGACTTTCGGGAAAATGGGTTTAAAGTTTATAATGCTCCACAAAGGTTATAGGTTACGCCTTCTTTTTCTTCGTCTACATCTTCTCTTATTTCCTATCTTCCTATTAAATATCTTCATCTATTCTTATTTTCTGGTGTTTTCTACTTTTGGCTTTGCTTTATGTTTTTCACGGGAAACAACGCCCACCTTCGAAAAAAGGGGCATGGTTCCCCTAACGCAAGGATTAATAAATATTCAAATAAAAAAAGTGAAGGATTATAGAATAAAACTGGTTTCGCCATGTTAAAGAAAAGAAATGAAAGGCTTTGATTCTGTTAAAAGTCAAATAACGGATTTTCTGCGATTTCCCCTAGTTTTTGAGGTATAATATACTTGCATACACTCTGGGGGCGGTGGATCTTGAAAGGCTGAAAAATTCTCAGTGTACTGTGTTTCGCTTGTCGCATACAAGAGAACCCTGACAGATGCCGGGCGAAATGAAACCCACCGACAATTTGCGCTTTGATCACGTTCTATTTCCGCTCAACGAGGGAGCGCCACAATTAAATAGACGCTCGCGCATGACTGAGGGAAGCGATTTGACTGTTATTGTCCGTAGATAGTAGTTAGTAAACAAAATCAGGTGATAATGTTAAGAGCTGACGTGGGGCTGAACTAGAACATTCTTAAGAATTCATTTGATCTTTGAATACTTTACTACAATACGCATATTTAGCCTAGTCATTTGACAACGGGTACTATAATAACAGTAACAAGTCAACATACGTATTCATCAAACATCCATACGTTCAATTTCTTTCAGGCTAAAACAATTTCTCAGATTGATTGATTGATTGTTCGTGATTCCGGGCGCGTTAACTAAAGAGGTCATTAGTTCCGTGTAGTACGTGTTTGTCTTCGGAGATGTGACTCTGGTCTTTTCCGCGGTGGACGGGTAGATCCGGCGCCGACCTACCGTCGACTAGCGGTATCAACCAGGTATTATCCACCAGCGGGGCACCGCCCCAGTCGGGACAAGCTCTAAGCTCCCGATCGGTCTCCCGGCATGTATGGTAGTGTAGTGCATGTTAGTGTGTGTGTGTCTGTGTAAGAGGAGAGGATAGGACAATGAAGAGGAAGGAAAGATCGCGCGCGGCCCGTGGCCCGTTTGTTACGATACTGCTCCGGCATTCGCCTGGTGTTAATCAGAGAAACCACGGAAAACTACCGATCAGAGCAGCTGACCGATAGAATTCTTCTCGAGACAGCGACTGAATCTGACCTAATTGACAAGCTAGTGTTGATAATCCTGCCACCGTCCACACTAGGACCTCCCGGTCAGAGGGACTGCAGTGACATACGTTGATGCACTAAGCCATCTCTCTCGGTCAAAAATCAGAGAAATGAGTAAAAGTAGATATTGTTTAACCGTAATTGTACGTTATGAATATAAAATACATCCCGCAATCAAAATTCAATCAAAGAGCACGTAAAAGTATGACATGCAAACCAGAACCCTGGTATGTAGAGAATGTTAATGTCATAATTTGTCATGTGACGTAGAATGATAATCCTACTTTATTCAAAGGGCATGCTTTGTTTGTTTGTTTGCCTTCTGGAAAGCATAACGTGCGTATTATTGCTTTGATGCCCCTGACGTGGCGGTCGAAATGTGACGGCCAAATGGCGGGGCTGTCAAGTGCCCGTCCTGCAGAGCGGCACAATCAAGGGTTAATGAGTCCGGCGGCCGCGGTGACGCTGGCGGCGCCGCACCGCCCGCAGCGCTCCATAAATAGCCGCGAAGATTTAATTGCAGCGAAGATTGCAGGCGACGCCCTTCGGCTCTTAAAGAGGACAAGGGGACTGCGCCTCGCGCGGAGGCACGGCTGTTGCGGGCGGATCCACCGGGTAATTCCCGAAATAATATCCGGGAGAGATTGCTGAGTATATCAACTGAAGTCACTGCAGTCCCTCTGACCAGGACTGCAGTATTTTCGAGTCCTGATGGCGGCCGGATTTTCGACAATTGATTGAATTCAGTTCCTGTCTGGAGAATTCTAGCGGCCGGCTACCCTGATCGGTAGTTTTCTGTGGTTTCTCCCATCAACACTAGGCGAATGAAGGAGTAGTACCGTAACAAACGGGCCACGAACCGCGCGCGATTTTTGCTTCTTCTTCCTTGTCCTACCCTCTCTTCTTACACTCACACACTAACACGCACTACACTATCACACATGCCGAGAGACCAGTAGGGAGCTTATAGCTTGTCCCGGCTGGGGCGGTGCCCCGCTGGTGGGGAGATACCTGGTTGGGGGAAACCCCGTAAGTCGACGGTAGGTCGGCGCCGGATCGAATCCAGGACCTCCAGGTCAGAGTCCCGGCATAGGCAGCGGTGCTACAGATTCTCAGTTATGCTCAGCCGGTAATTGGTGACGAAACTAATCTTAAAACGGCGGTATCACAGTTCGTAATTTTGACTCACATCTCACCGTCTTTACCACTCTGTTCTGCGCGCCCTTTTGAATACGGCCCGCACGCAGCGGGGTGGCGCGCGTCACGGAGCTGGCCTATTGGTGGAGTGCAACCTCCAGAACTGGAGGCCAAGGCCGAATCTCTGGCGTGACGTCGCCCTGAATATACAAGACGGCGGCAGCAGCTAGTTAGGGAATAGTACTTAGGGAAGTGCGTAGCATTGATTGGTTGTTCGCGATTCCTGGCGCGTCAACTACAGAGATCATTAGCCCTGTAAGTGTTGTGCGTGTTTTTCCTCGGGAGGTGGCGGTGATCTTTTCCGAGGTGGACGGAAAGATCTGGCGCCGACCTACCGCCGACAAGCGGTATCAACCAGGTATCTCCCACCAGCGAGACACCGCCCCAGCTGGGACAAGCTCTCAGCTCCCGACCAATCTCCCGGCATGTGTAGTAGTGTAGTGCATGTTAGTGTATGTGTAAGGGAAGAGGATAGGAAGAGGAAGGAAAGATCGCGCGCGGTCCATGGCCCGTTTGTTAAGGTTACTGCTCCGCCATTCGGCATCATGTTGATTGCAGAAACCTCCGAAAATACCGATTAGAGCAGCCGATCGCTAGAATTCTCCTCCAGAGAGCGACTGAATTCAACCTAGCTGACAAGCTAGTGTCGGGACTGGAACCAAGCGGTCACAGGGACTGCAGTGACATCAGATGATGCACTGAGCCACCTTTCCCGGTACATAGCATCACGTAGCGCAGGACCGCACGGAGCAGGGGAGTCAGCGAGTCTGCCCGCTAGAGCCAGCGAGTGGGTTGCCCAACCCTACGGCTACGGGAGTGAGGACGCGCAGTAGCCTCCGTGTGCAGGACGTAGCAACGTTGGCGGTGCAAGATCGCCAACGACCCGCCCGAAGGGGTTGTGGTGACGTAGGGCCGTCCGCCCCGCGCCACCCCAAGCGTCGTAGGACGCTACGCCGGGTCCAGGAGTGCGCGCAGATGCCGCCGTCCACAGATTCCGCTTAGCAAGGAAGCGGGAAAGAGACGACTCGCTGTTTTGAAGATACCACTGACAATTGTAAAAATAATTCAAATAAAGTTTTGAAAATAAAGCCAAATACTTGGGTATGATATTGGACACTAAGCTGAAGTGGAAAAAAAACATGCCAAGAAGAGAAAGAAGAACTCAACATAAAATTTCGTCAAGATGAATGGCTAATAGGAAGATACTCCTGCTTATCCCTATAAAATAAAACACTATTATAAATTATTACCTAACCTAATACTAAATGGAATTCAGCTATGGGAATGTTCGAAAGATAGCAATATCAAAATAATACAAACTTCCCAAAACAAAGTTCTGCGAGAAATTGTGAATGCACTATGGTATGTAAGAAACGCTGATATCCACAGGGATCTTGGAATACAAACAATTAAAGAAAAAATAAAAAGTTGGCCAAGAAGCATGAAGAAAGACTTCGCCTACAAGAAAATGCAGAAATTCTTCAAACACCTATTCCGAAGATTGAAAAGGACCAAACCATTTGAACTTGTGTATTGTTATCATAGCAAAACATTGCGCAAGAGATAGTGTCTAGTTTAAACAGCTGAACTAAGGAAAGAATATTGTTGGAGTGAATATAGCTAATATGTAGTTTAGGATTAAGATTTATCAAAGCAAAACTGATGGTTGGTCTTTCCAAACAAATTTTGACATGTGAACACAATGGTGTTTATACCAAAAATAAAGTGTTGTTTAAGTTGACGCACTACTCTCATTTTGCAAACATAACATTACCTTATGTAGAGCAAAATAAAATTACGTTTTCAAATTTTCACTAATTATATTGAAAAGCAATTATTTTCAACATTACTAAATCTCGGTAAGAGTTGAAAATCTTTATGGTTCATTTAATGTGTTGCCGAACCTTTTAAAAAATATGTTTACCAGCCTGTAAATCATTTCCACTTTTATAGTTTTAAGCGAGAACAAATAAGACACAAAACGAATAAAAGAACAAGAACTGAGGAACAACTGTACTGATAATTAGGATTTCATTCAATGCGAAAATAAGTCGAAGAGAATCGATCTCACTGTCAAATTAATGCTCCAAAGTATTCCGATGCATCCAGCGCCAATTTCAGTAATTACGCAGAGTGTGCGAGTATGTATGTTTCTCAGCGCGTAACCGCATTTGTGCCCATCCTGCAGATTCCACAGGGAATGCCCTTTCTCTAATGCTGTAATTGGCGGCGACGCAGTGCGTTGTGGGAATTCGCAAACAATTCGCGAAACAAAGTTCACGTCCCTTCACATTCAGACCCGAGCGCTGAGGTCTGGGCGATTGCGAATGATGGCGACACAAAGCCTCAGCCGCGGATTGGTTCAGAGCCGCTGTTATGCATGCACTTTAATTGAAATCACATTCGAACCTGTAAGTTTCTTTGATAGGCAATTTTCTATTTTGTGCATTGACAGCAGTGAAAAATACTCTTTGAAAATTATAATAGAAATGGGAGATGCAGAATGTTGAAGAATTTCTGCATTTTCATGTAGGCGAAGCCTTTCTTCATGTTTCTTAGCAAACCTTTTAATTTCTTCTTTAATTGTTTGTATTCCAAGATCCCTGTGGATATCAGCATTTCTTACATACCATGGTGCATTCACCATTTCTCGCAGAACTTTGTTTTGGTAAGCTTTTTATTATTTTGATATTGTTACGAGAAAAGTTCTTCATGAAGGCGAAATATTTGCGGATTACATTTTTATCAAATCCAGTCAATGCGATAGAGAAACTATTGTTTTCAGTTCTCTGAGGCGTTCTCAGCAGTAATGTGATTGTAAAATGTTTACTATTTAAAAACTGTTATGAAATCCTACACACAGTATGTTGTAATAGTATAATAGTGTGTGTAGTGTAATAGTATATCCTCGTGAATCTATCAGTATATTCCTGGAATAGTTCCAATGCGAACAAAATATTCAATATTAATTTTTAACATTTTAATATATTTCAGTTTCTTTTGCCGTCCAGGATTTCTACAGAATATGATAAGAATATGGTAACTACCCTTATTTGCACAATTCAGCATGTTTCTCAATGGATTTAATTTCCTGCATCATGATACAAATTTAATTGAAAATTGAAGTGTTTCGTTTCATAAAGGTCAATTTAGAAAGTCTTACAATTTAGAAGAACATATCCAGAGGATAAATTTAAAAGTAAAAAAAAATATTTACGACAAAAATTAGAAAAAAATTGAATCTTTAAATTTTAATTAATGTGTTGCAAGGCCTCAACGCCCAGGAAGGCACTGCGCTAAATAAGGCTAAATAAATATTGGTCTTGCATTAAATGCGCTCCAAAGTTCAAAGGAGCTGAGGGAGTGTTCCGAGAGTGCTGCTTACTGCCCAGGGGCTCCCTTTAGACCAACAACAATCAGTGTGAGCGATAATTGTGAGGCATAGAATTTCCGGTATATGAAGACAAAACAAAGAGAATTCAACTAAAATGTTGCACTTTGAGCAGATATCCTCTACATATATGGTACATGTGCCCGCGAAAAAAATGCGGCATCTTTTGTGACAGTGGACAATTATGGAAAATAATGGAAAAACTAAATTCCGTAACAGGAAAAATATTTTGGTAATCCACAACGATTAAGGATTTATCAGGTATCAACTGCACATGTACAAGGTGGAACTGACTTAAGTCTCACGCGATTAATCCGTGATTAAAGGAGCCACTGAAGATGGGGGAAAATCTCCAAAAGTGTATATCTATACTTTTTTTACATAAATATAATTTAATTAATTTAAATAAAATTAAAAATGTGTGGTTCATTGAATCCTTAATCATAATGAAAAACAGTACACAAGTACTTTTGAGAATGCCTAACTTTGCATAAAACCTGTTTCTGATAAACACATTTTATGCTAATTTTCCACAATTCTACTGTATGTAATTTATTAATGCAATGACAGAAAATTGTTTCGATATTTATAAGATAGCATTACACTAAAATAATACATATTGTATGCCTCAAATAAGCTTTTAATTACTTTCAAAGAGGAATTAATTACCTTTTTCCTGTTAACCGAAACAACTTCCCAACATAGTAAAACATTGAAATTAAGATTTTGTAATTGTAGTTGAACATCCAGACACCGGGAGCATGTGAGGCGCGTTTGGGGGCAGACTGTGACGGAGAACCGGGCGAATGCACAGTAGAGCATGTGGTGCCTCCACGAGAGGAAACACACAGGGCAGGGCTGTCCAACTCAGAAGGGCTTATGGGCCACATATCAAATTCTAGTTAAACCGCGCGCCTAACCATATTTTAAGATGGGTTTTACCCGAACTACTGAGATTATACTCAAACAATACATTAGACACGACTTTTATTCAACGTACTTAATGATTAATGTACATACAACGAGGAAATTAATATATCATTTAAAAAAATAAGATGAATTGTGCAATAGTTCGGTGAGAAAATTGACGGCGTTTAGCTCAGTACACACTTAGAACCTCTTGAACTGGCTGTTAAATTTTTTAAGGTTTAGCTCTTCTGGATATTTTAAACCCATTTATTGATTGATTAATTGGTGTTTCCGGCGAGACAACTGCAATGGTGATTAGTCCCGTAATTATAGTGCATTTTATCGAGGGTAGTAGTGATGGTGGTGGGGTGCTGATTGTGTTGGCTTGATGGTGAGGACCGACGCCGATCTACAAATTGGTTTAAGGGGTGATCATTTTATCCGGAGATATCATTTTATTGCAAAAACAATTAAGTTTTTTATAAATCTAAAATATAAAAACCTGAACATTTTCAGCTATGTAAATTTACTTGAGTTTACTTGAGTTACACTTAATTTACTCATAAAACTGTTAAAGATAGGAATCTGAGATATCCTTCTAAATTGGTTAATTTTTGAGTTACGACATTTTGAACGAACAGCTGTAAACATGAAGGGCCTTGTGACAGCTGCAGACCTAACAACAACAACAGCATAAAAACTCTAACAATGCAACTTCGACCATGCAGGATGTCATTTTATTAAGAAAACATTAAAGTTGTTTTTAAGAATCCAAAAAATAAAAATGAGAACATTTTCGGATTTTTGCTTTGTTACTCCCCTTTTTGCTTTGTTACACCGTAACGAAACTGTCTCGGAGCGCTCAGGATCTTTCCTTCGTCCCGTCCTCTCTCCTTACACAACGCTCTCTTACACTTCCATACACTACGTCAGTGGTGTCAATTTCTCCTACTAGTGGAAGTGGCACGCATCGTGGCACCGTAGCATGCCACGAACTTCTCTGCGCAATTAGCGTCTGGAAAGGAAACTATTAGTAATAACCCAGCCATTTTAGAATAGGGATGGCGTTGTCTCTGGTGGCGGGGTGATGAACTGCGTGGAGGGGCGATTTCGTCGTGGCACTCGTGCCATGGACTTCCGCTCATGGCACTGACCTTGACAACACTGCACTAGGTAATGTACGTGCTTTTTTTCGCAAGTTTTCAATTTTTTAAAAAATAATTCGAGTTAAATCTAAAAGTTGAAATTTTTACTGAAGTTTGGTATGATAGCGGTAAAGCATGGGACCAGTTTTCAGATTTTTATTTGGTCCTCCAACAGGGATATTACAGTTTAAACTTTGAAAAAAATCTAAAATTCCAGTTTTCAAGAGCATTTAATTTTCAAGTGGTACATTACATACCAATGATATTTTACAAAAAGTAACTATAGTGTTCTGTGTAAAAGCACAGAAAAAAATATGGCTGTGATCCTATTCCTTCTTTGAAAAATTACTCTCTGAGAATCAAATTTAGTTCAAATATTTTTTAGATTTGGAGGCTAGTGTATACTGAATCGCATGCTTTTTATTCTAGAATGCTAGAACAACCTAGAGCTAAGAAATTAGCAAAGAGTAAATATCTGCAAACGTGAAAAATGGCGCACGGCGTGAAACAAAAATGGCCGCCATTTCTAAACCAGGTACAATAAAGAAAAGTTACAGACCATTTGAACAGCCAAAACATAGGGAAATATAGGTGCAAAATATTAATTTTTTTCGAGATGGTCGAGCGAACAATTTATTAAATTCTGGACCACTTAAAATGGATGGATCCTCCCACACAGTCCGGGGGCACGTTGTGACCGTACTTCTTGTCGCGAATGCAGTCTTCCCTTCGGGGGTGATACTTGGAGGCGGAAGCCCTCGTGTTTATCGGTGCCAGATCTCATACTCCAGCGAGTGAGACACTGTATCCTGCATGCACTCGCGGGTCAGATGCAAAATTGACCAATTCACGATACCATTCTAATTCCCCCGACCCTTCATTTTTCTACACAATGTCCGTGCCATTGAGATGTCTGTACGACCAATTTACACAACCTAGAGTTAAAATAATGAAAATGATAACAATGTCCTGTATTTAAACCAGATATCAACTGAATATTTATTTATTGAATCTGGCAAATTGTAATTTACCATAGGTAATACCACGAGTGCTTTTATCTGAGTATTTCCAAAGCACGAGTGGTTAGCCCATGAATGAAATTACGTCCAACAGAGTTCCAAAATGTGCCAAGTATTGAAAATAACTGAAAGCTACGTCAAAATGAAAGAGGACATGTTGCAATACGTACGCGGTTTATTGGATCGACATAGCAAATGATTTATACCGCCTCCTAAGATACATGAGACACAGTTTATGCTTCGCTAGTAGGAAGAAGCGGTAATAAAAATCGGAAAGAAAAACGATTAACTTTCGGAGATACACCGCCCTGATTGGGGCTTTTTGTATGTATAGTTAAACAGTATTGATTTTAATTTCAAGAGTGGAATAGTTGAAAACAATTTTGGGGGTCAATGCACCAATTTATTGAAATATCAATCCCAGCGTTAGAGAAAGGAAACTAAATATTTTTGTCATCCCCAGCGGTGACAAGTTGGTTGGAGGGGGGGGAGTCGGTAGGTATTGACGGTTGGGTGATAAAAGTGGAGGGGCCCTAACTGGAAGTTATGACCGCTGTTCCAAGCGAAGGGGCGGGCGATGTAAAGGAAGAATTTCCAGCTCTCGCTACAACGGCAGCGGCTACGGCCGGCGCCTCGTAACGCTGAACATTTGCAAGAACAATTTTTGATGTTATTGGCAATTGGTACAGCGGGAATGACACATTAAATGCATCTGCTTAATATATAATGCTTCAATTAACCTACGGTCGCATGATAGAGGGAATTTTACGTTTACAACACTGTTAATGTTGCGATCGCATCATTTAGCCTGTAATCGCGACAGTAGAGGCTCAGCGGGTGGGGGAAGGGGGGGCAAAGGAAGGGCTGGTACTAGAATAAGCGTGGGTGGCAGAAGTGACGGGAGTTTTGGATTGATTGATTGATCGTGATTCCTGGAGCGTCAAGTACTGAGGTCATTACTCCCGTTAGTGTAGTGCATGTTTTTTCAGCGGTAGATGGCTGTGACTTTTCCCCCGCTGGACGGGGAGATCCGGCGCCGATCTACCGTCGACTAGCGGGGTTTTTCCCCAACAAGGCATCTCCCACTAGCAGGATACCGCCCCGGCCCGGACACGCTCAAAGCCCCCGACCGGTCTCCCGGCATGAGTTGTAGTGTAGTGTCGTGTAACTCCTTTTAGGCTTGAGGATGTTTTACATGCAGTAAATATAACAAATGAGACTGCCGGCTTTACGTCCTCTCCGAAGGACGGCGTACGGAGGATTTTTTCGCCCTTACAAACCCACGGTTTCGATCGTGTTTGAACCCGGAAGATCCGGGAGATCGGGTGGAGACAGTGACAATTCCCGTGGTTGGTGGAAGCGGCGGGGGAGCGTGGCAGCAGTTAGGGCATGTCGAGACAAAGAGATGGATGGAAGGAGCGGAGAGACAAGGACGCAATGGCAGCTCGGGCTGTGACTTGTGATGGAGGGGGGGCCGGTGGCAGCCGCGAGATGGCGCACGTGGAACTACCGGGGCGAGACAGGAGACAGGAAAGTGTTAATGGTACTGGAAGATGGAGTGGCGACGGGGGAGGTGGACGTGGAGATGGTCGGCGGCAGATAGATGGCGTAGGTGGACGAAAAGGAGCAAGGGAGGAGACAGGGACGCGGTGGTAGCTCTGGACGGAGAGTGGAGGTGGGATCGTGGGCGGCAGGGAAATGGCGCCTATGGAAGGACCGGGGCGAGGCATGAACCGAGGAAGTGGCGTTGGCGCTGGACGCCGGATTGGCGACGGGGTGGGTGAGGATGGGGATGGGGATGGGGTCGGTGGGGAGAGGGAGATCGGTTGGAGTGAGTGACAACGCTCTGGTCATTGGGGTAGTGGCGGTGAAGGTGCGACCTGAATTAGGGCCTACGACGGCTAAAAGATAGCGGGGGTGGAAAACCGGGAACAAGGGAGGAGACAGGAAAGCGGTGGTAGCTCTGCGGTGAGTTGCGGTAGAAATGGGGAGATGGGCGGCAGGGATATGGCGCAGGTGGGGCTGTGTATTGGAGTGGAATGTGGAAGAATTCGGAAATAGGGTCTATACCCGCAGGATGATGGCGCGAAATGACAGAGCATTGCACCAGTGCACGGTAGGAGTCGGAGAGGTGTAGGTAACACTGAACGATGAAGTGGAGATGGAGCGGTTGGAGGTGATATCGGTGGCAATAGACAGATCGGGGGGAGATACTGACGAGATTCCGGACGTTCGTGGTAGCGGCTGTGGCAGAGAGGACGCAGGTGGGAAGACAGGAGCGACAGAGAAGCCAAGGACGTGATGGCAGCTCAGACTGTGACTTGTGGTGGCGGGGGGGACCGGTGGTAGCATGGAGATGGCGCGCGCGGAACGACCGGGGCGAGACAGGAGAATGTTGATGACGGAAGATGGAGTGGCGATGGGGTGGGTGGAGGTGCGGTGTGGACGGCGGCAGAGAGATGGCGCAGGTGAACGAACCAGAGCGAGGGAGGAGACTGGGACGCGGTGGAAGGTCTGGTGGAGGTGGGGGGACAGCCCGAGCGGGGCCAGCGGCGCGGACAGCGGCACTGCACGTCGGTCGGTGGGCGGGGGCGGAGGAGGGGGCGGGGCCGCACATCCGGAACAGCGGCGGAGCGAGAGCCGTGACGCGCCGCGGGCGGACACGGGCGCTGTGAAAGGGCGCCGGCGCCATTTGCATGCGCTCGCCACTCGCACCGCCCCCGCCCCCGCCCCCGCCCCCGCACGCAGGGCCAACGCCCGCCGCTCCGCGCCCGGAATCAAAGGGGTCTCTGGCGACGGACGGGAAACTTTTACCTAGAAAATGCTGGCGTAGCCTTAGAAAAACACACACACGCACCGGAAGAGATGGCTCAGTGACTGCATCAACTGATGTCAGTGCAGTCCCTTTGACCGGGAGGGAGGTCTTAGCTTCCACTGCCGACGGCCGGCAGGATTTTCGACACTAGCTTGTCAGCTAAGTGGATTTCAGTCGCTGTCTGGAGGAGAATTGTAGCGGCCGACTGCTCTGGTCGCTAGTTTTCCGTGGTTTCTCCGATCAACACTAGGCGAATGCCGGAGCAGTACCCTAAGAAACGGGCCACGGACCGCGCGCGATCTTTCCTTCCTCTTCCTTGTCTTATCCTCTCCTCTTACACTAACTTACACTAACAAGCACTACACTACCACACATGCCGGGAGACTGGTTGAGGGCTTAGAGCTTGTCCCGGCTGGGGCGGTGCCCCACTGGCGGGAAATACCTGATTGAGGGGAATATTCCGTTAGTCGACGGTAGGTCGGCGCTAGATCTCACCATCCAGTGGAGAAAAGATCGTGACCTCCCTAAGAAAAAACACACTTACTTCCCTTCTTACTTCCCTTCTTACTACACTTAACTACACTTACGGGACTAATGATCGCTTGTAGTTGACGCGCCCGGAATCACGAAACAACCATTCAAACGCCCTGGAATGAAAGGTGGCTTTGGGGACGCATGAAAAACAATTACCTAGAAAATGTTAGCGTAGCCGTAGAAAAATAGAGATGAATACACACACACGTACGTAGTTGAGAACACACAATGACGGAGTTGAGTTTGACGTACACGTACCTCCAGTACTATAGAGGACGTTGGGGGACCATCGGGCATGAATATTAAAAGGACGGTCATTCACCCCTTTGGTTTGAGTTTCGGAGTGCTGATAATTTCCGCAAGGAAGGATTGTGCGCCTGTTAGCCAAGCTTTAGAAAAATATAGAACAGAGACAACAGTTAAAGGGAACATGGCTTGCTTTTTAGGGAAATTTCAGCAAAATGTTAGTGTAGCCTTAGAAAAATAGAGGTGAACAGACATTCACACAACCTCTCCATCCTAACGGCCTATGTGTTCTAAGAACGAATTTACTCGAGTTGAGCTTGACATACACGTACTCCCACTACTCTATAGTCTTTAGAGACCATGGGACATGTATCTTAAGGGGATGGTCAATCATTGGAATTCATTGTATTAAGTTTCGAAGAGTTGGTAGTTTCGGGAAGACAGAATTGTACGCCTGTTAGCAAAGCCATAGAAAACTATAGAACAGAGGGAATAGTTAAAGGTAACTGGTTTGCTTTTCAGAGACGTCCTCTGCCTTTCACCTCGAATTCAAAGCAGAACTACAGAAACAACCGATCATAGCAACGGGCTTTTGTAATAACATTCGGATATTGCTACTATACGACGCGACTTGTAAATCCAATATCTGTCCCCTCGATATCACGACTCGAAATATCAGTTCTGGACTCATACCTGTATCGCTTTCGAAAACATTAAATAAAAGGAGGTAAACATTTTATTTTCCCTTTCATCTATACATCTCAGGAAACTAATTTGTAGTGAGCATATAAAAATCAGAAAACAATGAATGTAGAGACTGTGGACCACGAAGGCTTCTACTATATATCCATTTGTGTCATAATAGATCACCAGGGAGCTTTCCGTTATAAGGTGTTGAGATGTCCAAATATGTGCCAGATGATTAGCCAGCGCTACCACTATAATCTTTGCCATATATATTCGAAAAGGGATGAAGAAATACTGCAACGGGATCTTGATGCGTTATATTACTGGGCGGAAAATAACGGAATGTCCATAAATAGCTCTAAAAGTAAATACATCACTTTTGGCAGGGGTCATAATTACAGTGAAACACATGACCGTTTAAATAATGACATTATTCCGAGAGTTTCCTCGTGCAAGTACCTAGGAATCCATTTCGATAGTAAATTAAGTTGGAAAAAACACGTAGATTTTGTTGTAGGGAAAGCCTGGAGATCTCTTCATTTTGTAATGCGCATCCTAAAAAAGAGTACGGCAAACGCGAGGGAATTTGCCTATTTATCTCTTGTTCGTCCAATAATGGAATATGGAACAATTTGTTGGGATCCGCACAAGATTATGCAGTGTAAACACTTGGATAGTATTCAGCATAGGGCAGCTAAATTTATTTTCAGGGACAAGAAAACGGCAGGGTGGGATTCACTCAAAAACAGGCGATCAGTAGCAAGACTCTGCGCCTTGTATAAAGCTTATAATGGACATCCAGCTTGGAAAAAAATTAATCGTCGGCTATGTATTCCTACATACATCAGTAGAGTGGATCACAGGCACAAAATAAATTTAAGACAGCAGAGAACGGATGTCGGGAAATTTTCTTTTACAAATCGAACGATTACGGAATGGAATAGATTGCCTGCAAAAACCTTTGAACCCTTTCCTCAAAGTGTTCAACAGTTTAGGAAATTAATTTAGGGTATTATTAAGTAAATGAGGGAGAATATTGGGTTATATAGCGATGCATAAGTGTTCTATTGTGAAGTGAGGTGTAGTGCAGTGTATAGCAGAGAAATAAAGAAGGAAATGTTTTCAGGTCTTAGTGAAGTGAAGTGCAGTGTGATACTAGTGCAGAGTGTGTGTGTGTGTGTGTGTTTTTCTCTCTTAATGTAATTTAATGTTTTATGAAGTCTGTTTTTATATTATTATCATTATTTTACCATTACTTTGATTATTTTATCGTTATTATTACTACAACTAGTATATAATTTGCTAGTTATATTACCTTATTCTTATTGTTATTATTATTATTATTATTATTATTATTATTATTATTATTATTGGTATTAGTTCTATGTTACTGAGAGACTGTGTATATTTATGTTTTTGTAATTAGCTGCCACCGGGTTATGCCCAATTGCAGTTTATGTATATCTATATCTATATAACGGCCACAGAAAGAGAGAGAGAGGGGGAGTGAGTGAGACAGAAAGAGAGAAACAGAAAGATGAGAGAAAGAGAGAGAAGAGAAAGAGAGAAAGAGGAAGAGAGAAAGAGGAAAGAGAGAAAGAGAAAGAGAGAAGAGAAAGAGAAGAGAGAAAGAGAAAGAGAGAAAGAGAAGAGAGAAAGAGAAAGAGAGAAAGGAGAAAGAGAGAAAGAGAAAGAGAGAAAGAGAAAGAGAGAAAGAGAAAGAGAGAAAGAGAAAGAGATAAAGGAGAAAGAGAGAAAAGAGAAAGAAGAAAGAGAAAGAGAGAAAGAGAGAAGAGAAAGAGAGAAAGAGAAAGAGAGAAAGAGAGAAAGAGAAATAGGAGAAAGAGAGAAAGAGATAAAGAGAAAGAGAGAAAGAGAAAGAGAGAAAGTGAAAAATAGAAAGAGAAGAGAGAGTGACTGAAAGGGATTAGCTTTCTTTAAGGTCGCATGATTACTTTTATTCATCGTGTCCAATTATAAGTGCATAATACACTTTCGAATTCTGTAAAAATTCATGTAAGAGACGAATGGACACCATTATTTGGGTGGATGACTACCGCTCGATTCAACGTATTCTCCCGACCAATACACATCCGGTGACGATTGATTCGTTTCCAGCTTCAGGGCATCCCAACATCAATCTCGGTGACGTCAGATTGTGGGGTACCTAAATGACAGGGTCATCTTCGCCACACCGTCATTCTCGAGAGACTCCTATTAGGAGAAGCTATCAGACATATTCACGGATACAGTTTGGGCAGCTGGACAGTCTGTACGTTTTCTCTGATGGACGACTGCCCGAGGGGCACACTTTGTAGTTTAATGGTCGTTGCGTGAGAAAAAGAGAAAATATTGTTTGAAATAGGAATGCCATAAAAGTGGTGCAATAGAAATTATCTTTCATGATTTTTCACACGTTCCTGACAATATTCACTTGATATTTCGTGCGATCGCTCATTTAATTCGCAGCAAGAAAGAGTAGTACTAGTACTAGTAGTAGCAGTAGTTGTAGTAGTAGCACTAAAACTAGAAGAAATAATAGTAGCAGTAATAGTAGTAGTAATAGTAGTAGTAATAGTAGTAGATTTTTTTTTTTAGTTTTTCCGAGGAAAACTGTGAGAATCCATCATGGACACTTGGGAGGCACCGCTCTCCCGAAGTAGTGTGAGACTTCTACTCACTGAACTCACTAACCCTTTCTAATCGACGTAATTACTGCCCCGGAACCGCGTTAGCATTACTTCAGGGCAGTGTAGATTCTAATTGCCCTTCCGGGCTTCTCTTTCTATTTAGTTTCGCCTTGGGTTTATTAACTCGTCACTGTCACTATTTTTGCGTCTCAGAATGCACTCCGCAAAGGCTGCTACTGCACACCAGGATTGGGAGTTGCGCAGCATCAAAGTGATGATGTTTCCTGGTGTTATTTGCTCTGCGCCTAATTCGTTGCTGAGAAGTGTGTAGTGCGTCATCATCATTATTGCAGTAGAGACATTTAGGGCTGCTGACTTTCTGCATTCTGTGTAGGTACTTTCTGAAACATCCATGGCCGCTCAGAAGCTGAGTAAGGTAATAGGTAACCTCCCCATGCTCGCGGTTTAGCCATTGTCCAGTCGGGGGATCAGTGTTTTCGTCCATTTTCCATTATTCCCATCTTCCCATCTTTGCTGCCATTTCTCGAGCAGTACTTGGCGGGCTACCTTCTTTGCTTCGCCTCTGCCTTTAACTATTTGATTGCGCCAGATGTCTTGGCGTTCTTGAGCGAGAAGATCTATTGGGGGAGTGCCCGCTATCACCAATACCGCTGCTTCAGACACTGTGCGGTATGCACACGAAACCCTCAGTGCTCCACGTCTTTGCACTGTCGCCATTCGTTTCCGGTACTTCTCTATTTCAAGAGCTTTGGCCCATATTTCTGCTCCGTAAAGTAAAATTGATGTCATTACTGACATAAGGAGGCGCCGCTTACTACATTTTGGCCCGTTAGTATTTGCCATCAATCGGCTTAGTGCTTTTGTGGCTTCCGCGGCCTTGTCTACTGCTCGCTGTATATGACCCCAGTAGCTCAACTTCGTGTCAAGAATGACCCCCAGATACTTCACACTTGATGCAGTTTGAATATCTGTTTCTCCGACCCTGAGTGTGACACTCGTCTGTATACGTTT